>OX638258.1:11793124-12393124 GCA_951806755.1 Brenthis hecate | reverse complement strand
GGTCAATCTGTACAGGTACAATATCGATCTATTTATCATATTCATTAACCTGCTTTTTACTCGTCCTTTTAGGGAAGCATTTTTTTATTGAGGATGCTCAAAAATTTTATGGTAAATTCCTTTCTATTGTGGTATGGTTTTTGTACTTTCCACTCGACCTCTTTGCAGTTACGTAATAATGCCTTTTGCAGGTCCACAATAGTCACCAGTTTATTAAAAAGATCTATACAGAAGAGATCTGCTTCTACTAGAAAGCGACGAAATATATTTCGAATTTCAATACATTTTGTTTAATTATACCCCGATCACACAAGTATCCGTCCAAATACGTAATAGGTAGGTTAGGTTAGGTTACTCACAAAATCAATATTCTCTACAGTGTACTTATATATATTTTACAGTTAAATCAGATAGTGCTTTTAAATTAAAAAAAAAAGATTTTTAAATAAAACTATCATGTCGGATTTTTTCGAGGATTTATTTATATTTTTGATTCCCAACGTTTCGAATGCTTTACAGTAATCATGGTCACGGGACAGATTCAGTCTCTCAGTCATAAAAGATAGTTTTATTTAAAATATCAAATATTCGCCTAAATCTAAGACAGTATGAAAATATAGGTTTCTTCAAATAATATAACATGACTTGATAATTATAAAAAAATATATAAAAATAAATATCTAAGTTAAAAATAAGTAATGTGAAAAACAATATATTAAAATCTTATACTTTTAGTATACGAAGCAAAGTAATAAAATATATGAAAAATATTTAAAATTCCTTCGTCATCCATTAAAATACACAACACAAAGCGTAATTTACAAAATAACCGTAACAATTTTCCTTCTTTGATAGCGTCTATTCGACCCCATTCTTTCCGTTGTTTTCCGCTTTGTCACTACAATCCAAATATATTCTGCATTTCTTGTTTTTCTATTTTCTTCTGCAGTATTTTATTTTACTTTGTATACTTTACTGCTATCGAATATTAATTTGATTAAAAAATCTTGAAAAATGTGCAAAGTCCTTAAATTTTAAGTTGTAGCCTCCCCTCGTCTTCATTTATATAATCAACAGATGAAATATTTGAAATATATAATAATAATCGAAAATACTAAAATTAAATTTTATATTAATCCTTAAACCACTTGGTTTAAGGATTAATATAAAATTTATATAAATAATACATATTAAAAATTCGTTACTTCTGTTCGTCTACTTAATGTAACGAAAACAAAAAAATATAAAAAGATATTCCCAAAGCGCGTCCCCGCTCGCATATCTACTCGTAATCAAATTCCAGTTTAATTAAATCAGAGAGTTGCGATATGGAATAGTTACCAACTTCGGATATGAAACTTGCAGCATCGATATCATTTATGAAATATTTTAGTGAGTTAACATTGCATGTCTGATCTCTGATGAAAATATGTTTTTTTCACTTAGCTAGCTAAATAGCTTATCAGGATCATTGTTTGTATTTTTTTAATGAATATTTATATTATTTATGTTCTAATAATGAAGAAGAAGGCAGGCAGAAGAAGAATGACTGCCTCGGTAGTGTAGTGGTTAGCATGTACGGTTGCACATCCGGAGGTCCTGGTTAAATTAATACTAAATACTTAAAAAGATCCAAACAAATCAAATTCAAAAAAAACGTACAAACGTTTTTAAAAAGATTCTGTCACGCTGTCTGTTTTGCCAATGTTAGAATAATTAAAAAAGATACGTTATGTTTTGTTGATTTTTGCCCGTTCTGTGAACTTCAAAACAAAGTCGGGCCTAATCTGTTCACTTACATAATAAATAATAATAGAAATATTCACTCGTGCGTATACACACATCGTAGTTGTCACATAATATTTAGTAGGCAAATACACTATGGTCTAGAGTCAAAATGCTAATGCATAAGTTAATAATTTTACTAATAAAATTTACCAAAAGCGGCGCAAAAGGAAGGGAATGTAAGTACACTATTAGGTAAACAATAATAATAAATAAACAGAACGTCCCGTTGTACCAATTCATGTCTGTTTTCTTAATAAAAAATATCTCCCAACATGTTTTTTTTTTTTCAAAAATATGTATAGAGCTGATCATACACGAGAAAGTTAATTAAGAAAAAAAGAAAAAAATACCTGGGTCCAAATTTTACTTTTCTTAACAGGCAACACAGGAAGTTCAGTTTGAGACTTTTTTTTTAACATCACTTTATTTTCTCTTTTCTTAATTACTCGGTATCTTGTATATGACTATAGTGTAATACTGTAAAACAATGAAAAGTCAAAATTATTTACAGACAGCGCTCTAATCGTCATTAAATAAACAAAACATTAGCCATGTTTAATCACTTTTAAACTGCTCGTTAATTAGCGTGGCTCGCTAACAAAATTCATTTTCATTACCCATATGCGGTACCTAAATTATAATTTTAATATTGCATTAAGTATTTTGAACCGATGCATAAGTCGAGTACTTTTGCGACTGTTCCTATAAGTTCCAGGTTCGATTCCAAACGAATGAAAACGAGTGAAAATCTGTTAAGAATAACCGACGTTTAAAAATTATTTTCGTTTCAAGATAAATTAATTAAAATTTTATTTAAAATATAAATAATGTTTAAAATTATGATGAAAACGAAATTCATAAAGGAACAAAAACGACATTTTTAATTAAATAATTTGTACGAAGAGATTTCCGGGAAGAGGTTGTTATCTTGAGGAGAATTTATTTGTTTACTTTAATCACTTGAATGGGCATTTACTTTTAGCAGGTCGAAACTTAAGGTAATAAGAGATCGTAATCGTACACGTCCCAGTTTCCGTGGGTTCAGTCTTGTTTTACTCTGACCACTGGCTTTGCACGTGACGGTATCTTTCATTATATTGGATTACGGCAAAACTATTAGTAACTTATGACTTACCCTCGTTTCTCTCGGATCCGTCCCAAGGTTCCTAACCTAACCTAACAGTAAACTATGTATAATGTGATTTTTAAGGTCATAGTCTATCTGTAAATCCGAATCCTTCCAGCCATTTCAGTGTCAGAGAGTAAATAAACAAACACATACCCATACGGCATATACACACATTCACATTTATATGTAATAGTTATCTCATGATAAATAGGTATGTATAAGTGAAATTCATTCATAGATCCGATTTTTTGCACTTTGCACATAAATAAGCTTAGCTTTATCTATACTAATATTATAAAGAGGCAGAGTTTGTTTGTTTGTTTGAACGCGCTAATCTTAGGAACTACTAATCCGATTTGAAAAATTCTTTTTGTATTACATAGCGCGTTTGAGGAAGGCTATATATCATCATGCTACTACCCAAGGGAGCGGAGCAGCAATCATAAATGTCAACAAATCGGACAGACTTCCATACATTATTGTAAAACTGATGAACTGAACCGCGGAATACAGCTAGTAAACAATATGTGTAAAAGTAAACACATTCTCTTTTTTATTTATGTTATATAAGTCGAAGACCAGGAAAAGGAAATGATAGTTGATTAAGTAAAAGAGATATGTGAAAGATATTAGAGTTTGATACTCCGTATCTGGTAAGTAAAGATAAGATTCTCTGGTAAATATAGTATCGAGTAATAAAAAATGGTGATAATGATTAATACAACCAACGCAATAGCGGTTAACAAAATAAAAGTTTTTTGGTTTTTTTTTTCACTATAATTAAAATCTAATACAGTTATAGAAATTATATGTAATAAATTAGGACGCAAATAGAATATTTGGTACGATACTAACTTTATATTTCAGGGCGCGATTCGAAAGTAATAAGGAAAGGAGTAGAAAGGTGCGCGTGCCAGCTATCTCTACACTGAGTCTGCGATCTCATTTCACGGTTAATACTAGGATAACCATTTATCGAAAAGTAAGCGGGAAAATCCTGCTTTTAATAGTATGTATTGCTAAACGATTTTCGCTTCGCTTTTGATAATAAATATATCTAAAATATTTAAATATTATATTGCGTAGCTACTAACTAGGTATTATACTAATTCCTTTACTATCAAAAATACGAAAGTTTGTATGGATAGATGTTACTCAATCACGTCAGAATGGCTGAACGGATCTGGATGAAATTTAACACAGTGATAGATTATAGTCTTGAATAGCACATAAGTTATTTTTTATCCTGGAAAAATGTACGGTTCCGAAAGATAGGTTTGTTTTTGTTTTTTACTACGGACGAACAAGAGCGAAGCGAGGGCGGGTCGCTAATTCTTATATATTCTTTAAAATTTTATTAACAATATCGAAAATTTAACAAGACGTTCAATTACTTTTTACTTTTTACTATATCATGCCAGTGGGACTATAGTCTCACTGGCATGAATTGAGTTAGAGCGATATATTATGATGTTACGTCGCTTTACCTAGAAAGAGGAAAAAAATTCACCTACAAAGAAAAAGGAAAACCAAAGCAAGCGCCATTGTCACGGGTAATGAGTGTAAAATACAGGTAACCATGGCACTTGCAACAATGCTAAATATCTTTAAAAATAGGTATATTACATGTTCATTTATCCTACTTAATGTAGTTAGTAGCCTGGTTTTCCTAGTTACCACTGACCTGCGCACGCGACGGTGTACAGTGTCTAGATAAAACGTTTTAAGCGTGTTTATGTACATATATCGTGAAGAAAAATCTGCATTTATTATTATGCGAGCTTTTAAAAAAAAAGTCACAGAAAAACCTTTTTTACGGACGATTAGTTATACCTAATAGATACCTTTATAAATTAATCTAACAAAACAATAATAATAACAATATATTTTTAAGTTACTTAAGTAATCTTATTAATTATAGTCTTTAACACATTTTAAAAAATAAAGTATATAACAATAAATATTTAGCTTATGAACACACTGCCTTATATCGGTAGTTAGAACAAGGGTATTGACCCTTCTCTACAAACTAATGTACCTATACTATCTATAATTTACGTAATACGCCTTAACACCATTTCTATACATATAATAAAATTCTGAGTTGACTCTGTACATTAAATATTTTTTTGGAAAATCTTATGGAAATAGTCATTATTATCGATACAGAGACCGAATCTATAGTTTTTAAAATTTTAGTCTGTCTGTGACTACATCACTAGAAAACCACTGGACGGATTTTGATGAAATTTGGTTTGATGATAGCTTGTTATCCGGGTCAATATATAGGATACTTTTTATTACGGGAAAATATCTCATCTCTGAGAAATCTATACTTAACGTTAAAACTTAACTAATTAATATATAAATATTTTGAATAAAGTAGTTTGTTATTAAACTTTGAATTTATAGTCTCAACGCTATAAAAATAGAGAGAAAATGCCACGTGGCAGGCCATTCTCTGTCGCTATCTGGTTTGTTTCTTCTTTATCCCATAGCAAGACATATAGGTATTCCACAATTACAAGCTTCAAAGTAAAGCCTTGCTTTAAGGTACACCGAATGTTTAGCCGCTGAGCTTGCCACTACAGTAGACTGTAGTCTCTAGAGAAACCAACAAAAACAGTTCAGGTTTTTTACGCTAATTACTAACCATTGGAAAAGTAAGTATAAAATGTACATGTTCAGGACTTAAAAGTTTTATTTTATTCATGAATCATTAAAGACTAAAAGTATTTATATTACTTAACTTCTTTCTACATTCTCAATATTTCATTTGTTGAACTAAATAACTGTAGAACTAAAAATATCATACGATCTTTGTAATAAAATAAAGTATAATTACTGTCAATGTTGTACTCTCTCTCTCTCTCTCTCTCATAAGGTTAGGAATACCATACATTTTTGAGATAACTCCGAACAATACATATAATAAACAAAGTCACGAAACAAATTAACATATAAATGTGATCTCAGATGCAGTTAAGCGCAAATAAGTGGAATAACGTGTTCATTGATAGTACATTCATTTTTATTGCCCTTTTGTAAGTTTTCGACTCATTAGTTTGATATCACTCCCATATAGTTTTGTTGTCGTGCGTCGAGGTAATAACATTTATTGCTTCCATAGCTTGATGCTAATTCATAATTATTTATTTAGTTTATGTTATGCAATAATTTATTAGTAATCTCGTAAATTGTATAATAATGTATTTTTTAACGTCCCACTGCTGGGCACGGGCCTCTCTACAATGCGAGGGGATCAGACCATAGTCCACACTAGTCAAGTGCGGGTTGACAAACTTCACAAGTCTTTCGGAAACTTTGTAGGTTCTCTCAGACATGTGATATGAATGTAAAACGAATTTAGAACTCCGCTTGTTTTGAAGTTGGAGTACCATGAATAATATTCCTCTATTTCGTGAATCTTGTTAAATTTTACACCAGTTAATATCTGTATGACGATCATAAACTTACTCCGAAGAGCTTTCCAACTTCGAACGTTAGAGTTAGAAAGCAATGCTTTGCAAATCAAGTAAGTTATGCTATAAAGCCTCGCGCTGATTTTATTTTTGTCACGGTGACTTTTTTACCACGTCAACAAAACGTGTTAATTTTAGTTTATGTAAAAAAGATTGCTGTACTATAAAACGTAACACCACACAATAAATAAGTATTATGTTTTTATAATTATTATGTTTTAATCAGGTAAAAAACGAAAGAAATTTTATCCTAAATAGAAAAATGTATATAGGTATTCTTTGCAATCAAAAACCAACGTGACGTTTATAACAATAGAATTTGAGCCGATTTATTTTTTCTTCCATTGTCAACACCGTGATTTAAAAAATACTTTCTTGTCCTAAAACAATCGATACTAAATCGTCATATTATGTCATATCCTATTACTAAATAAATAAATTTTTATTGGAGTAAATGAATACCTTTACGGAACTCATGTACCTATCTAAGTTCTTTAGCATTCTTCTGAAAACAGTAAAGCATTATCTTTATAATACTATCAAAAGTGTTGTTGTATTATCATAAAATAGAAAGAATATGTTCCCATAGTTATGTAAATTTTTTTTTTTTTTTTATGGGACTAAGGGGGCAAACGGGCAGGAGGCTCACCTGATGGAAAGTGATCACCGCCGCCCATGGACATCTGCAACACCGCAGGGCTTGCAGATGCGTTGCCGGCCTTTAAGAAAGGAATACGCTCTCTTCTTGAAGGTGGCCAGGTCGTAGCGGTTCGGAAAGACCGCCGGCGATAGCTGGTTCCACATAGTGGTTGTGCGGGGCAGAAAGTGCCTTAAAAATCGCACTGTTGTGGAACGCTGGACATCGAGGTGGTGTGGATGGAATTTACTATTTTGGCGCGATGTCCGATGGTGAAATTCAGCAGCCGGGATCAGTCCGAACAATTCCTCGGAACACTCCCCGTGATAGATGCGGTAGAAGATGCAGAGTGATCCAACATCTCTACGCAGAGCTAAAGGATCAAGCCGATCGGAGAGAGCTTGATCGTCGATAACTCGAATCGCCCTACGTTGAATGCGGTCAAATGGAAGTAGCTGGTACTGGGGAGCTCCCGCCCAAAGATGAGAACAGTACTCCATGTGG
Organism: Brenthis hecate; assembly: GCA_951806755.1. Lineage (NCBI taxonomy): Eukaryota > Metazoa > Arthropoda > Insecta > Lepidoptera > Nymphalidae > Brenthis > Brenthis hecate. The sequence goes on along the minus strand of OX638258.1, from coordinate 12,385,584 downwards.
GGCCGAATTTGCGCCTTATAAAGAATAAGACGCTGACGCGACGTGAAGTACTGTCTCGCCTTGCTGAGCACACCAAGCTTCTTTGAGGCCAGTTTGGCCTTACCTTCCAATTGACCACGGAACTGGACGTTGCTCGAGATGTCGACGCCAAGTATTCCGATACTGGCTGTGGGAGATAGAGGAGTGTCCTCAAATTGAGGAGCTACGATAAATGGCGACTTTTTAGCAGTTAACGCGCAAACTTGTGTCTTTTTGGGGTTGAATTGGACTAAGTTTAGTCGACCCCAATCCGAGACTTTGGTTAACAGAGATTCGACTTCAGACACAAGTTTGTTCCGGCTCTCGTCGACGTATTCCCGAGAAATATTAGCGCGGCCAGTGTACAGCGCATCCACAGTGCTATCGTCTGCATAGCAATGAATGTTGCTGATTTGCAACATGTCATTGATATGCAGAAGGAACAGAGTAGGAGACAGTACACAGCCTTGTGGAACACCAGCATTGACATATTTAGGATCAGAGCAAGCACCGTCGACAACGACCTTAATGCTCCGATCTGCCAAAAAGCTGGTGATCCAGTTGCAAAATTTCTCGGGGAGCCCATAGGAAGGTAGCTTCGAAAGAAGCGCTTTGTGCCATACCCGATCAAAGGCCTTCGCTATGTCCAGACTGGCTGCAAGCGCCTCCCCCTTGGTCTCAACTGCTTCTGCCCATCTATGTGTCAGGTAAATTAAAAGATCACCGGCTGAGCGACCTCGACGGAAACCGTACTGGCGGTCGCTAATCAGCCGGTGCTCTTCTAGGTACCGCAGGAGCTGGCAGTTGATAATGGACTCCATTATCTTAGAGAACAAGGAGGTAATGGCTATAGGCCTGTAATTGGACGGATCCGAGCGGTTACCTTTTTTTGGGATCGGGTGCACTAAAGCGGCCTTCCAGGATTTCGGGACTACGCCTGATGAATAGGAGTACCGGAAAAGACGCGTTAAGACCGGTGCCAACTCCGGAGCACATGTCTTCAACACGATCGGAGGGATGCCATCGGGCCCACTCGACTTATGAATGTCCAAGGAAAGAAGTGCTTTGCGAACTGCACTTTGCCGGAACTGAACTTCCGGCATCGTAATATTACACCGTGGGATGATCGGTGGTGAGTTTCCTTGGTCATTTAGAGTCGAATTGGACGCGAAGAGAGTGCCCAGTAGTTCGGCTTTCTCCTTCGCGGTATGAGCCAGCGAGTCATTCTCCGTGTGCAGAGGTGGAAAAGAAGGCTTACAGAAATTCCCTAAAATAGCTTTGGAGAGAGACCAAAACGCACGTGTTCCCGAAGGGAGACGCCCCAATCTCTCGCCAATTCTGCCGATGTGCTTCGACTTCGCATTAGCAATACTATTTTTGAAGGACCTGGAGGCAAAGTTATACTCCTTTTTAAAGGCGCTGGTATTTACATCACTAGACGCCGACGCGACAGCCCAGGCTTGGTAGCATTCCAGCTTTCGGCGAGATGCCGTCTTGCAGGAGTGACCAAACCAAGGCTGGGATTTGCCTCCGATGGGCACTGCAGAGAACGGAATAAATAGTTCCATACCCTGAAGTACCACATCGGTGACAGAATCAGCAACGACGTCTGGATCATCTGGCGAGAAGCAAATTTGCCCCCATGGGTAGGACGCAAAGAATGACCGCATCCCGTCCCAATCCGCTGACCTGTAATGCCATACACGGCGACAGCCCGCAAAGCGAGGCCGTGTTGAGCGCGTGACTGGCACTGTACTCCGGACAAGACAGTGGTCCGACGAGCCAAGAGGAGGATCGACGGAAACCAGGTAGCCGTCCGGATGAGAGGTTAACAGAAGGTCCAACAGGGAAGGTGTATGATCTTCCACATCAGGGATTCGCGTTGGCGAGGTAACCAGTTGTGTCAGATCATATGCCAATGCGAAATCGTGAACAGATCTCCCCGCATGATCGGTGGTACGTGATCTAAGCCATTCAGTATGATGGGCGTTAAAGTCGCCGAGAATCACGATCTCTGCGGATGGGATCTTCTGGAGCACGGAATCTGTAGCCATTTGCATGTGCTCAACGAGTCGGTCAGTTTCGGCATTGCCGCTATGAGACCTATACAGGCACGCGTAGATTCGCGGATGGTCGTCGCAGTCTACACGTAGCCAGAGGATGGATAGGTCCCGCCCTTCAAGGCTGCTGAGGCGACGAGAGCAGATGTCCTCTCTGACGTACACGCACACTCCAGCCCGCGGTACAAAGGAATGCTCCAGATTATACCCCGGGTAATAGAGGAAAGAGGTGTCAGCCGGGGACGATATCTGCGTCTCGGTAAGGAAGAGCAAGGCCGGCTTCGCCGTCTCAAGGTGGAAGTGGACGGCGTTCAAGTTGGAATTTAGTCCCCTTATGTTGCAGAAGTCCACAGCAAGTGTGAAAGGGGTAGCCTTATGTTGCCTGCTCCGATTGCCCCGAACAGAAGACGAGAGCGCAAAATTGCCCCCCCCCAGAATTCGGAGGGCAGCCTGGGCACCCACGCTCAGGTAGTGAACGAGCTGAACATATGCGACAAATTATGCATATAAATGTAGCCACCTACTTCTTTCCCACTCTCACAAACGGTACAGTAGCTGTTTTTGCTCGAAATTAACACACCTATATAAACGTGTCGATTCTATCGTATTAATGCTTAAACATTATACAAAGCTGTAAATTAGTATAACTTTTATAAAATTCACACACAGTTCACTAGTAACGGGATTTTTCAACTGTAGATATATAAATAATCAAAGAAGTGAAGGAATATATCCTATTAATGACAGAAAACATTATGAATCTATAGAATTTTCATTAATTTAGGCGAAAAACAAAACCATTTAACAGTCAACAATGTTCAATTTTGTTAAATGTGTATATTTTTTTTATTACAAGTCGCTTTTTGTATTGCAAATTGCAATTAAGCGGGAAAAATCTAAAATAATAAAAGACATTATAAATATATAAAAGAATTTTATTATAAGTGTATTATAAAAATAAATATCAAAGTCTACACATGGATTTGTGTACGTTTGTGCCTACAATTCTATACATTAATATAAATATGAACATTCAAATTTAACGGCTTTTTACTTTTGCTCTATGCTAGAGGCCTACAAAGAGAATGTAAAAAAAGTATATAACCAATGTTCGTCCCAATCAGGAATTGACTGGACAACTTTTGACTTAATGATAAATACTTCGACGATGCCAGGCGGATACCAATCATCACAACTATGGTATCAGTTTAATTTGGATTTTATACAAATTAGTTCTAAAACATATTGAACAGTTCATAGAAATGGAGATATTTTTTAAGTTTTAATTTCATTTTTTAATATTATTTATGATTACGTACTTATTATTATATTATTATTATTCATTATTATTTCTGTATGCGCTCTTTGTGGTTTTAGTGATATTTAGATAGACTAGCGAGAAACACTTTACTGAAAGAAAAACGGCAACTTGAACTTACAAAAGAAAAACATTAGAAAAGATATTGAATCTGTGTGAATGATTTTAATTATATTTCATCACTAAATCTTATGACTTCGACGCATTTCGATATCTGTGTAGCGCGCTTATAATTAGAAAAAAATAATGCAGTGCTTGCTCTTGGAAAATTAAAATATTCCCGTTTCGCAGTAACCTTATAATATCACACGACACCAATCTAATAACCGTTTCTATATCGAAATGAATTTCTCTATAAAGCTAACGGCGATGCCCAGTCAAACATGCCTCGAACTGAACGGCACCGATTCAGAATATTCAGGCGTTTTCAAAGGAATGTGCACTGAGTTCCCAGAATTATGAAACGACTAGCGAATACCATGAAATTCACATCTTATCAAAATTGTTCAAAATTTGCGAAGCGTTAAAGTTAGATTGGTATGGACAATGTTGGTTGTAGCGAAAAATGTTCAAAAAGTTACATTATAAAAATAAAATCTAGATTAAAACACGAAAACTTATTCACTAATTATACATTAAAAAATAAGTAGATTTTTTATGCTTACGTTAAATTAGCGTTTGGTTCCAATCTGTTCTTCGGCCATGACACTTTTAAATATGTATTACTCAATAAAGTAAACCTGAAGTCATCAACAAGAGTCTGAAAAAATTGCAAATCCAATATTGTAGCCACACAGCTGCATCACTGTATATATGTTAACGCCAGACCAATAATACAGTATAATACATATCTACATACATATATATACATGAGTATTAGGTACATATATATTTTTTTCGGAAAAAGTGAAAACTTGGTTTAAACCAAAATTTGTTTGTTTTATTCAAAATTATTCTAAACTACAATAAAAAAAATTGTTTTAACAAAAAAATAAAAACTGACTTCAATTTTTATTTATTTATTTATAAAAAGCACTAAAAAGTAAAAAATTATTGATTGGTAGTTTCCATTTACTATACATACCTAATCACATATTTTCGAAATCGGTGTGCTTTGCTTTGTATCGGCTGGCATCGACGTAGGTTAAATTCATCATTATATATATTTTTCCACTATTAGGGGTGGTATTTTTTTTTTTTAAATTTAAATGGGACCAATCTGGAAGTATACACTTTCAAACAAAAAAAAATTGTCCAAATCGGTTAATAAATGACGGGGGTTCTGAGGTAACAAACATAAAAATAAACACCCGAATTCAGAACCTCCTTTTTGTGAAAGTCAGTCGAAAACAAATAGTACCTAAAGATATAAGACGTAAAGTAGGTGGTACTATAGCGAAAACAATCTTAAACGTAACATTACTAACCCACTCGATCACAATCGCTCCATTTAGCCGTAAAGAATGCATAAAACGCAAAAGAATATTTAATATGAGCGTCTTGAGAAATAATAATATAGGTCAAGAAAACTCAATAATTGCCTTATTTGTGCCTTATTCAAAGTATGTTGAATATAATGTACCTTATTAAAAGCCTGTTGGTTGTAAAAAGAAAGCTTGGTTATTATGGAATTAAATATATTTTACTTCATAAAAGACTTTTACTGTTTGTATTATTTTTATTGGTTAGGCAAATATAATACTGGGTATATAAACTGTTTTTTTTAATTAGAGTATCAAGTATCAAGAGTATCAATCTCAATAGACATATCACTATATATGATACATATAAATGACTAGCGACTCACCCTCGCTTCGCTCGGGTTCGTCCTTAGGTTTATTCCCATACAAACTTTCATCTTCATTTTCACCCCCTTAAGGGATGACTTCCAGGAAAAAAGTATCCTATGTCCTTTCCAGGATCTCAAACTATCTTCTTACCAAATTTCATTTAAATCGGTTCAGTAGATCCAGAGATTACCCCCTACAACGTCACAAACTCACAAACTTTACCTCTTTATTATATTAGTATAGATAATCACGCAATACGAAGTAATCAGACAGAATACAATACCCCAGATCTACAGTTGACATCAAAGGGTATGTACTAGCTTAATAAATGTTAATTTTAACGATATAAAAGCTAAACGAATTTGATGAAATTTAAAGACTTAGCTATAGTAGATTACTTTACCACACAGGTAAATATATACATTTCACTATTTCCTTAATATTGTTACCGATTACTTTAGTTGTAATTACTTATTATTTATTAATCGTATTATTTGATGAGAGATGAGTTGAATTGAATTGAATCCAATCATTTTGTGAAAGGTCATTGCTGTAGATTGCAATTTGCAACCTAATCTCTATAAAATTTTGAATATTGTTGAATTTCAATAGCCTCATCTTTAGTCGCTTTCGATTTGGTATTCCCAGCCAGGATTTTGTGGTTTATCGAATCGAATGTAACGGTTGGGTTCATACACAGCATGTGCGCACATCACTGTCTACATATATGCTAATTATTTATATCTGTTATGCTTTCTTTGATACTCATTTCTATCTAAACTAAAATGAGTATATTACAAACTGCTATTACTATTTATAAATTAAGAAATTAAATATTTCTGTTATTTGATGGGACTATAATCTGGAAATCTTTGGTTAAAATTTTGTGAGTTTCAAAAGAATATAGGTTAGGCCACTTAAGCGCTGACGACCTCATTGAGGGTGCCCTCTCGGATGCACTTGCGAATGTGAAAAGATTTCTTCGAATAAGCAACATTCATTCAAGTATCATAATTTTTGATTGACTGACTCTTAACGCTGATTAACTTATCGCTTTGAACTTCACCATCTTATTACTAATACAATGAAGCATATATAAAATTATAGGTATATTTATTTACAGATATATGTATATTTTTGCGATTTTCCTTCCACATACAAATAAAAAGTAAAAATCTCATTCGCCCTCAATTTTGAAATAACGTCGATATACTAGCTTGTATTAACCAAGTAATAAGTATCAGAAGAACTTACGAATTCAAACGCGATAGGCAAAATATGGCCAGTGTACTACAGAGGTCGTAAATAAACAGAAATATGCTTTAACATTTTCGTAGAGTAAGAAAATCATCACATGTAAATGTGATATATGTAAATTTGAGTAGTTATATTTTAAATATCAATTTTTTTTATTGCGACTTTGGCAGATTGGAATGTATTTAAATTTTAAAAAGCTGCGGATTTTGATATTTTCTCCGCGCTTTTGGGGAGACAACGAGAGATGTCAGTATAACCTTATAGTGACTATTCATAAATTATTTGTAACTCTGTAACTTTTAAAAGAGGAACTGTTGAGTTTCTCGCCGGCTCTTCTCAGTAGAACAGATTTCCGAGCCAGTGGTAACTTCCACACAGACAGACATACTGACTATATAAAAAAATTAAGTTGATGTTGCAAAAGTACTGATTATAATGAATATGCCAAAGTTTAATTGTGTCACTCCACAATACAGTGTTTATACAAATATATTTTATATATACATAAATGGATTATATGCAACATAAAATGACAAAATATGAAAAAAATATAGCTTTGAATCAATATAACAAGAATTTAAATAAAACCGTTAATTGTATTTGTTCAAAGTGAAAAAGAATTAAAGATAAATTTTCCTTAATTTTAGGCTTGTTTTGCAAATTCACCAAATCTCTCTCCTCAACCAGTCTTCGATCATGATATTATGTACTATACGTAATTAATAACATTTGTTTATATTTCAATATCCAAATATATATCTAATAGTAGTGCTTATTGTTACAGAACATTTGAAATCTCATATATCTAGGTAGGTATAAAACCAGGCTAGAACTCTTGAGATTTTCAGACATTGTATTTTAAATTCATTTCGTGCTCGGCATCGGAAAAGCAAACATCGTCAAGACTAAAGCTATGAATAAATCTAAAGATACCCACAAACTCACAAAGAGAGAGTAGTGAGATACCTAACGTCTTATATATTTTATATAATAGATATGTGTTTATTAAATTATTTACACAATAATTTTATGTAGGTACTAGCGGCAAGGCAACCAAAAATAAATCTATCCCACAGGAACCGTACATTTTTCCGGGATAAAAAGTATCCTATTTGTTATTTTGATGTATGAACTATTATTGTAAAGTTTCATTAAAATCCAATCAGTAGCTTTTGTGTACTAAGCTGTATAAGTTACTACACAGTTACTAGTTTTTTAAGTATCCCATGGGAACTCTTTAATTTTCCGGGATGAAAAATATCTAAAATGTCGACGGGGGATTTAAGGTACCACCATGCAAAATTCCATTAAAATCGGTCCAACAGTTTCGGAGATTAGCCCGTACAAACAGACCTTTGTCTGTTTGTACGGGCTAACAAACGGGCGAACAAACAAATTGAAAAAAATCTGAATTTGTTCTATTTCTCTTCTTACATCCCCCTGACTCGGTTTTTAGTAAAAAAAAATTCTATGTACAGACATTCGACCTCTATAGTTTTAGTACATAGATTTAGAATTTATACAATTATATTTTTTTGAAAAATTATTACAATTTTAATATTAGAATAAAAAAATTTTTACATGTTAGTCAGATAATTAATATTAATTTGCATTATTTAAAAACTGAAAAGAACAGGAACACACTAACAGATGGAAGCGCATCCAAAAGTCGTGAAAAAAATTGTGTTTCAAAAATGTAAAATATCTTAATACCAAATTAATCTTGTTTTAAATACTATATTAACAAAGAAGTCCTACTGTAGATCATTCACATATACGTTCTATAATGCATCACATCTGTTAAGCCTATTGTTTGTTTAAGGGGACGTGTTTAATACACCATGTGGGATCACATTATTTTGTAAACATTCGCCTGAGAATATTTTTTTCGGTTTCCCGCATAGATATAGTCTGCTCTCTCTGAATCCTGTTTTTCTACATACTTAGTTTAGATTATAATACTATTATCTAGATATTAAAGGTTATATAATTTTCAAATAAAAAAAAATTGGTATTCATACTTTCTTAGATTTTCATTAGATTTTTCGAATGTTTCGAATGCTTTACAGCAATCATGGTCATGGGAGCGACTAAGGTTTTACATATCTCAAAAGTATTATATTTATTGTATCTTGAATTTCTGTATTTTACATATAAGTGCAATAAAGAATAGTATATATTTTGATTCAGACAGACCATACCAACTGATAAAAAGCCGAAAAATAGTTTTATTCAAAATTGTGTGGTGTTGTTTATATACCTGTTTAAGGTTAAATAAATCATTCGTTACAAAGTCAAGATGCACCTGTTAAAAATAAATAAATAAAACACATTTGTCGCTTTGTGCATTCATTTCACGTCGGCTCCTTAATTAGTTACTCTATCTAAAGATGTTCTTATATCGTATAATAAATTACAATTTGAAATTAGTGATCTAGCAGGTAACGCTTCAATTTGATACAATGTTCGATAAAGAAAAGTCACAATATTTATTTCTATCAATATTCATGGCTTGTAAAGTTTAATTAAAACTACGACATAAACTTTAAACAATGTAATAGTTTTTATTTAACGCTGTAATTTCGAAGAGTAAAAGAAAACTCAATCAACTCAAACACGGTGTAATTAAAACGAAAGTTACTATTGTTTACTAAGTACTTAGGTAATTCTATTTTTATAATGTTATATACAGACAGCGCCACCTTTTAGCAAATTTTAGCACTAATAGTAGTACTAGTAAACACTAGCCTATATGTTACTGTAGGTCATAGTCTGTCTTTATACTAAATTTCATCGAAAATCTTCCAGCCGTTTCGTTATGAAGGAATAACGAATAAACGTGTCTATATTTATTTGTATGTTTTGTTACAAATTATAATAGTAACACTTTCACAAATATTAGTTAAAATCTACCATAATTAATAGTCATATACCAGCATACATACATATATTATGTACACATAGTATGTACACTTCTATTCATACGTAAAGGGTATTAAACCGTCCCTTTATCCTTTACAATAACTAATACATCCAAACCCTTTGGCCTTATTAATGTGAAAATATTGTTGCATAACGGTTGTTGTTGAATATATAATCCTATAATATGCAAATATAAGTAAATAACGCCTATGTGTATATTGATAGTTGAAATTAGAGTTATAATTATTAAAGCTCTATATATACACACTAACATTGCTCGCGGCTCCGCCCGCGTTCAGATGACCAAAGACCAAATTCTTAGGTTTTACATATTAGTATACTCTTACATTGCAGTTTTTATATTTTTTTTCTCAAAAATGAGATATTTTCCCGCGGTAAAAAGTATCTTATATGTTGAACCGGATAACCAGCTATCACCATACCAAATTTCATCAAAATCCCTTCAGTTTTTTGTGATGCCGTAACAGACAGACAGACAAAAATTCTAAAAACTATAGATTCTCCAAATAAGATTTTCCAAAAAATATTTATTGTACAGATTCGGCTTAGTTACAATTTTATTATATGTATAGATTACTAAGGAAAAGGTAACTTTTCCCAGAAAAAACTAAATCAATTATAAAAGCTACAATAATCTTCGAAAGAACATAAAAACGATTTATATTATTTAATTAGTTAAACGAGGCTAACCCAACTTCCTTTATGTGAAACTAAAAAGCAATACATAGGTACGAAATCCAAACAGTTCAAATTCCGAAGTTGTGGTCGCAGGAAGCTTTGACGAAGCCGCCAATTAAAATACCTTCCTAAAGCAGCCCCCACCCGGACTGAGGAAGATCATTAGCTAGGTAACGAGGTATCAAGACTTGCAGAAATAGGGAACTCGAATATATTTGGCAGAAATATTTTTCATTTTTAATATTGTTTGGATTATTTGGATGTTTGGATTTCATCGTTATATAAAGAAAGTAAATCTCAATAAATGAGGAAAATCTCGAAATTGTGAAAAGTATAGTTTAGTCATAGTTTAATATGTAATTTAACAAAGACATTGTCATTTATAAAAAAATAAAAATATGTAGCTGTAGTTATTAATTAATATTAAAATTATATAAAACGTTAAATTTTTAATACTCATTGTTAATAAATTATGGTGTACATAGTATTTAAAAGTACAATTATGAATTAATAAATATGTAATTGTAGTTAACATAAACTAAAATGTCTATTTAAAACAGTTGATACGAACTAAGAGTAACTGAGCCAAGCCCATTTATAACGAGATCAAATTCGCTACTTTTTTTTCCAAGCGCTAAATAAGACCTTTAGTCGGTACCTGCCCTAACACAATAAATTTTCATTAGCGTCAACATAGTTTGTTCTTTTTCTCCTTGTCAAATCTGAGGACCAATTAATTTGGTGGGAACTTTCGATTCGTCGCTAAAAGCCCGGAATGTCGTGTGTCCTGGGAACGCCTTGATTCATCTACACCGTATAGATATATATTTTTGTTTCCCATTGAATAGTGCAATTAGAGTTTACAGTATTTCATATTATATAATATATATATATATATATATATATATATATATATATATATATATATATGTATAATATACATTTAAATTACAAGAACTTACTTATCTATGTAAAAACGTTACGATTTTTTTTATTGATAACACTTAAGCACGTTAATAGATAATACACAAAAAAAAAGAAAATTCGTTGACAAACACTAAACTGTTTGTCTTAGCCTATTTACCTATAGAAATTGTAATACTTACTTAATAATCCTTGTTTAAAAAAAAACTGAAAGCTATATTTTTTTAAAAACCTTCGTAACAATCCTTCAAACACCCTTACTTAATTCTATTAAATTTGCTTCATAGCTCAGATTTACCACTTTTTTTCTGAATATGTACTAGAAAGAAGTGCCACACTCTGACTAACTAGATTTCATAATAACGCTTATTCATGACAATATGCAAAGCACAGTTAGCGTTTTAAGAGTTTTATTAGAACATGCCTCAGAATTGTAAAATATAGGTACAACATACTTACATAATATGAACCTTTCATAGCAAGATATTACTTCTGCTTATAAAAAGCTTGTAGGTTAATGTTTTTTTTAGTCAAATTAGTGGAAATAAACATATTATGCATGAAGAATAAAAAGAACTTTGTGTAATTTAAGGAAGAGAAAAATGATCCAGTGGTAGGACTCTGTCAAGCCTGAGGAGTCCGACTGGATGGGTACCACACCCTTATCTATTTCTCCCGCCAAGCAACAAAGATTACATTTTTGTGTTCTGGTTTGAAGGATAAGGTAGCCAGCGCAATTACAGGCAAGAGGCATATCATCTCAGTCCTCACAGTGACAACGCACCTGCGGTTCTGCATTTTTGTAACATAAAACCTAGAACCTGAATCGTAGGTGATATGGGCGACAAGAACAGCTTTCCATCAGGTGGGCTGTCTGCTCGCTTGTCACTGAATACCATAAAAAAAAATGATTTACACATTTATTATAATGGATCTATTGTCAACAGTTTTTACATCTAAAATTTGACCATTTTATATCCAATTACATTTCACATGTAATAAGGACAAAAAATTTAAATAGAAAATGAACTATAAAATATATAATTATACCACAAACAAAAACACTAAATTAAAATCGGTTCATACGTTTGGGCACTACGAAGCGACAGACAGACACACAAATACACAGATAGGTACTTTAAACTTATAACGTCCCTCTTTTACGTCGGGGGTTAAAAATATAGTTTCATCAGGTTTGCAATATTTCGTCGTCGATTTAAAACTTCATCACAAAACCACTTCACAATTTTTATCCCCTGTTGAAGTTTAATAGCAATTTGTATATCTTATGAAACATTCATTTTGAATCTCTTCAAATAGTATTATATACTATATATATATTAGTGTATATCTTATGAAACATTCATTTAGAAATAAACCTTTATACTAGTGATAATAATTACTTTTTAACTAAAAAGTTACACAGACTTCACCTTAAATGTAATTATTTTCCTCCTAGTGATAACTTTGTCTTGAAATTTATATAGAACCCTTGAGATAATCTACGAGTAGTAGGTAGTTAAAAAACTAAAGCATGAAATTCATAATTGGTATTAGATTCGATGAAAAAAAGAACCTTAACGGATATTTTAGCTACCAAAAAGCTTAAAAAGCTTAAACAAAAATTATGTTTAAAATATGTGTCTTGTGATTTTCAGATTTAGTCAACCTACATCAGAAAATACTGTACTTTCGTATCACTACACATCTCTTGTGGAAAACACTATAATTATCAAATAAAATCTATATAGTATATAAATTCATATATAATAAATTGTAACTGAGTTGAATCTGTACATTAAATAGTTTTAGTTCATTGAAAAATCTTATTGGAACAGACATTATTATCGATACAGAGGCCGAATCTATAGTTTTTTTTAAATTTTGTCTGTCTGTCGGTCTGTCTGTGACTGCATTACGAAAAAACTATTGGACAGATTTTGATAAAATTTGCTATGATGATGGCTGGCTATCCGAGTCATACTTTTGCTGGTTATACTTTTTGCTGCGGGAAAATTTCTCGTCTCTGAGCTAAACGTTAAAACGTAACTAGGGACGAACCCGAGCGGAGCGAGGATGAGTTGCTAGTATTATAATAAAAATACGTAAATTGTAGTATGATGCTAATTAACAAAAAAAAAATGAAACAAGTAATGTTATTAAACCCGAATATTATGCTATCTTATTCTTAAACTAAACCGAGTCTCAGAATTCATGCATAATTTTGCGATTACGACCAGACCTAACAGTACTTTCAGTAGAGTTTAAAGTTTAATGGAGCAAAAATTATGCATACAGAAACTTTGATTCAGATTGAAAGCGAACACCTGCACTATCAACCTAATTTTAAAGTGTAATAAAGTACGATTAATTTCAAATTTCATATAGTTTTAGCTGTAAGAATTTAGAATATATGAATTTATAAATTTCATTAGCGGCTCACCCTCTTCGCTCACATGCTTCGCTCGGGTTTGCCTCTAGAAAAACAAACAAATCTATCCCACGGGAACTGCACATTTTTCCGGTATAGAAAGTACCCTATGTATTATTCTAGACTATAATCTATCTCTATAACATATTTCATCCAGATCCATTCAGGCATGATTGAGTAACAAACATCCATTTAAACTTTCACATAACGAAAGAAAATAAAAGAGAAGATTTAAAAAGAAATTATAAAAATATTTTTAAATTTAAATTTACAAGAAAAATGTGATATTATTATTATATCCGTACGTACGTTGAAGGGGAATTTTACTCCCTTTCAACCTTCAATAAATAAACTTTGTATGAAATATGAGCATAAGTAATGAACGTTTCACGAACCCAGCACAAAATTCATGCAAGTATAGTCAAAGTTTGAATGAAACCTTTGAATTGTTACTATAATTTTTATTTCTATTATTTTACTTGATTTTGACAAAAAATATGTAGTAACAGAATGAAGAAGGTATCTACTCTCTAACAGACATGTCATTTTTTTCTTATCACAATCAAATATAATATACAAATATATGTTTACCATTTATGGGAATCAAACTCGAAACCTCCGACATTTTAAGTAATGCTAATAAATATAACACAGTGCTACTGCATCATTACTTTCCTGTTTTAGTTTTGTTATTTTATTCACCCCGTACCTCTGAGATCTGCATTGTTGCCTTCTATTTATTGATTTTATCCATGAAACTGACACTATCATTTGTCAACGTACAGATAAAGATTAATGAAAGATGCTTTGTGTTTATAAAAAGATTTTATATGTTTTAACTATAGAAATGCTATACAGTATCATCCATGCTAATGTTCGTATTATAAAAGTAAAAGGGCTCTCTGTTTTTACCCCTTAAAAATTAACCCGCTGAACAGATTTTGATAAAATTGTATATGAGTATGGTCATCTATGACATCATGGGGATATCAGAAGGCTACCTTTTATCCTCACCCCGCTTACCATGCGAGCGGAGACACTACTATGATATAAACAATTAAATTGATTATTAATAAGTTGACCTGTATTTCTTAAACTATATCGGTCACAATTTAAAACAAATATTTATCAGAATTGTGTCTGGTAATGATAAAATTGAGTTATAATAGTAGAACAACATTTCATATTCAAAGTGACATTCTTGTGGTATTTAGACTTTTAGCAAAGCAGCAAAGGAAAATATTAAAAAAATATAAAAATAACAACTGTAATATAATATATTACTTTACTATTATAATATTTAATTATTTATTAAATAATATAATATTTACAGCCAATAATACGTATATGCCAATAATAAGCTGTCGGGCTGTCTGACTGGCGGAAACTTACAGCCCGGATCAAGGTGAGGCGAAACCCTTTTTTTAAATGTTTGGAAATGCATTTATGCATACTGCATACAAACAACAGGTAGGTGTGGGACTCACCGGCTAGAGAAGGCAGGACTACCCACTAAAACGAACAGTATCTTCCCCGTTTTAATGGGGCGTTGCAGTAACGCTTACGCACTCAACCACGACACCACAACAGCAAGCCTGCCGAAGAAGAACACAACAACCATGGGTTTGCTCCCACGGTCCACTCTACTATCAGAGAAGTACCAGGAGCAACCCGCATGGCACACCGCCCACCGAGGAGGGGCGCCTCCCAGTACGTTTCTTGATTCGCGTGCTGGCTTGGTTTATATACAATAAAATGTTCGAAATATACACAGTTATGACTATGTAAAAAATAATAATGGACATAAAGTTTCTTACAGAAACGCCATGTCTCTAACAGCTTGGACTTCATCGCGCATAGTAAGCGAAGTAATAAATCATGACGGCAACTAGAAAATTATGAGAGGAAACTAGAAAAAAATCTTATAAATTTTTAAACTCTTTTCTGTAAGTAAAAAGAACTGAGACCACTTTTGTTAATGTTTTGTGTTCTTCACAACTATCGTATATCAAATTATCATGATGTCACTACTTTCTTGATCTAATGGCTATCATGTACAGCCGCAGATCGTGAGATCCTGGGTTCGAATCCCTAGTCAGGTTAATATTAATACTAAGGGGTTTCCGATAAAAATAATAGAGATATTTATTACTTTATACCTATCAAAATGTACCTATTAGGATTTTTAATGCCATTAAATGTTTCAAGAACAAAAACAACGGCATAAGACAATATTTTAAAAATTATTTAATTTAATATAGTATGCTATTTTTATTTACATACGTAACCATAGTCCGAATTTGCTTTGGATAAATTATTTGATTAACTAGCTCATATTTTACAAGTTAAATTAAGTGTTAACCTTAAAACATACTTCCAACTCAGCAGGATTTCATTTTGGTTAAAACAATTATTAAAAAATGTTTGATTTAAAGTTTATTTCTTATTCTATT
The DNA here is from genome assembly GCA_951806755.1 of Brenthis hecate. Classification (NCBI taxonomy): domain Eukaryota; kingdom Metazoa; phylum Arthropoda; class Insecta; order Lepidoptera; family Nymphalidae; genus Brenthis; species Brenthis hecate. The sequence goes on along the minus strand of OX638258.1, from coordinate 12,369,712 downwards.
TAAGTTAAATGTTATACATATTTCATTATTACTTAGAATACACGTACAGAACCATAACAGATAATATTAAGAAGATGGCAGCGAATGCGAGAACCTGTAAAATAAAAATAAATCATCCAAAAAAGTCCAAATGTGATTTAAGCTATAAATTAGCATTAATCGTTAAAGATGTTAGAGAGGGATAAATATATTAGAAGAAGAAGGAGAACGGTATGGGCATATCACGAGGAGGGAAGAAATTCATAAATTAAGCAATATTAGGTAGGTATGTTATATTAATGGTCATAAAAGTAGAGATAGACCGAGCAAGGTATGAATGGACTTTATATAAAAAAGGGTGTGTGTGAAACGTACATGTGTTTGCTGAGATACCAGATAGAAGAAAGATTCATGTTCTGTCGACACCCACATAGCGTATGGATGGATGATAAGGAGAAAGCGAAGAAAATAATGCCCTCAAGAAGTAAATTGAAAGAAAAAAAGCAATTCATTTAACAACAAAAGAATCAATTCACAATTAAATTACTCTAGCGAAGATTACGAATAAAACAAATGTGAAATAATATATATACAGAATTAATGGACGAATATTTACATTATTTGCGTACCTTATTTTGCCACTGACGATTCTTCACGCACTGACTGTAAGGCATTGTTGTAAAGGTAACAGAATTATAGAGAGGAACCCATAAGTCTGGTAAAAGCCAAAATATGAAATCGTCTACAGCCTTTCGAAAACGATATGATGGACGAGTCACTAAATCTCGCATCTGAAATAAATTATTAATGTAATAATAAAAATAAATTACACATAGTAGCTCTAAAATAATTAAAAATTAAATTGAAACAATATCTTAAAAAATTAAAATGTGGTAATTTTAAAAACGCAGCATTCAATAATTTTACATAGCCTTTTGTAGGTTATCCTTACAATGTTTGATTGTAATAATATAATAACATCTGTTAAGGTAGTTATACGACTTAAAACAACAACTTCGAGTAAATGAAATAAATAACTAATACATGAACAGTATATATTCACGATTCTATTTTCCCATAACTTTTAATTCATGCAGGAGTTCGTATATAATTAATAATTTGTACCTAATAAATAGACAAGAAAACAAATTAATAAGAACAACGGGAAAATAATTACTTACAGTAGATATTATGATTATAATAAGCTCTAAGAAACGCTATTCAAACTGCCCCACGGAGACAGTTAAAAAGAATCTTAAAAAATAATTTCAAACTTAAACTCACCAATATTTTTACGCTTTTAAAATCTAAAATTTTTAATTACCTCAATATAGTTGTACATCGCCAAATCGCTAATCGCGAATGCATCTCTCCATCTAGTAGTCGAGAATTCTTCGAGAGCATTTGGAATGTCGTCATTATATTTTTGGAACAATTCATCAAGAATTGAACAGTCTTCAAATCCAGCGTTCATACCTTGCCCATAGAAGGGAACTACGGCGTGTGCGGCATCGCCGATTATAAGAGCTTTGTCGTGTACATGATATGGACGACACTGAAAAGTATAATTAACGTAAACTAAAACCTGTCTATATTTGACCTGACAATGTTTTGGCTCATATTTATATAAAAATTGCCATTGCGACAGAGCAAGTGAACACTGAGAACAGTGTAGGACGAGTACACGAGTAGAAACTCGGCCTATATACAGTCATTGTTATGTGTAGAAATAAGTTTGTTTTATTATCTATTTCTAGATTCATTGTATTTCTTCTTGTAAATAAATGTAATGGAATTAAATTATCATTTATTTTCTTATTTAATTTGATTAAAATAACTATTATACATTGAGTTGCGTGCTGCCACCCATTACATGGTGTCTTATTAATAGCAGAAAAACAAACACCAAATTGGGAAATTATTTTGTACTTTCGACTGCGTCGTGTGAAAATGACAAATTATAGTTACCTTAACTGCTACTAACGCAGAAGGAGATCCTCCAAAGAAATCTTCTATAAGTTTCTTTTCTCCGATCAAAGGTATAGAATCAGGAAAATATTTGTGAAAAAAGTCCAAAAGTTTCTCTTCTGTGTTTATATTTTTGAAATTATTAAATGGCATAAACAATGTAACTGTCCACGAGCAATCTTGGTTTGGAAGAGCAATCATCATAAAATTACCTCTTGGCCAAATGTGTAAAAAATTTGGCGGCATCTGAAACTAAACAAAAAAAAAGATTAAGAAAATAAAAATTGTTCATTATGTAAAAAGTTTAAAATTTTAATTACTTCTAAAGTTATTTTTCTAGAAGATAAATAGTGCCTCCCTCTCGCATTGCGAGGAGACGCGTACGCAACAGTGGGACGTCAAAAGAGTACTGAATACAATACATACAAAAAGTGCCTACTTTTGGCCTTACTTTATTAGGCAACCCATCTGCAATATATTTGCTTATACATATATTAATTATGTTTCATACAAAATAATATTCAGGTGATAAAGCAGATGGTCTAACTTCATATCTTGAAATAATAAAAATAGCAGACACTATATTCCTTTTATAAATTAAAGATTACAAAATGTATAAATCATTACTTGAGTATAGAATCTGTTCTAGAAAATAACTATACTTCTGAATGCTTATACTGTCACACTGATCCAGTGACTAACATATACGGCTCTAAATCTACCGATTCTTAGGTTAGAGTTCTCGATCGGGTGGTTTACAGTTATTAATTAGATCACACCAGTAGCTCAGAGAGCACCTAAAGACGTTGTTGAACTTGTGTCTGCATATTTCGTCGATCGTATTGAATTGTTGTCCCATTGGACTTTGAGAGTGAAAGTAATAAGGAACAGAATAGTGTTCGCGAACACATACACTATACGAGTATCTCCCGCACAGATGGCTAGTCTCAGTGAGATTTGCTCATAGTAATCGATCAAAAGGACATTATTAGGGTACCTACTTGAATCATTACATTTTTTTCCATGAAAACAATAAATCATGTCCACTACTACAAATATATTTACATCGTTAAAAAATCATATATCATACAAAATTGGACGACTGAATCACATAATTATTTATTATTATTTGTGGCGAAAATCAATAAACAAGATAACTATAAGTTAGTAGTTAAAACACAGTTGAAACAAAGAGTGAACTGGAAAATGTTTCTAACATATCTTACGTTCCTTGCTATTTATGGAAATATCGTAACGTGTAGTGTTTTAGATTTCGATATTCATACAAATAATGCAACAAATGACGTCTACATAGATACTGTAGCCGACTGCATTGTGACAATGATCAACAAACATATTCCTTGTGGGACGCCTATCACCTTAGCACACTACGATTATTATATTGAAAATGTAGCAAAGTTATTAAGTAATAAAACCTGCTATACGTTTATTGCTAGATCATTTCGTATCGATAAGTTGACTTTATGGACAAACGTTTACATATTTTACGTAAATAATTATCACGAGATGTACGTAAGTTTTAATAATCTATCAAAAGATATTGCTTGGAATCCTAGAGCACATATGTATGTGGTAATTAAATATTTACATCATTCAGAATATTCTCAAATATTTCAAGTATTTCTGAATCTTAATATATACAACGTTTTTCTTATAACAAAATCCATATCAGGTGCATTTGAAATGTACACATATCATCCATTTGACGGTGGTAATTGTGGTAAATCCATAAATGAATTAGTAAGCATGAGCAACTGCGAAGAGATCGCTTCTATTAAAATGGATTATGAACACTTAGAAGATAAATTCCAGAACTGCACCATAAATGTAGCTGCAGCTGATGATACACCCAACGTTATATTCGACGTGGATGACAATAATCCTTATCTTGAAGAAGATAAATTAGGGATAGAACAATACATATTGGAAAATATAGCAGCAAAAGAAAATCTTACAATTCAATACGTATACTTGGATATAGATAGCGACTATGGAGTTATTTTATCCAACTGGACAATAACAGGTTTATTGGGATTTCTAGAGAATAATACAGCCAACATCGTCATCGGAGGTTTCTTGTTGATGAAGAATCGTATCAGATTATTTGAGTTTATTTGGGGTTATAGTTACGCCAATGTATGTGCATTTATTCCAGCCAAAGGTGAAGAAAATTGGAAGAATGTCTATGAAGGATTTAGCGTCGGCACATGGTTATTAATTATCTCATCATATTTATTTACAACATTTGTAATTATTACAATACGTTGGATTTTATTAGGTGACAAAGATAGAAAGCGAATACTTTTAAATATATGGGGATATCTTTATGGTCACGCGGATACTAGGTTATTTAGATTGAAGAAAACGAGAATGCTTATGATAGTGTGGATTTGGTTTGCATTTTTTATTTCAAGTTTTTATACTTCCGCACTTTATAGTTTACTATCGAGAAACGTAAAAGTAAAAAACATTAACCCAAAATCTCTAAATAATTTGCCTTGGGAGCCGTGTATAAGCGATCCTATCAGAGAATTTTATCAATTTACATTTAACGAGATATTACCTGGTAAAATAAAACCAAACTGTAGAAAGTCTGATGATGCATTAGACACTGTGGCAAATTTTTCGACATCATATAGCTTAGAAATGGATTATAGTTACCGTATGAGGGAACATCTTTACTTAGATGAAAATGGAAATCGAAAATTAGACAGCTGGCAATTTTCAAGGAACTTGATGCTTGCTATGTATACAAGACGAGGATTTCCTCTTCTAAATAAATTTCAGAGATACACTACTTACCACTTGGAGACAGGCTTATTAAAACGACAATTATCAGTTATTTATGATGAGTATGTTTCAACTCATAAGCACTACAAAAAATCATTTAAAATATTTCACCTAACCGATTTCAGAATTCACTTTGCTATATTATTGTTTGGTTATATCATATCCACAATTTGTTTCATTGTAGAAATAAATACATAAATGGTAACTATGTAATATCATTAATTTCACGTTTTAAAAAGTATACCATTAGAACCTAATTTTTCTGTATCGAATCTTGTACTTTGATTGGGCCTTCCTTATTACGATGGAGATCAGACCACCCCGGCGGCCTAAAAACAGGTTTGCAGTAATTCACAAGTTTTTCGCTTACTAGGCATGTAAGTACACGATGTTTTGCTCCACCATATCATGTTAAAAATAATTCGCACATGAAAACCTCAAAGTTGTGAGACCTGAGGTATTAGTACATTTTGCTATGCAAGCGCGTGGCTTGAGTTGTTAGTATTAACGCACTTCCCTTATATTAATACATACATTATTTTATTAATTACATTTACAAATCTTCCAACTTACTCCTCCATCTTCAGCGGCTGGTATACAGAGCTCTAAGTAACCATGCTCGATGTACTGCTGACTAAAGTCGAACAGTGGTTGCTTCATCATTTCCTTACGAACAGCAGAGAATGCACCGTCAGCTCCGATGATTAAATCAGCATTGACTTGTACTGTCTCTTTTGAGTCCGTTCTGTAATTATTTAGTTCATAATAATTTTTGTGAAAAAAATAAATTGTTAACATTATAAATGTAGGTATATTCCTTGCACCAATATAGTATTATATGATGTGCTTGCGCCTAGAGATTAGTGGTAGAAAATCACTTAAGCATAAAGAAGTTATTATTAAGGAAGGTATAATGTATTGCGTGTTAATGTGTTTAAAAAACTATCTATTTCAGTATACTTTAAAATACTTTGAGTTTGTAATAAATTCATTTTTTTTCTTTATTTAAGAGCTTTCTTATTAAAACGATCATGTCGCTCTGTTAGGTTCATATGCAAAAGCATCTTAAAATTAGCTAATAACACAGTATCATATATATATATATATCGATTCTAGTTCTATTATAACAATAAATTCTAGTAATAAAATCATAAAATTTATATTCACAGCAAACTTTCATGAAATAGTAATAAGCTGCATATTTATTAAAGTTTCAAATTTAGTTGCACAAAATTTCCGAAAGCGCGCAACTTCCTCGTTGCTCTTATGTTTAGAATGTGACAGTGTATAATTAAAATCTCCACGGACCCTAAATAAATGCACATATATAATACAGTACATATATAAACTAAAACACATATTTTCTCGTTTTGAAATTTTCATCTTACATAGGTTATTGGTAAAAAACTAAAAAAATTACCCAGAGATATAAAAATACCTATTTAAAAGTTATCTAAAAACGTAAATGAATACTCACTTAAGGAATGTTAGCGAGCCCTTTTGTAAATTTGTCTGGATCAGTTTATGGTTAAAATATCTTGCAACATTGTCATAGTTCTCCGATTCTGAAAAGAGATATTATTTCTTTGTTTTATTTTTTAGAAACATAAAAAATAGTATTTAATATGAAAACGAATTAGCTACTTATGTTATATGAAAGCTACTTATGTTATACTTATGTTATATGAAAACATATTAGCTACTTATGTTAAATAGTTATATTAATTTGTGTAACATTTAAAATAGAATTCACCTTTTAATAGAATGCTGTTTAAATAATTTCTTCCCACTGAATAAATGCACTGTAAAAAAAAATGTATTATGTCATATCCCCTCACAATATTATTTATTTATAAACTTTGCATTAAAGTAAAAAGTTATTTCTTTATTACTTCAAAAATTTCAAAGACAATTACTTTCTGTGCAAATCTATACTAATATTATAAAGAGGTAAAGTTCATGAGTTTGTGAAGTTGTAGGGGGTAATCTCTGGATCTACTGAACCGATTTAGACGAAATTTGGTAAGTATACTTTTTATAGTATACTTTTTATCCCGAAAATCATCCCTTAAGGGGGTGAAAGTTGGCAGGAAAGTTTGTATGGGGAATCAACCTAGGGATTAACCCGAGCGAAGCAAGAGTGAATCGCTAGTATTATTATAATCGGCTACTTATTTTAAGATAAACTCGGGCAAAGATGTCAAAAGGCAAGAAGGTGGGCATAAAATTAAATTATCACTTGTCGTGTTATGTATTGGATAATAATTAAGGCACGCCACATAACGAACTCGGCATAATATCATTTTCCGTAACAATTAACACCCACAGATAGAATGGACACTATACGTCCCTAAATCTATATATATTACGTACATATTTATCGATCTTCCCCGTCCAATAAATTAAGAGAAATTACGTTATGATAGACAGACAGATGCATGAGTAATCTAATGTAATAAACGAATATAATAAATATGTAGGTCTCGTACATACATATTATAGTAGACGACACGTTTGGCTCAGTGTGTAGTAACCCTACTTGCTGTGCTAGAGGTCGCGGGTTCGAGTCCCGCTGGGGGCATTCATTTGTGTGATGAGCACGAATGTTTGTACTCCAGTCATGGGTGCTTATATTTATAATATGTATGTATTTAAAAGTTATCTATGTGTAGTGTATCAACTATCTGGTATCCATAACACAGGCCTTGTAGCTTACCATGGAACTAGATGGTGCTGTGTTAATATCCCAACATATAAAAAAAAATTTACATTGTATGAAAATAATGCCAAGTGGTTAGCATGTACGGCTGCAGATCCGCAGGTCCTGGGTTCGAGTCCTGATTAGGGCAAAATATAGTCATAGAATTTTCTTTTAATAAATTCCCAGTAACAAATTGTCCTTTCACCAGAATTTGACAGTGATAGAATTAGAGTGCACTTGCGCCTGCCCGTACACTCGTGCACTAACTTTAATCTTCTGCGCATTGCTAATGTCATTAAATTTGTTGTAAAATGTCATTAAATGTCAGTATCAACATAGTTATCAAAATTAGACATTAAACGTTTGCAAACAAAGATATTTTAATTGTAATTACCTATTACATAATTATTAATTTGTAGTGCAATTACTTTTTAGCTAACACAAATCGATATTACCTAACTCTCAAACACCTTATTATCTTGCCATTATCATTAAGAAACAAAAAAATTAATTGCTTATTTTAGATTTGATAAATAGACATTGATTTCATTCTACGATCGTTAAATAATAAAAAAAATATAAAAAAATGCATATACGGGAATGATAGAGATTCTATGACATAACGATTTTTGTCATTTCAATACCTTAAACTTTTTTATTTTTTGAAAGTTTTAAAATGACATCTTTTGTTATAGACTTATGATCTCAAACAAGTTACTCGACTCACCTGATTCGTCCTAACATCATATGGTATAGAATAGGTTGTTCCATCGGGTCTGTGGATCATTCTCGCTCTCATAGGAATGCCATGCTCATTGACCATGTGGTCTTCGACTCCAACTCCCTTAAGAGCTTTACGCCCGCGTACTGACAGAGCCAAATTTATAGAGCGTCCTCGAACAAGTGGAGTTTTTCTGATATCTAAAATATTTAAGTTAAGCTTAAGTCTATACACTCAAACCTATGTTACTGTGAACATATAGAAATATATCCAGACCACTGAAACACTTATGGCCAATTTTACCACTTGAATAAAAAACATCATGAAGAAACCTGCATATCTGAGAGAACCTAACCAGTTTTTAATAAACGCGAAAAGCCAACCCGGAATGACTTCTTGCTACTAGCCTACTGATTAATATCCGAAAATAACAGTACCTGACTGAGATAAAAGGACACATCTCAGTAAATTATTTTTAATGCACGGAACATTAGTGTTACTTAATATCAATTTCCGATCTATAAAACATTATCGACGTCTATGCATCAAAATCATCGATCTGTTACTGCGTGAAAGACGGGAATATATACAAACTCACTATCGCATTTAAAATGTGGATAGTATTGATGTGATGCGATTCTAAGCAAGTTTATTTTTCGTGCAGTATACTACATCAAATTTCTATATACTTATACCTGCATGCTATTTATGCTGCACGTTATGTATAGTTTGGTATGTTTGTTACTCTTTCACACTGAAACGGCTGGTCGGATTTGAATGAAATTTAGTGTACAGGTGAACTGTGACCATTGTGGAGTAATGCATTCTTATATAATACTAGCAACTCACCCTCGCTCCGCTCTGGTTCGCTCCTATTTACGTTTTAACGCTTAGTATGGACTAGGATGAACAGAACGGGTGCGAATTTAGGTATTTCCTTCGTATTATTAAAACAAATACACATTTTATAAATGTGTAAGGTTGCATTTTTATATATTGAGTGTTTTAATAGAAAATAATATATTTGATTAATTTGTAATGATTTATGTATAGGGCATTTACTTATGCGACCTTGGCCGATAGGAATGTGTTTTAAAAAAAAAAAGGGCGCGGATATTCATTTGTTTCCCGCGCTTTTGCACAGAGATGTCGGTACCACCATGTAGGTCACTACGAATTGTTTTGTAATAAGTACTGAAAATCATGATTATAAACTATGTAACTCACTGACGTTTATAAAAGTACTGAATATAGAAATATAAGCAAGGAATATCTCGTTTTATTAGGGACCCAACAAATGTAAAGTGTATACGTTATAGAAAACGTATAGTTTTGTTATTTTTAAAAACCTGATGAACTTCCTTAAATAATTTACGCCGCACTAAGGGTTTATTTTGTTTTTTAGAGATCATTTTGGATTTGTTTTCTATCGAGGAAACTACAAGTAAGTAGTCGTGTTTCTCTTCGATCAACAATAGTACCTATTGTTTGTTGATCACAGGTGTTTCTAAAGTGTACGATTTATAGAATAAATCCTTAAATATCCAACATATAATTGCATAATTAAAGTTTAAGTAATAACAATACAGCAAGGGATCAAACGAATGCAATTATTTTGTAATGGCCTCGGTGCTTCCTTAAATGTATAGATATTATTTATTACACATTACAAAACTTCATAAAAACAATATAGAGATCATTATGGACAACAGTGGACCTTTCTCTATAAGATTTTGTATAGTTGGTGTTTATTAGTAGATAATAAATAAAAACTAAATAGTTTTGCTAGATGATGATTCTAACTATACGTATAATAAAATTGTAACTAAGCCGAATCTGTACATTCAATATTTTTTGGAAAATCTTATTGAAATAGACATTATTATAGATATAGATGCCAAATCTATAGTTTTTAGAATTTTTGTCTGTCTGTCTGTCAGTCTGTCTGTTAACGCATCACGAAAAAACCACTGGAGGGATTTTGATAAAATTTTGTATGGTGAAAGCTGGTTATCTGGGTCAACATACAGGATACTTTTTACCGCGTGAAAATATCTGAAATATATAAATGAAACCCTTTTAAAAATTAAAAACAAAAAAAGTTTTCGGATTTTTTCGCGGATTTATTTTTCGAGTTTCGAACACCTCACAGCAATCACGATCACGCAATACATGTTGAAAAGCTCGAAAATATAGTTTTATTATAAATATTTCAAATTCTTCTTTATCTTTCTTTCTTCATTAACTAGTTAGTTATGAGTACTAGGCACCTCGTTAATAAAGATATTATTTACTAGCGACTCTTCGTCCGTAGGTTACCCTATACAAAGTTTCATCCCCATTTTTACCCCCTTAAGGGATGATTTCCGGGATAAAAAAAAATTATCCTATATCCTTCCCAGGGTCTTAAACTATCTTCTTACAAAATTTCATCTAAATCGGTTCAGTAGCTGCGGAGCCTATTCGGTACAAACATGGTTTCGATTCCAAATGTATTGCTTAAGATGTTTAAGCATAACAAATTCAAATAACATAATCAACTTATTTTAAACCGATAAACCAGAATTTATCTGCATAATAAAACGATTGTATAGCACGAGCCACTCTATTATTATTAGCAAGTTTACCTTCACGATACTCGTAGAGAGACACGCGATGTCCTCTTTTGGCCAAATAAATCGCTTCTAGAGATCCAACCTAAAATTAATAGGGATATGCTATGAATTTAAAAATATATGAATATATGAAAATTCATGATTTTTTAGTTCATATACAATCTTTATCGTCTTTTAAAATGGTAAAAGAGGATTTCAACTTTTCTTTAAATTAACTTATTTAAGTATTAGAAAAGTAAAAATAAGAGTTTCAAATATTACAATGTTGGTATTGCTATTAACATTCATTTGTATCTTAAACTAATTGTGATACTGTAAGAAAATAAAATAATTAATTAAAGTGCCGTTATAGCAGATTTATCTCGTTAGTAGAGAGAGAAATCCTACACCAATATAAAAATTAAAAATATAAAAGCTCGAATCTATCCTGTTTTATGCTACAATAGATAAATGCGATATTTTCCATGGAAACAATTTATTGGACTTATATCGATTTTTATTGGAATTTTTAAATGTAACTTATAACCATGATATAGCAATATAATAACAATTTATTTTGTTTTTTTTTTCTAAAATATTTTTTTACATAGCGTCAACTTTTGTCTTGGCTTATAAACGGTTTCTAAGCAAAAAAATCACATGTCATTGCTTCCTAGCGGCGTGGATGCGCGACAAGTCTGGGCGCGTGGACTTAAAACACTCATGCATTTATAATATTAGTAAGGTCTATCGTTCTTTTTCTAACTTTATACAAATATACATACGTATATACCAATAATTTTAGAATAGAAAATGAAAGATACGAGATATAGAAATTTAGACATTTTAATTTTTAAAGATTATTACCTAGCGTTTAGAACTGTCTATTTATAAATATATCGATATATTAATTATATACGTATAAAAAGATCAGATAACACACAAAAAAATCGCATTAGTGAGTGTTACTCATTATTGCATAATTTAATATATTTTGTCAAGTAAGCAAATATTAATGAAAATATTTAAATACAACTATACATAATAGTGCAGTTATATATACGAATTAATCTAAAAAAGTCCAAAGTTGTAAAATAAATTCTAAATATTATTCAATAATTGATTTTATTTCTTACCAATCCTCCCCCGATAATTGCTATGTCCAACTTATTTTTTGTGTTTCCATTTCGCACTGCCATTTTCGTTATAAAATTTTAATTGTTACACAAAAATTTCTTACGATAATTATATATTCGATACGGTCATCGAATTAGCAAGACCTCTGCTGCACGCGTAGTCCGGGACACAAGTAATACAAATGATCATCAAAGTAAGAGACGTGCTCTGTAATTAACCAGTTTATTAGGATTGCGTAGTAAATTTATTCATTTTAAAAATTATTTTGAATTTGTAATTCTATTTATAAAAACGATATAAATAATATGAATTTTAAATTATCAAAATGATAAAAAATCGTTGCTTATTTTGTACATCTACGATTTTCCTTTATAGCAAACATCAGTTACGTAAAAAAGTGGAACGAGAAAATTATAGTAATAAACGCTTGCTACTTGTAAAATAATTTATTTTTAGAGCTATTACAATTTTGTTAAACTAATAAAAAACTTGAAGGAAAACATAGTGAGTAAACCTGTATCAGAGAGAACCCAGCAAGTGATCGAAAGACATGTGAAGTCCACCAACCCGCACTTGGACGGCGTGGTGGACTATGACCTGACTACCTCGTATTGGGAGGACCGTGCAGTACACACAGTAGTACAGTACAGTGGGACGTCACAAATGGCTGAAACAAAAAACATCTTGAAAGGAAAATAAAGGTTGGTTATTGCGAACCGACTTTTCGCCCGTTTATCTATTAAATGTAGAAATAGGTAGCTGCTACATGAGTAAGTATCATATACGTATTTTGTTAGTGGTGGTACCAGCACCAACGGTTGGATGACAGTGATTTGCAATGGCTATCGATGTGGTAGTAAACTAAGAACTAAATATATATGTATGTTTCTAGTGAATAACTAAAAATATATTATAGTAAAATATATACAGTAAAAACCTTAAATATTTATCTAAAAGCTACAGAACACTGGCATCGCGTATCCCACTTGCCTATTTAGTTGTTCTTTACAAAAATTAACTAAGTTTTAGATTTCCATAAGAATATTATTGTCATTTCTATATGTAACTTAACACTTACGTACTTGCATTTTTAATAGATACTTAATACTGAGGTTGACGTATTCAGTTACACCACACCGCTTGCTGCCGAGTAATCCAATAAATATTTTTTGTCAATATTAATTAAATATAATCAATAACACTAACTTTGTTTGTATGGACCTATAAAAAATTATTTTTTTTTATATAACGACTAATTCCTTACAAAATCAAATTCAAGAAAAATATCTATTGATCATTAAAATCGGTTTAATAGATAATTAAGAGAAAGTACAAAATCTTTTTGTTTTAATTTTAAATAAACTATGGCAATAATAATATATGTATAACAAATAATCAAACAAAATATGAAAAAACAAACACTCAAATAAATACTATCTTATCTATCTTAACTTGAAAACGGCTTTACCGATTTCATTCATCTTTTTTTAAAATGTTTTCTAATACTTCGTAGAAGATTCTTACATTAAAAAAATTAAGAAAATTGCACAGAAACTTAGAAAATGGGTATGAAAGTTTGTATTGGGAAGCGAACTAGGGACGAACCCGAGCGAAACGAGGGTAGTCGCTAATATATAATAATTTCATACTGTTGATTTTTCTTGAACATTTAGTATAAGAGTGCTTAAGTACATCTTTATATTTTTAAGAGAGGCTGAATTGGTAATATATTTTCCAACAAAAACTTTTTATCATTATAAAATTAGGATTTAGCCAAAACTTGCCGACAACAATTTACATAATATCTATTTTCCTGAGAATAAGGTTAGCTTAAATATAAGCTAAGGATAGACAGAAAAAATAATTATACTTTTAGATATAATCAACCGTCATATTACCGTCATAGACCAAAATTATTTATTTTCCAATAAACGTTTTATTATCAAACTACGGCTCATCCTCGCTTCACTCGGGCTCGCTTCTAGAAAAACAAAAACAAATCTATCCCACGGGCACCGTACATTTTTGCGGGATAAAGAGCCTATGTGTTATTCCAGACTATAATCTATCTCTGTGCCAAATTTCATGCAGATCCGTTCAGCCGTTCTGGCGTGAAATAGTAACAAACATACATCCATACATACACTCTTACAGACTTTCCCGTTTATAATATTAGGTTTATAAATACACAGCCTGTGCGGTAACTGAACTTACTACTAGTCTCAGTGAGATAGGCCACATAAAAAGCACCTTATATTTTGTCTAGTGGCTAGCAAGTCCTGGGTGTGACTCTTAGGTTGTGCCAGGCATAGCTTTTGAATTCTTCAGTAAAGAAATTCCTGAAGACAAGTGGCTCATTTCTGCGCTTGATTCATTCATTCACTCACCTGTATCGTCGATCGATCATAGAACCTCGAAAGAAGAAAGTATAAAAAAGTCTTAACTCGCATTTTTGTACACTAATCATTATAGGTATTATTTCCTACGCACGTATGTAGTCTCAGTGAAATGATCGCTGTGGTCAGAATCGGTTAGTAGGATATTATCATCATTATTAAAAAAGCACACCAAACACAGAACTCAAGCTGCAACTCATCATATAAATCTCGTCTCACTTTCATTCAATATCATGTATACATATAAGAAATTTGAAATTTAGAAAATTCTTCAGATAATTATCTGTACAATGATATCTATATATGTATATAAAACAAGGTCGGGTTTGTTACAACACTTATAACTCGAGAACTGCTGGACTGATTTTCATGGTTTTTAATTTGTTGAATTTGTCTCTGCCCCGAATAGCAGAATAAAATTGATTGAAATAGAGAAAAAAATTGAAAAATAAAATCAATTCCATACTAAACGTCAAAATGTACTTAGGGACGAACTTGAGCGAAGCGAGGTTGAGTCGCTAGTAATAAATAAGTCGAGCATAGTGTCACACATATGCTCTCGAGTGGTACGCCATTATCATACAAAAGTTGTAAAAAATTAAACTGTTATATCAAAAATACTATTTTGATTGATTTAAAAAAATAGGAAAGTCCTTAATTTGTTGTTTGTCCTGAATAACGTTTTTTGTATGATGTACCTCAAGCGCGGTTCCATATAAACTTCTTTAAAAGTGGAACATAATAATAATACTAGTTTGTACGGTGTACCTTTTTAATTAAAAGAATTAATTTAATAAAATTTTACGTTAATTTGAAATAAATTTGATTTATAATATAATTATATTATAAATTTAATTAGAAAAGAATTTTCTCAAGTAGGTACTAGCTATATAATGTTTATGTACTATAGTCTCTTTATAATTTTTATAAAGCATGTTAACTTTGACACAGAAAACTCTATATTTTAACAAAATTTATATGATCTTATCTAATTAGAAATATATTTAATTGTATTTATAAAATATTATAACCGATTTCGTCCATCGTCCTAGTTAAGGGCTGCTTACTGATAATAATTTAATACATAAGTAAATCACTTATCAGATTTTATAATATGATTTACATTAAATGTAACATATTATTGTGTTTATATCTTATATAATATTATGGATATACACAAATTAGTTTTAAATATGAACTATATAACAGCTAAGTTATAACTAAAGGATGTTAGTATACAAAATAATGGAAAACAATAATTATCATCGTTTCCTCACGATGTTTTCCTTCACCGTAATCATGTTGGAGATGATTCGCACATGAAAACACCGGAGGTACGAGGCCCGGGGTTTGAGTCCGCTTTACTCAATCCAAGCGAGCGCGTTACCACTGCTCTACCACTGTCTTAAAATAGCTACTGAATAATTAAATTAACAAAATATGTAGGTCCAGGTCAAAGCTCAATAGGCTACTTAATTCCCAATAATTGTAAGCCGACGAATTCGATCAATAAAATGTTTACAAGTGACTTGTATAGACAATTTATAGGTACAGATATATACCTTTTTCAATAGAATAGGTGTATTCCATCGAAATTATTTTTTACACTATACTACATCATATATGTAAAAAACAAATCCTTGGGAAATTGCGCTGATGTAAAAAATATATAAAAAGCAATGTTGAGTTTAAGTACAAAATCTCTATATTACCTTATTTCAAACTATAAATGAAAATAATTGTAAAATGATGATAAATATTATCTAAAACGCGCAGAGTATATAGTCTAATATTAAAAAAAAATAATAGTGTTCTGTGAAATTATTTACTTTTCCGTGATTTATAGGGGAAATTACTTAGGTTATTGGCACCCATCCTTTTTGTTTTCACTATCGTTAACTTTGTTAAAATAAGTAGGTACTTTCTTTATAAGAGATTTTACGGGTCTGAATTTTTGTGTTCATTAACATATAACATAAAAAAATATAAAAATAAAGACTTTTTTTTCAATAATTCATGTTGTATCTTACTCACATCATAATCAGAACTACTAAGCAGATTCTATCATGTTTCAATTATCTAATTAAACAATACTTTTCGAAATCCATTCGAGATCTCGAAAATGCCGAGATCTCGCCGAGATCAAATTTCTGATCCCTCGAGA
Source organism: Brenthis hecate (assembly GCA_951806755.1). Taxonomy (NCBI): domain Eukaryota; kingdom Metazoa; phylum Arthropoda; class Insecta; order Lepidoptera; family Nymphalidae; genus Brenthis; species Brenthis hecate. Next base: position 12,353,241 of record OX638258.1, on the reverse strand, counting down.
TCTCGACTTTAGCGATCTCGTCTCGAGATTGCTTTCCCTAGTGGCATAATCTCATAGTAGCATCCAAACGGATGAACCGATTTTAATTTAGTTTTTTGTTTGGAAGGTGACTTGGTTCAGAGTGCTCCTAGCTATAAATCAAGAAAATCCGTTCAGACATTTGCAGGTGCAGGTGCATCAGGTTTATTCTAGACGAGAAAAGGATATTCAAATAAAAAGGGATCTTCCACAGATTTAATCCATTCGAAACTTGGTATGCCGTTACTATAACATTGCAACGATATGGTAACTTTGGCCTGATGCTGCAGCGTCACTTGGAATTTTAAAGATAGTTAGGTACATAACTATAAAGTATATTAATAAAAGTAATAAAGTAGGTACTGCAGAGATGTCGTGTTTGTACTCATTGAAACGGCATCAATGAATAGGTTATTGTGTTAGGCCTTTTTTTTAATTTTTAAATTAATTTCTTGCATTTTTATTTTTTTAGCTTCCAAGCTTGTATTTCTTTACTTCACTTTTTGTGATGCTGCATTAGGTGACGCCCGTTGTTTTTTTCTCTGATACAAAAAATTAAACCTGGTAAATCACGGGAGATAAAAAAAATTGAAGTATTGGTAGTCCACTGGTCAGTGGTCTTTCTTTAATATCTTTGCTAATAATAATTATTTTGCGAGACATCCAGTCCCTAACCTACATGTTTTCAAAACAATAGTTAGTATTATCTCACTATCATACATCTGTGAAGTAAGATATAAACGTTGAGGTAAATATAAGGCATTCATTCAAATTCTTTGATAAAGGCACATTATACGAACAAAATTTGACTATTGACACTAAGAGAACATTGTCTGTCTGTACATATTATTGTCAAGGCATAAATAAACTCGCATAAAATTGAGATCAAACAATATAGAAAATTATTATAAAACAACACACACCAAACATTAAAATTGCTTTAATATCCACAACTTGTTTGAAAAACCTGTCACCTATTCGATATTCAAAAAAATATAACAAACTAGTTTGCACACTTCTCTCCGTTATACAAACGATTACTTCACGTATTTCATCTATAAATTATAATTGTTATAGAATCAATAAGATAATATTGTCTGTCTTTATTAGCATAATAATAACAATAATTTTAGGTCAGTGCATAACGTTCAGGGCAATTATTGATTAATTATTGCATTTCGTGATAATTTTAATCAAATGTCAACGATTTATAAGTACTTAAGATTTCTAATAAGCAATTCAGTATATTTTTTTTTTCTAAAAAGTGAACAAGCATTTCTGAACTCAATCTTCTTTACTTGTTTAGCGAAAAGTTACGTCAAATATTGTAATTCTTATATTCTTATTTAGAAGTTTCGTTCAGCAAAATAAATCTACATAGGTTTACATATATATATATATATATATATATATATATATATATATATATATATATATATATATATATATATATATATATATATATATATATATATATATATATATATATATATAAATCTATGTGTGTATGTTCACTATGGACTCTAAAACCCCTGAAGCGATTTTGATGAAATTTTCAGAAAATCTTCGAATTAGCCTAGCGGGTGGTTCTGTAGTTTGGTAGCGATCGAGTTTTAAACGCGGACGAGGCCACGGGTACTGCTAGTAAGTATATTATAGTGCCATAATTCACTGATGATTGAAAAATTAGCTTTGCTTTTACTTTTGTTTTGCATTATAATTATTAAACTTTACATTTGACTTCATAGATGGCGCTGTTTACATTTTATTTTGTGGTTTATTTACCGCATTTGTCTGTCCGTGTTGTAAGTCTTATTTCCTTCCCATCTTTTCTTCCTTTCGTCAGAACCAATAGAAATAAGGAATAATATATAATTTAATAAATCTATAGATAGGTACTAATATTATAAAGACGCAGTTTGTTTGAACGCACTAATCTCAGGAACTACTAATCCGATATGAAAAATTCTTTTTGCATTAGATAACCTGTTTATTGAGGGAAGCTATAGGCATATATCATCAACTACTACCCAAGGAAGCGGATTAGTAATAAAATATACCTGTAGTCTATTTCATAGTAACCGTTAAAACTCACCTAGGGACGAACCCGAGCGAAGCCAGGGTGACCCCTCTAGTTTTAATGAAAAACACAAACTATGGAAATCATCTAAAAGTAATCACCATTATAATACCTCTGTTCCTATTTATTTTATTGCTTACATAAATTATCCTTTAAGGAGAGAAATAAAAAAAAAAACAAAATTTCATTATAATTTTATTATTAAATCTACATTTAACATTGAATTAAAATAAACTTAATTTATAATTTAATATATTAAAAACTCATATTAGACGGCATAGACGATATATCATCCGAGGGACTTTGACTCGAACTGAATGAGCTAAGAGTTTCCCGCGTCTCTTCTTTGATTTTCAAATGCTCTGTGCTAGAAGGAGGTCTAGGAGGTAAGGACTTGTCCTTCTCTTTTAACTTCTCTTTGCTGTTGTGTTTGTGTTTGTGCTTGTGTTTGTGCTTCTTCTTGTCCTTCTTCTTCTTTTTTGCCTTTAAATATAAAAGAAAATTCAATTAAATTCATCGTTCACCATAACTTTAATACTAACTACTTTAACTTTATTAATATAAGATAATATATAAGTTATTTCTTTTTTTTTTTTGTTTGTATATATTTTTACTAAAATAAGATTTTTTTAAATCTCATGATATGAAAAGCGAGTGGAGATGAAATTTTGTATGGGGACGCAAGCTAGTACGAACGTGAGGGAAGCGATGGTCAGTCGCTATTATATTGTAATTGTATTTTTTAATGTTATATTTCATTAACATCTTACCTTAGGTGCCCCCAAATCATCCTTGTCGTGTCTGAACATGCCGGGCTCGAAGCCGACGGGGCCGGACGAGCCCGGGATGCCCGGTAAAGGCGCTGCGTTGTCCGAGATGAAGTCGCGTTTTGTTTCATCCTGTAAAAATATTTTCATTTTAAATAACTGAAACAACATAATACTTACTTAGATTTAAGCAAATATTACACATTTTAAATAAAACTATCTTTTCGGGTTTTTTTGCGCTAGTTAGTATTCACGCGCGCGACTCAACTTGCGTAGTTTTTTATGTATCCTGCTTCCTAATCTTGGCATGATATTATAAAGGTTCAAACCTTCCTCAATAAATAGAAAATTATAGAATACAATAAAAAAAAACAAACAAGTACAAGAAAAAAAAATTAAAAAATTAAATATCAATAGAGCAGGAGACGTATTTGAATTTTCGATTCCAAAACTAATAATATGAATATTAATTATATTCATATTATTAGTTTATTATTCACGATTCCACTTACACTGTATATGCGGACGGGCGCGTCGGCCACGGACAGGACGTCTACTTTGTCATCTTCTTCCTTTATACTGGAGGCGGGCGCGGGCGGCGGCGCGGGCGCCCGCGGCGGCCCGATGTCTATCTCCGTTTTAACTGGAATCTTTTTAAACATATTTATATATTGACTAGTGATCGTTCCGTGGTTGGAAATCAGCCATAATTCGTTTAGTTTGATCGATATTCAGGTTCTCTTTTCAAAATTATATAGATGGCCTATAAAAACCATAAGAATTTTGAACAGCACCAGAGATTTGCACGTACAGACAAACGAACTTTTCGTCTTTATATTAAGTACTAATATAGTATTGATAAAGGTTATATAATATCATGTTTCATCTTTTAGTACTGAAGTAATTATATATAAATAAAATACGCGAGCGGATTCGCGAGTAAAAGAAAGTCGATAAATTTTGACTTTCTGCAGTCCTCCTCTATAGAAACTTTGACTGTGCCAAAGCTCATACTCCTCTATACATGCAATAATATGCTTAAATATATAGATAACTGGCGGCTCACCCTCGCTTCGCTCAGCTTCGTCTCTAGGTACGTTTTAAATATATATAAATAGTTATTAGCCCGCGTTAGCCATTTTTTTTTACGTCAATGATTTTGATATTTTAACTAACCCGACTATCCTATATATAGAATAAAGTTTATTATATTTAATTATTTTTTATTCTATTTAAGCAAACATTTTTGTACTTTGACTCCATAATACAGCACTTTCTTCCTTTAGTTTATTAATTTTATAAGTGTTTATAGAATTACGAAACTGATATTTTCGTCTTATGCTTAACAAATCCCTTAATAAAACAAATTTAAAAAACCCCAAAATGATTTCAAAAAGAATAAGAATTGAAGAATTATATAAATCTGACTGGCAGTTCCAGAGATTAGCATGCAAAAACAAACAAAAAACAAAAACATCAACCTTATGTTATCACAAATATAGATAACAATGACAAAAAACTATAACTTGACTATTACACTTACATCTTCAATCTCTTGCTTGATAACCGGCTTCAGATCAATCTCCCTCTGTCTCTCCTTGTCCCTCTCTATTCTCTCCCTCTCTCTGTCTAATCTCTCCCTCTCTCTGTGGTGCATCTGCTTCATCATAGCCTGTATCTCCGGTAACGGGACACACAATGGCCTTTTCAATCCATATAACGTATAATAAAGATCTACTAAATCGCATCGCAATCTTGCATCGTTGGACAGCTGACTATTAATGTTATTCCATAATCTGTAAAAGAGAAATATTTTAAGTCCTAAACGATTCATTTATATATTATGTATACATTGTATTCCTTTTACTCTTTTTTTATTAATAACTGTTCAAGGACCGACATAGGACTCGAATCTAGGACCTTCGGATCTAAGACCTTATATACTATCCATTAAACTGGTAGTAGACTCATGACGTTCAGTAAAAAATTGTAATAATTTAATGCTGAATAAAATATTTTGAATTTTGAATTAATACAAATAGGCAGTAATTCATACTTCCAATTTTTTAAAACAGCATTCGACTAACTCTGTAAATGCAAATGTATACTTATACCTCAGGCTAAGGAATAATATAAACAGAGTTTCATACAACTAAACATGAAGCCAAACAATATTTTAAAATACAAATTGCCACTTGTATACTAAGCGACAAGTAAATAAATGTTATTAAATAAAAATATTGCTAATATTGCGCTGTCTCTCTTTCAAGTGGAAGAGCATTATGGCTGAAAAAATACAAAAGAATATTGAATTATATTTATTATTCATATTTTATTTTTAAAAATTGTAAATTAACAACTAATATATATGTAAAATACCCTTTATTCTTTGAAGAAAGTGTACAATCTGTATGCCAAAATCAAGAATAAACAATAGCATAAACAACAAATGACGATACTATATTTGACTTCGACAATTATTTTGGCTCCGTCTATACAGTTCTTTAGTCTGACACTATTACTCTCAAATTAAAGTACCTGTCTTCGATTTTGAAATAACAATATTTACCTATGAACATAGAATATAACAGGCATATGACATATTATTTATAACAACATATGACTGGCAGTGGTAGCGCAGCGGTAACGCGCTCGCCTGGAAGGCCGAATGAAGTGGGTTCAGATCCCGGGTTTTGCACCTCTAATATTTTCATATACGAATCATTTCCAACATGATTAACCACTTGTCTTAACGGTGAAGGAAAACATCGTGAGGAAGCCTTCATATTTGAGAGAACCTAGCAAATTTTCAAAAGACATGTGAAGTCCGCCAACCCGCACTTGGCCAGCGTGGTGGACTATGGCCTGATGGGAGGACCCCCTCGTACTGATGGGAGGCCCACCCCCAGCAGTGGGACGTTAAAAAGGGCTGAATACATACATACCTATGAACAACAGCTTCAGTATCCAAACGGTGTCTAGAAGCTTTTTCGAATGGCGGCATAGAGACCAGTAGACGAGCCAAGCCGTGCCTCACGCCAGGATCGGGATCGTTTTCAACGGCAGTAAGTAAAGAAGACAAGTCTTCTGGCTTCCCGTCTACTCGAACAAAGTCTACCAAACACTCGAATGCTGCCAGACGGACATCTGAAATTGATGAATTTTGGAATATTTTAAGGTAGTAACGAAAACAATCATGTACTTTCTTATCGTTTAATAATGTTTTAAATTATGCTCAATACTAATTTAAGAATATCCCAAAAGTCGCTACCGATTATCTTATTAACCTAGATAAATTCTTAGGACATAATGTGTCTCACATAAAAAAATAAACTTGTATGTCTATCTGAAGGCGATAAACTCAAAACGGATTTTGACGGAATATGCGGACATAAACGGCCGTATCTTTTGATTTTGTTGACTTAGTAGTTCAATTTTTTCACAGATCCAACATATTACGGATCTGAATATTTGATATTAATTTCAAATAGATACTTTCATGGGTTTCTGAGAAAAAGTATCTTGACAGAAAGGCGAACGGACGGACAACGGTGTTATCCTATACGAGTACCCTCTTTCCTTTTGAGACACAGAAGCCTAAAAATGAACAACACCTATAACATACCAATATACTGTCCATATTCCGCATAAGCTCTGAACGTAGTGGGTATGCTGGGCAAATGGCCGCACTGTTGGAGTCTCCTGATGGCTCTCAGGCAGCTCACTGTCACTGTGTTCTTGTAACAAGGGAGCACTTTCTCTAGATTAAGGACCCTCGTTATTTCCTCCAACACAAGCCTTGTATCAGCTGATAGAGATTCCGCTGTTATTGGTGCACCCTGTAAAAGGATTTTGAAAAACGGTATAACATATAAAAATGTTGAGCAGACTAAAAACTTACTTCATAGACAATATCCATATATAAAATCAATATAGTATTAATTACTTACAACTAACCTACATATAGTACGATATACGGTATTAAAAATATATACATTGACAAAACACAAATGGGTTGCCAAGATAAATCACGGGCCAATATTGTTAAATAATATTGCTTTAATTAACTTTTGTAAACAACCTCCCCTGATTTGTTATTGATAAAAATCTAACATTTGTCAAGAGAATATTACACGAGGAATTGGAAAGTATAGGTTGCCTAGTTTCCCCTTTAGCACAGACGGTATTAATACACCCTCATCAGTTACTTGATTTTTTTAAGAAATAAAAGGTTTTATTCCCTATCCAACAGTATTAGGCGGTCTTGTCAGAAATATGTGTCCATCCATGGTTGCCTAGATTTTAAATGTTAAACTTTAAGCGTGAGCAGAGAATGAAACAAAAGCCTTGAAAAGCGAAACTGAGAAACGATCTCAACTAATTATTACTAGGACAACCCTATTTTAAAAATTCCCTTAAAGTAAAAGTATCACAAGTAACTGACTAGTTAGAATTACATTATCAGACTTACAGGTTGTAAGACAGATATAACAGGAGTGATGGTGGCGGCGAGAGCGTCCACTAACGCCGCCTTGTAGTAGTTATCTGAGAAATGATTCTTTGAATTGTCATTATACTTGAACAGATCTAAGAGGAACCTCACTACTTCTGGCGGGCAAATGCCGTGAATGTTTCTTATACCTAAAAAAATAAAATGTGTGAAAATACATAATTATTTTGAATTGGGTAATTATGAAAACTATTTAGATGTATTCAACCCTTTTAACGTCCCACTGCTGGGCATGGGCCTCCCTTCAATGTGAGGGGAATCAGATCATACCCCACTACGCTGGCCAAGTACGGGTTGGCGGACTTCACATATCTTTCGAAAACTTGCAAGGTTCTTTCAGAAATGTAGGTTACCTAACGATGTTTTCCTTCACCGTGAGGACAAGTGGTAATCATGTTAAAAACAATTAGCATATAAAAACCCGGAAATAAAGACCCGGGATTTGAACCAGTTTAATTCAGCTTCCCAAGCGAGCGCATTACCACTGGACTACCACTGCTTATTTATATACAGCATTTTTAATATTTCTTATACTAATTGTAAGTAAAAAAAATAACTTATTAGTCTTAATGCATCAATAACTTTGTCACTTGTGAAATTTAAATGAAAATTTAAATCAGATACCCACCAGCCATAGCCACAGGGATAGTCTTCTGTAAGAAGTAATGTTGTAAGTTGTCGAAGTTGTTCTGCTTTATGATGTGAGGGGCGGAAAAAGAACCAAACATTTTGCGGAATATCGTCAACATGGCCGGCGGTCCCGCCCACGAGCTTATCATCGCGTTTGCTACCTTTAACAAATAAATGTAAATGAAGGCCATCTATTCAATTCAATTTTATCGTTAATGGCTTCAAAGCGTGCCAGTCGACAACACAAAAACACAAAGTCACGTAGAACGGGTCCATCTTTTCCTTTCATTAAATTCGAACGAGAGTTGAACGTTGTTTTCGTTTCGATGTAGTTTTTGTTCCGGCTCTTTTTGACGTCACACAGTAGGCCCGGGCCACCCAATACGAGGGAATCAGGTCATAATCCACTACACCGGGGTGAGTACGCCGAGTGCGAGTCGGCGGACTACACGCGTCTTTCAAAAACTCTATGACTTCGCTCAGACATGCATCATTCCTCGCGATATTTTCGTTCACCGTATCAGCGAACGGTAACCGTATCGGGCACCAGTAGTAATAATAAAACGAACGCATCCTATCCGTCGGGCGATCGAAACGAAATCGAGTACCTACGACAAGAGCGAGCGGAAGGGCGCAGCACCGACCTTGGTCAAGCAGTGCGCGGCCGTGCACCGGATCTTGTAGTAGGCGTGGTCGTTCTCGATGGTGTCGGTGAGCGCCTTGCGCGTGGCGGGCGCGGGGAAGGCGCGCAGCGCGGCCAGCGCCTCGCGCTGCGCCGTGACGTCGCGCTCGTGGCGCAGCTGGTACTGCCACTGGTAGTCGGGCTGCGCCACGGCCGCGGCGCGCAGCAGCGACATCTCGGGGTCCAGGCGGATCCACAGCACCGGCGAGTCGCTGTCGGCGACTCGTTGTCGTCATCGTGTATGATGAACTTTTATAATTTGTAATCGTTTTTTTTTTAAACTAAAAGTCGTCCTCCCGAATTCTCTTTGAATCGACGATCTCGTACTCTTTAATATTTCTCTTATTATTGAATTTAAAAAAACTATATTATAATTTTTTTTATAATTTTACCATATAAAACGTACTACAAATTAAAAGATAGAGTCGACGACGGCTATAAATATATAACGATTAGTATACGACTAAAAGTATAGAATAAAAATTGCAAAAAAAATCTTACTCCATAGCGGATAAATCCATATCGACCTCTTCTCCGGTACACAGTGGAATCTTCTTTTTCTTATTTCTTCTACTCTTGCTGTGACAGGTGATGTCCGCTTTGACCACAATGTTCTCTATTTGCAATGTATGTTTGAATGTCCCGTCTAACTCTTGCAATTGTACTAGTAACGGTCCTACATATTTCCTTATGCCGCGCTCGTGAACGCTGTCTTGACGAATTTCTAATTCCACTGTGTTTCTTTAAAAGAAATTGTAAATTGAATAAAATATAACAAAAAATACGCATTATTATGTTTATTTCACAATTAAATTAATCATAACAATACCAACTTTATAATGACATTCAAAACACTAAAACCTTAGCCTCTCCCGTGACCATGATTGCTGTAAAGCATTTAAAACACCGAGAACCAAAAATCAAAATAAATCCGCAACAAAATACCAAAAAGATAGTTTTATTTAAAATAACAACTAGTAATTCAAAATATATTTTAAAATGCATTTAATTTCAATAAATCTTAAAGAGAGTCGCCACAAATTAAGAGTATAATATTACATAATATTACCTTTTCCTATTAAAAACCGATGTAAGCTGGAACTTAGCGTGTCCACCAGTGCGTACCCACTGATCAACAAACACTGCCATATCTTTGCCAGTCACAGTGAATATCGCCTTTACGAATAAATTTGTGGACAACAACAAATGTCCCCACAAACCGCTACCAATTTTAGTGTTGGCAGCATTGGTGGCCAATGAGAGCTGCTTGTTGAATACTTGCAGGAGTAACTCTTGACCGATACGCTGCTCCAACATTCTTAGTACTAGTTGAGATTTCTTTCGCATTACCTATACATAAAAAATATATATATTATACATACAGACGAACATAGAACCTCCTCCTTTTTGGAAGTGGGTTAAAAATATATAATAATATTACAAATTTGTTAATTTTTCTTATGCACATTTTTGATTACAAGGGAAAATTAAATTTTGTCCTATAAAGTATAATATGGAAAAAAAATTCGTCAATCCTGTAGAACTGAATTTTTCACATAAATTTTTAGGTTATGTGAAAAAAGTGTAAATACAAAAGTTGTAAACCTTTATATTACCTACAACTTTGCTATATAACTTTTTTCCACAGGACTTGTAGTTTTGCCGGAAATCGAGATAAACCGTTTTTTACCCTTAAAAACTCACCCCCTTCCACTTCCCGACCTCAGATCGCCCGTAAATTATTTTTCCTTTCATTTTTGTTATATTCTCTTCCTTTTCCAAAGGGTTTCATCCTACTATTTTTTTTTTCGTTTCAAAAATTATCGACTCTGATCTAAAGGATCAGAACTGCAGACAAGTTTGTGGTAACAAAAAATACACTTACCTCGATATATCTCGGCGACATTGTATGCACGTTTCTAACAGGAAAGTAAAACACGTCATTGGACTCGACTCGAGCGCCGCTGGCGGGGGGCTGCCATGGATCGAGGACTATTCCACCATATTGTTCTTCATATGTCACTACCTATTTAAATAAATAATAAAATCATGATTATCAAAAAGAAAAAAAACCCTCTTTTTTTGTTTATATGTTTTTTGTGTATACCTATAATTTAGCAAATAATTATGATTAATAAGTAAATAAGTAAGGCTCCTATAAACACAATATGTCGAAAATAGAGCAAAAAAAGGGTTCCTGGTTTTTATCATAATAATAGCAGTATGCCTAAAGGAGATTTCTCATTCCGGAATGTATCCCAGAATGTATAATGTTCGATGCACTGTCACTCTCTTTTATTTAAGCTATATGTAAATTGTAGAGTATGTATAAATGTCTCTAATCTGATGTTATCGAACACATGTGCAAAATTTTTGGCCTCCAGACCCAGGGAAGGTATAAATATTTATTAGATTAGATACAAGTGAAATATAATAAACAATTCAATATTGCACCTACCTCTTGCAACTCCTGATGTATCCAATACCTATACTCATTATTCCCAAAACACTTCTTAGAATATAACCCACATAAATACTCAGGTATTCCTTTGGCAAGCCACAAATCTGACCAATTTTGCATGGTTATAAAGCAGCCAAAGAATTGTTCTGCCACGGCTTGTGCCATTGCCTTACGACTTATGTAAGTTTGGTCTATAATAGCAATTGAGTGAAGCAAATGGGTGCTTAGTATCGACATTGTAGTATATGCAGTTGCATCATCTTCTGTCTGTAATGAAATTAAAGCATTTGATTTAATACAACTTATTTTATTATTTTTTATGATATTATGTCTATGTCACATTTTACAAAGATTATAGACTTAAAAAATAGTTAAAAATAAACAATAAACAAATTGTAAAAAAAAATATTTTAATAGCTCCAAGTAAATTACTAAGAAATTAATTAAATTTCTAAGAAATCTATTGTTAACTGTAACGCCGGCGTGTCCGCGGTCGTTGAGGGATTAAATATTACTTACTTCATCAACAAATACTTGTTTGTAGCATGGATAAGGATATCTTGTAGACAGAGTCTCTTCATAAAACTCAAAAGCCTCATGCAAATATCGCACAGTGTTTTTTAGTATTTGCATCAGATGGGGCAGGCAGTAGTGTGTCACTTCATTCATGTGTGGATCCACATAGGTCTCAAATGGTCTGAAAAAAAAAAATTTACATCATAAATTTCATGATTTATGTATATTATTTTTGCATAATAAGATTTATGTAATTTATTTTGTCTGCTCATAAAAAAAACTAATTTTCTTTCAATTTTACCATATACAGCTTTAAATTTTAAGGAATTTTAAAAAATCATTTCTTAACTGCCTTAAATCATTTTAAGAAGCCTGAAGGTTCATAAATTAGACAGGACAAAAAAACTTCATCTATATAGAAAGATAACATGCTTCATAAATCACATGTAAGTAAGACAAGAAATTTAAGATACTTGAAAAAATTAAGTCTTACCCAATTGCCAAAGCAATATTTGGTGCACAAGCTGGTGTGTTTACAACATAGTGAAATGTCTTTCGTCTATGGTCAGGAGTATACACTACATCCAATAACTCCCCACAAGACACTGCCGTTAAACTCTCATCTACAGTAAACTCTAGTTTCCAAGTGCATGGTTCTGCAAAACTATCTACACAAGGGAACCAAAGACGGGCTGAGTGGCCGTAAGTGAACATGTGAGCTGATTTCTGAAATATATTATTTATCATTTTTTTTAAATGTTTAAGATATACGAAATGTCATAGATATATTTAAGTTGTAATAATAGTAAACACAAAGCAATGTTTATAAAGGTCAAGAATAATTAACTTGTTTTTAAGTTTTTGTTAGTTGATACATGTTTTATTATTTTTTTTCATATTGTCGGAAACTACAAGATTTTTTTTAATAGATTGATTGTCAACTAAGGTGACAATGTCTCACCTCAACTAATGTACCTTCTCCTTCAGGCACAACAAAATGCATACCACCTTGTGGTGATTCTAATGAGAATTCAATACCAATTCTTAGTCCCCTCCCTTCACCTACCAAATGAGCTGCATCATCTGGTATTTGTATGTGGAGTTCACCAGAGTTGTGATCGGGATCAACTTTTTGTGCGGCTGATAAATGGAATTGGGAGAACACTTCAAGACTTCTCCTGAGAATGAAATTCACAATATTTAATTTGCAAATCTGTCCATATTTTAATTTGTGTTTAAATTACAGTTTGAGTAACAACACACTAGACTTACGTGTTAGGATCACTTTGACAGATATCCAAGAAAGGATCAAAATATTGAAAGTTTGCTTCATATTGGTCATTTAGGCAAACTCTGTAGATACGACACTGTTTAGCATTAAGGCGAATGTACCGCAAATTATCTTTTAGGGGCACAATGGTCAATTCTACAAATCCCTAAAAATAAAGTCCATACATTAACATTGCCCGTATTTTTACAAAGTAAACAGAAATATGAGAATCATCCATTACTATTTGAGCACAATAAACAAATTTTTACTTACAATAACACTTCTTCTTTCAAAACTAATACCAGTTAAACTGAGAATTTGGTGAGCTGTAAAATAATAAAGATATCTAAATAACATAAGAGTAATGAGTTTAGGAAGTTGGTCAAAAATGTTTTCAAGATACTTATAGTTTAAATGGGCGACAATTATCGCCCGTTCTTTCCTTCTTCATCTTATCAATATTACAATGGAGTCTAATTAAATAAAAATTGTAAGTCTTTCATGTTTAGTCAATAGTTAACAAATATTTTCTATAAGTACTCAAAAGTCAAAATCAATACCAATAAAATAAACATGAAATTATTGGCGTCCAACAAGCAAGTAGCAACACGTTGGTTTTTAATTTTTTGACAATTGACAATGACCATTGACCATTGACATAATACTACAACTTACAAGCCTACATGATACATAATATTATAAAAATCATAGACAATGACACATCTTTTTTGTTTAATATGTCTAACATATCTTTAGGGTAATAAAATATTTATACAAAATCGAAGTCAATCTATTTTTATTTTTTATATCTAACTCAATGAAGAAAAAAATAGATTACATATTTTCTTTATATTGAAAGGAGACCCGTACCCAGCAGATGGACGATAAAAAAAGGGCTGAATATTCTAAAATTTCCTATTCTAAAATATGGTAAATCGTTTATCCGATCTACTACAAATTCTATATAATATCTATTTAAACTTCAATTATTTAATTTAAAATCGTAGTTTATCATTTTAAATGAAACCTGCAATATGAAACATGTTTATGTTTATGTAATGAGCATTTGTATATCATTTTTATCTTGTTATAAAAAATCCTACAAAAGTTTGTAGGTTTGAAGTTTTTAACACATTATAAAATATTTAAAAGCATTTAGCAAAAAGACAATTAAAAATTCATGGTTTATATTTTTTTATTATACATCCACAGTTAAAGATTGAATAATAAATAGTTTATGAATGATAACCAATGTTTATGGTCAAATAATTTGGCACACAATATAAATTATGAACTTAGAGGTATACATATGCGTATAATAAAGTAAGTAAGTAAAGATTATGAAGCACTGGAAAGTTATTTAGTGTTAATTAAAAAATCTTTTAAAAACAGTTTAACTTCATAGCAAATTTTATAAGTATTGATATTACTTAAACTATTTATCAGTATTCATGATTTAAAAATTAGTCAAGAAAGTCTTTTAGTGAATTAATTTACACTTTCCTATAATCTCAAATAAAAATAAATCAATAAAATGTTCTATTACTGAACTAACTTGCCAAAGAATTTTGATTCTGTGTTCACACTTCACTGTTCGTAATCTGTCAAAATAAAGACAAGGAAGACGAGAAGAGATTGCGATTAAAATTATAGCTCTAAGATTGTTGTGTCCTAAGTAAATTATTTCATGTGAAACTTTTCTTTCATAAATAGGCTCTAAAACAATTTACATGCTTACTTTGGACCTTACTATTCAAAATGTGGGATTCACCATACTTGACTTGTTTGGTTCTGTATATATTTTCTTTTCAAATCATTGCTACTAACTCTCGTACCTCAAATATTTGGAAATTGGACGTTGAAGAAGGGCAAATAGTTGACGGCAATACATTATCGCAGGTTAATTTCAAATATTACAATATTTATTAAATTTTATAGAATGAGTCCAGTGAATATTCAATACTCTGAAACATATTGTCGCGTTAGTTTATATTTTTATTCCATAATCTTGTTAGCCTTGGACTGCAATTTCTTATGGAATACTTAATAGAATAAAAAATACCTTAGATATTTAAAGAATTTACTACTTTCACTAATCGATTTTGAAAAAATAAAAATGGAACCAATGTTATAAATTGAAAGTATTAGCGAAAATGTATGCACATGTTATATTTTATCCTTCTATATAAAAACTTAACATTTTTAGGATGACTCTGAGAAAACCAAAATAACTGAAGAAGACACTGTTTTCAATATAATAACATCAACTGTTTACTATGGAAATACTTGGACCAAGCACGGCTTTGATATGTTTTGCACTGATTGCCAGATGTATGAACAGCAAAGGTATAAATTCTTTAGTCTAGTGATTTTACTAAAACTTGAGCATTGCTTTTTTTATACATTACATAAGTAATGTTAAACAATGCTTAAATATTAAATTGTTAAATATACTACTAATATTACTTTTAACCACCAAAAAAATAATTACTTTCTTAAGTAAAATTTCTCACTAATATTATAAAATGAAAAAGTTTTTTACTTTTTCATGCAATAACTGTTGAGTGGATTTTGATAAAACTTTACAGTAATATAGCTTAGCTTGTACATCAGAGTATATATATTCTACATAAATATATTCTGGCTATAATTTTTTAAGATATTATATCTTATTCTTAATAATTAAAGTATCCATTCTGAGTCATGAAAAAACACTAGTAAATTTATGTTTGTACATAAATTTTGTGATATATTATCTAAATAGGTTTACCTATTATTGATTTGTTAACCTTGAATTATAAACAATTTCTTCTTTTTATTACAAAACAAATATTATAGTATTACTCAGTTAATAAATTTATATCATGTTTAAATATTTTATTCAGAGCCAGTGGAGAAAATGGAGATGAATCTTCACCAGCAGAGGCTAATGGTGGTGAATTAGATGATGAATATTTAGACTGTGGCAAAGCTGTTAATTTTACATACTATGACACTCTCGTAGGTGTGGCAAGGCGTCATAGACACCCTAATGTACCTGAACCGCAGGTAAGATTGGAAAGGATAATGCAATATGATCATGATTTAAATGTTAATTTCAATTTTTTCATATTATGTTCATACATATTATGTAGATTATACTTGCATATTTTTTAAATCTACTTAATAAAACCAGTACTGATTGACAACAATAAGTTTGTTTGTGAAATTAACAAGGACAGTTAAGTTAGAGTAAAATTATTTTTTTCCAGGTTGCTCTTATATTTACAAAAAAAAAGTCATTTAAAAATGGTATAACAGAACTAGACATAAATGCTTTAGAGAAACGCCTAAAAAAAGCTAAAAGAGAGAAACCAAAGTCAGTGCAACTTTACAATCAAATTGGAAACTTTTGGAGAATCAAAGGTGACACACGACAATCCATTGAGTGTTTCAGAAGAGCTCTTGCTGTGTCACCGTATAATGCTGAGGCAAGTTATTTATTTATATATTTTACAAAATATGTAAATACCTATGACATGGACTACAATTGAATGACAATTATTATTTTCAAACAAATATTATTTTAAAAGAGCAACTGTTGAGATTCTAGCTGGCCTGGTGGTAGGTTCTCTAAGAACTTACATATGGATATTCAATTAAATTATAAAATGTAAAAAGTGATGATTCAGAATGGCTTGTATAGGTCTATTTAAATAAAGTATATTTTGACTTGATTTGATAAGGTTGGCTCTTGAATCCTAAAACATACAAGAATACTGGCTCTGTTTGATACTAGTATCGAACCCGCAATTTCCGGTAGCAGTATGAGTAAAGAATGATAACAATTTCTATAGAACAATAATGGTATTGTCACTAACATACAACTATAGTAAATACTCATATAAACATTTTCATGGGAAAAATATATTTTCTATTATTTCACATCACAATAATGCAATATTATTATTTACATATAAGTAGATTTATTATTTATCAGAAAATGGTTATTCTTTTTATAAAACAATTGGTAATTTTTCTATAGATAAATCGGTTTTATTTTTATTCAAAAAAATATATTATGGAATTGAAGTTTCAAAAAAACTGATAAGTAAATATCGGATGATTTTTATAGATTTTTGATATTTTTCTGGATTATGTTAAAAGTTATGAAAAATTTATTAATATACATAATATGTATGTGTTATTACCTTAAAACTAATATTTTTCAGTATGAGATCCTTAAAAGATAAAAAAATAGGTTGGTTAAAATAAATAAAAAATAATAGATTATCAATAATCTTATTTGTCTTTAATAGTAAGAATTGGATGTATCTAATATCCAATTTTTACTGAAAATGGTGCATGCTCATCTTCAATAATTTCATCGTTTCTGATTAAGTATTATGTGTATATTGATTAATTTTAACCATAGCCCTTTTAACCGTCCCACTGCTGAGCACGGACCTCCCTTCTGTACGAATGAGATCAAGCCATAGTATACTACACTGGTCAAGTGTGAGTTAGCGCAGTACGCGTTTCTTTCGAAAATTTACTAAATTCTCTCAGACATGTAGATTTTACTTTATTTTCTAGTGGTATGTGGTTATAATTTTAGATATAGATAAAATGATATAATCCATACGAACAGGTTCTACTAAACCTGGCGCGCGTGCTGTTCACGCTGCAGTACTTGGACGACGCCATCTACCTGACGCGGCGCTCGCTGGAGGTGCAGCCGCCCGACCGCAGCACCTGGCAGCAGTACTTCACGCTCGGAGAGATATTCAAAGCGTATGGCCATTATCAGGTACCTATTATACCTATGTACATATATATTAACAGAAGGATTTCAAAAAGTAAGTCAGGTAGGTCAAGTAGATTCGATGTGGTACACAGTTTATTATTTTGTAGAGACAAAGTAATGTCTCAAATAGTATTATGGTATTGAATGACGGATTTCATTAAATCATTAAACGGAATCGCGCTTTTCCCGCCATTTTTCCACTCAAGGTGACAACTTGAGAAAACTGAAATAAGTATTTTATATCAGAATTATAAGTTTCAATTAATTCAATTCAAGTAATTGTTTTATAATTTGGAAATGATTCACACATAAAAATATCAGCGGTGCGAGTCCCGGGGTTCGAACCCGCTTCACTCGCTTCACTAAGCGAGCGCGTCACCACTGGGCTACCGTCGCCTGTGATCTCCATCGTCGTCGCCGGTAGCGTTCATATAATATAGCACAAGGAAAACGAAGCCATCCCACGGAAAACGTACAGTTTCGTGGGATAAAAAATAGCCTATGTGCCATCCCAGACTCTATATATATACCTATCTCTGGGCCGAATTTCACCCAGATCCGTTCGGCCTCTCCGGTCCGATCGCGTACCGAACGTCCAAAATGTAAAGCGGGGCATGACTCGGGCAGGAGGCGGCGCTGCACCTGCGGCACGCGCTGGAGCTGCGGCCGGACTTCGCGCCCGCGGCGCTGGCGCTGCGCGACGTGGAGGCGCGCCCCGACGCCGCCGTGCACGTCTACACGCTGCTCATCATCGTGTGCCTGGTCAGTGCCCACTCGCGGGTGGGAGGGTTCGAGGAACTTTATTTTGAAGCGAAACTTTAGAATCCTCGTTCGAAACCACGACTCGATGAAACGGAAATGCGATACTGAAAAGAGACAAATACATCAATATATAGCATTAACCGGCGAGAGAATCAGATAAAATATATTGCCAGGTCGCCACGGTGACCGTTGTTACTTACTAAAAAAATTATATTTATATCGAATTAAATGTAAAACGACTTTTAAACTTGGTAAAAATATTATAAAAAAAATTAAACCTTACAATTACGCTACTCCTGATACTCTATATTCATCTCGTTCTCTCGTAGGTTACTTTTCTGAAGTGTCACTTCTACCATGTGTGAATGCAAACACGCATTTTTTTATATAAGGGCAATCGTTGACTAATGTGAATTGTTTTTGGATTTGAAAATATTCTTTTTTATTTTAAAAGTAAATATATTGTGGTACGAGGCGATTACGATCTCCTATGGGATTTACGTTCATGAGTTGCCCTTCTTTCTTCGGAACTGATCGGCTGAGTTTAGGGTTAATTTACTGAGTGAATTGCGTACCGTAGCCATTTCAAAAGGTACATTTTTGCTATTAGCGTATTTAATTATTGTTTCCTACAATGAAAGGAAACTTAAAAAGATAATTTTTAGTTACATCAGCTATATATACATCAGCATGTCAACAAAAAATAAACAATTATACGTAATACAATATGTATTCAGCTCTTTAACGTCCCACTGCTGGGCGCGGGCCTCCCGTTAGTACGGGCGGGATCAGGCCATAGTCCATCACGTTGGCCGAGTGCGAGTTGGCGAACTTCACAGGTCTTTTGAGACGAGTGGCAATCACGTCGGAAACGATTCGCACATAAAAATATCAGTGGTACATAACCCGGGATCCGAACCCGCTTCACTCGGTTTCCCGAGTGAGCGCATCACCACCGGGCTGCACCGCTTCATTATATAGATGCATCTAATATTAATTAATTCCTATCGAGCAGGTGATGGGCGTGCTACTGGTGATACTGTCGTCGGTAGACAGCGGCAGCGACGCGGACGAACACAAAACACAGAGGCATTTCAACCGCGCCATGGCGATGCGCTCGCTGCGCGGCGCCGCGCTCGGCGCCCGCGGCCGCAGGAAGGGAGGCTCCTAGACGAACACCCGAATAATCCTGAGTTTACAACCTATACAAGTATGTTAGTACACGTTGGCTATCTACAAACGATATCGCTAATAGATAATATATGTACGGAAACGATATGCCGGTCACGTGACATAGCGCTTAGATATGTCTTTTCTATATTTGAATTTTCTATAGCGATAGCGATTGTAAAGCGTCACACTGTGTCATGTCACTGATTTTATTTATTTTCTTTTATTTTTAATTTAATTGATTGGTCGATTTACGGTCTAAAATTGTTCGTACGTGTTGTGGGTGACGTCAGTTACGAATGCATATAATATGATTTATGTAATAGTTTCGAGCCGCGGGTTAGTTTTCTCAGTACGTTAATGAGTTTAAATTATTCTTAGATTACCTTTTATTTCGAATCGAGTAAATTATTTAATAAAGATATCGTCACAAATGTTTATGGAGTACAGAGGGTTTTCCCCGACATGAATTTTTTTATTTTTACCGTATAAATTGTCCTAACTCTTCACCCTGGCTTTCAAATAATGATTCATTTTTTTTATTGTAAACATTGTTTTTATTAGATATTACCGCTTCGGTAATAGATAGACTGACAACCAATAGTGATGTTTTATTCTTCTGTATACCTGTTAATGTACAAATATGATAAAGATATATATGTCTGTCTTTTTCATAAAATTACCTCAAAACTCGTTAAATTTTGCACTAACATTTTCGTAGTATATCAGAAATATATCAGATGCGCATAAAATTTTGTATCTATGTAACATTATTGTGTGAAATAATTCCTTTAACCTGGGTAAGGTTTAAATTGAAAGAATGTTTGCACTTTCACATTTTTAATTATTAACTTTGTTGCTTAATTTTCTTCTGAATAACCAATATTAGTAGTAAAATCAATTATTTCTTTCATAAATGTTATTTAGAAATAGATTTTTTTAAGTGATAATATAACATAAGAATACATTTATGTTATGTTAAGTAGATGATAAAATTAATTGAAACTAACACTCGTGGCATATACGAGACACCTATAAAAGTACTTACTGATAAATGCTCAACTATAACGTGATTGTCGATTTTTTTTTGTATTTAAGGCCTATTTTATTTAAAATTATAATACCCTCTTGGATCGATTTTTTTTAGGAACATAAGTCCTGTGTAGGGATCTCTATTGTTATTGAAGTTGAAAATGCAAAGCAATAGTTACACTAATTCTAATTTCTTATATAGATATATATTTGTCAGAAATAAACAAAGGTTTGTTCTTATTGAAAATTGACCATAAAAATTATGTCAATAAGGATCATTTTTGTTTATCATCTCATTTTGTTCTAACTATATATATGTACATTATATTTTCCAATGTAATTAACACAAACTTGCTTAAACATTATTATTGGACTTGATATGTAACTGTGAGTTTATAAATGTAGTACAAATATTATTGAATGTGTTCCACAAAGTGCCTAACTGAATATAAAACTTCGCTTCGTTATTTCAAACTGTTGAATGAAATTAAAACTCACATTAATATGAAAACAAATGTAAAAGTTCTAGATTGTTCTACAACATGTGCATTGTTTTAACGATATGTGTTATGTTTTAAAATTGTCAATGGTATGAATATTGTAAATCTAAGCTCGATAGTTTAAAAGAGACCTTAAATAATTTTTTTTTTAGTTTGTTTGACGAATAACTGGAATCGTTTGACATTGGTAATAACTTTGACAAAAAATATTTTTTTAGTCTCGGATCTAACAAGATTCTGTTGCTTTTTATTTACAACCAGAACTAACACAAAAAAACACACTAAAATAACACTAAAATAGTGAAACGTAAAAATCGATTAATGACAGCATATTGTTAAAAAAGCGATAGTTAAAATTGATGTTCAAAAAATCGATCCTTATCAAAGTTCTTATAAATCTGAAGTACATAAAAATTACTTCGTCGTCACCAACATCCGAGATCCCTAATTGTTAATGCTAATTAACTTATGCTCATTTGTTAAAATTAAAACTATTCATAATTTAGATATATTTGTACATTTTTAGTTAAGGTTGTGACTTTCAAAATTTAACTTGTAAGATTTTAAACTCAGGTTCAATTAAGAAACATTTAATCGCTTGCTAAGCGCAAATACTAGTGACGTTCAATGCTAATGTTACTAATGGTGTTTATCGCTATCGATACCTATGGCGAGGTACGTGTAGTACTGTTCTATTAAATTTTGCTTATAATAAATAACCCTAACAGTAGCTGGGAGCCCAGGGGGGGGATTTTGGGGTTTACTCAAGCGCGGCAGTTTAACCTTGCACTCTGTTGAGTACCATAGACTTCGGACGATTTTCGTTTCTTCGGCTTATGGAAATCGGCAGATTATTAAATTGCACACTTTTCAGCATGTAATTAATCCACCACACCTTAATCTGACGCGCTCAAGAATTTCTAACTTATGAAATTATTTTTTTAAATATTTTTGATCGGCTGCCCTAGACGCGAAATTATACAAAGGACTTATACATAGTGGAGGTACTCGACAGAGTGTAATGTATCACCCCTTATGTTAATCAGCCGCGCTTGAATACATCACAAAATCCCCTCTTGGGCTCCCCTACTATAATACATTACATATAATCATACACTTTTCATAGAATAGGAAGTTTAAAACTAAGTACTATTTTGGTCAATAATAAATAACAGATTCATATATTTTTGCAGTTTAATAGATAAGAAATTATATAAAAAAATATTATATAATTAAAAAATAAACTGATTCCTTTCATTGAAGTCAATACATTACACGTTATTACATGAGTATATTCGATCCCCATTATTTGCAGATCTATATATAATATGTTCAATATCTACAATATAATATGTTCAATTATAATTTTATTCACTCGCTGCTTATTTTATAATATGTTGAATTACAATAAGTGAAAGTATATATCTGATTGCAATTCAAATATGGGTAATGAAATATAAATATTGTTTCATTTGAATTGAATGGAAGGGCGTGGTGAATGTTAGACGGAACGTTATGTTGCCAAGATATAAGACCTTATGTAACTTAAATGGAATGGAATTAATGTATATTAATTTTAATTCTACATCCAAGAGATACGAATTTACGAGTATATATATGTTTTTTTCTTTTTTTTTGCATTTAAAAATGATCTTCAGAGCAACTGAATTAAATATTTAAAGTGAAATTGACCCTTAATAGTTTTAGCCTAAGGTTTTAAATCCATCAACCGACCATTATTCGCTATAGTGAAGTGTATAATTATTTTAATTCTTTACTAATACTTGTCTTGAACCAATAACGTATATATATTGCGATGCTACGACAAATACAATGGCAGGTTGTGTTATATAATATAACTAATATTTACTACATTTAACAGAACAGTACTATGGAAAAGAGGCTAAATGGCTTATGTACAAATATCATTACGACCCAAAGGTCTTGCCATGTCTGACTTGATCTCCGCTTTGTAGTCTTCAACATCCTTAGATAGATAGTACCTGTTGTACCTTGTGTTCCTTTTAGCAGTTGTATACCAGAAATGTTTAGTTTTGTAAAATTATTACTTTATTGTTGTATTGTAAATGTAATTGTTGGGTATTGGATAGTTTGAATTGTTATTTTGTAAGGTTGTTCCATTTAAGCAGCTTATTTTATATATATATTTAAAAAAGTAGTTCTTCAGTACTTCAACGTTGAATAATATTCAATATAGTTTTTTAAGTATTAATAATTCCATACATTATCATATCCGATATCTAACAATTACGTAACGCTTCTGGTAAGCAGTAGTTACTAGATGTCATTATCGAACAAACAATCTCGGAATACATCATAATATTTGAATAATAATGAACTGCTAATAAAAGGAATCGGAAACAAACGTGAAGGAAGACACAAAAGTTTCGACTCAGTCTTGCAAGTAGCAACCTAGTCATTCAATTAAACTAACTAATGTCTACGAATCTGCGTGTATTTTTCATATTAGTGCATGCAAATACTTTTTAAGTGTTCGTAGCGACTAAGGATTTTAAAGTTGCAAGTCTTTAAATTGAGATTGGTAAAAAAAGAATGTACCTGTTTTCATTGGTTCTTTTGTTAATTTTTGACTATTTATTATTTAAATACATGATTGTCTTAGCATCTATGATTGTTTCATTTATTTAAATCACTGTCAAGGTATTTGACGTAACTATATAGCTGGATAAGCTGTAAGTTTTTGATAAATAAAACAGTACTAACAGAGTAGAACAGCAAAAATTAATATTACATGCACCTTGATTATAAGCAACAAGTAAAAGTCTATACACACAATTCTTTAACGCGCCACCAACACGCATTTAAAAACTCGTGTATATATGCTCTTAACTGCGCTCTGAGATCTCTTGCAAAAAAAGTATTCAGGTATCAAAACTAAAAAATTAAACCTAAATACACACATTAGTTTTTTGGAATTGATTCGACTATAACCCCTCGCATTGTATTTACTTTGATCGCTTATGATGGCCGAAAAATATCCCCAAAAACAAACCTCAATAAAACAAGACAAGTAAAAAATAATGTATTTATTATAAAATGTATACATGTAACTGAAAGTTCGCCTTTACATGACTAAAGCCATCTCGATAATTCATCTAAGCCGAATAATGCCGAATATTATTATTTAATTTACAATTTGAATTTAGTGGGCAGTGATCAACTAGCTTATACCTAGATAACCAAAACAAGATGGAAATTAGCAAGATTAGTCATATCCCATGGATTGCTCAGATAGGATGAGTTTAGGCGACGTCGTGGATGCCGAGGCGGAATATGTCGTGCTGTACAAAGAAAGAATCTCCGAGAGGCTTCAAAACAAACGTCTGCATGTATGGGTGTGGTGGGTCGTCGTCGCACTGGAACAATTAAATAAATATTATAGTTATACTAGCAGAACCGCGGCTTCGCCCGCGTTCAATCTACTAGAAAAAATCTCTTTTGCTTTATGTTATATTGTTTATACAAAAATATTAAAAATCTGTTCTCATACGTACCAAATATACAAAAAAAATAATTATAATAGGTATTTTGCTGTAGGTTGTATGTATATTGTTACTTTTAACTGCATAATTGCTTGATGTTTTATTATGTGGTAACATTTAGTTATTTTTAAATTCAAAATGTTTATATAATGTGTATCATCTTATCGTGGCGATAAGCTTTTGTTTATATGTTATAAATCTGTTTAATATTATACTTATTTTTGTTTATGTGTGTAAATCTGTGGAAGCTTGGTTGGTTTTTAGCATTACCTTTAAGTTTTAGAATGTAATTATTTATTGTACTGTTTGTTTCCCTTGAAAAGCTAATAAATAAATAAATAAACAAAAATAATCATTAAAATCAGTCGAGCCGTTTCAGAGGAGTGTGACCACAAACACCACAATAAGATAAATTTTATAAGTATATTAGATAATATAGTTTGTTTTTTTTTTAATCTTAAAAACCACTGCACGGATTTTCGTATGGTTTGGACTAATATGTAGAGGGATTACCAAGAAAGATTATCGACTATCATTTATGAATATATTACGAAAATAAGCTACCAATATGATACTTGAATTAAGTCGATCGAAAATCGAGCTATCTGAGCGCTTTCAAATATGTATTATAAATGTGAAGGTAAAAGTCCTAGAAGCATTAGTAACATGATAATAGAAAATATCTATTAAATTAATGTGAGTTGTCAGTAACAATATTAGGGTTGCACACCTTATGGGCCACAGAACTAATATTAAGCCCATGCTGTCTTGACATAATCGTTGGCTCACTATTACAAGGTTCTATGTTACAATTTTAGTACTTAATTAGTTATTAATGCTACAAGGTTCTATGTGTCATTAGCTACAGTTTTGCAAAAACAAACCACTAGATAGCGGCACTATAAGTACAAAATATTCAATTTTACATAGTTCTATGTTGTTTTTTTTACGATAACAAAATAACGAAGTTCTACGTAAAAATTTCTAAACTTCATTAAAATTAAAATAGAACCTTGTAATAGTAAGCCAACGAATTATGTCTGTGTCCTACTGTTAAATGTATGAATTATATCTTAAGTATAACAATAAAATATCTTATCGGTTAGTAAGATAATATTATAATGGTTTATAGGGAATAAATAAAAATTGAAGTGGTAAAAAGAAACTTGTAACAAGTGTTATAATAGTTTATAGGGATAATAACTCAAAAATTAAACAGTAAAAAACAACACTGGCCAAGAGTAAATCGCAACTAGGCTAATTGTTTCAACCACCTTGTACCCGACTGATTTATATTCACTACTGAGCTACTCTATTAGATATTTTTATCTCTACAGATACAGTGTTTGTTTATAATGTCAAAATAACAACTTTTACTAAATGCATATGAAATTATATATGATAGTAATAAAAAAAAATGTCTGTTTGTTCCGGCTAATTTCCGAAATGACTGGACCGATTTTGACGGGATTTTCACTAGCAGATAGCTCATGTTATAACAAATAAATTACGCTACTTTTATTTTACAACAAGAATCAGGGTTCTGCATAAAAAAATTAAAACCCATTAAATTGTACACATAATCCGCATACTTATAAAATAACTATGGGATGGGTTTGAAATTTAAATGAAACTTTAATAGATTTAAAACACAAATCACAGTTTTTAACTAATTATGATTTTTTTTTGTGTTTTTATTATTCTAGAGATAATGTCAATGAACCTAATTAATTGCTCATTTGATACAGTTATCAAATCGCAAAGGTTAGCTGTGAAATATTCTATTATATAAACAAATAAAAAATATTAATATACATATAATTACTTAATTAGTAACAAAGTTGAAAGTTATGTGAGTGTTAGTTTATTGTAATCATGCTGCATGTGTATTGTTTGAAATATGTAATTTATGTTATATATATACATAACACATTCTGCAAATAGTTTCTGTTCAAAGCTCTAAAAGTATGGACATTAGAAAAAAATGATTTAAACAAAAGTTGTAGAGAATAAATGGATGTTTAAAAATGGGTAGATGCATTTTATTGATTAAGCCAATTTTTTTTAGTTATCGGCCGAGATGGAAGAACCGGTTTATTAAATGGGCCATAAATCGTAAACGTTAACTTTACAAAAAAAAAAATAGAGGAAACAAAAGATCCGAAATTTTATTCTCTACAAAAATAGTTTCAATAACTTTTGCCCTTAAGTGCATAATTTCCGAGATATCGGTCAAAAGTTTTTTCAATATGGCGCCTGAAGCTCCGCTGGAATCTGTCAGCATTTTGTGATTTTATACACAGTAAGTGATCCTAAACCTTTTCTTTTTTTTTTATTCTCATTTAAAGAGCTGAGTCACTTGGGTGACTGTGTTGCTCTGGTAGGTTAAACAAATATTCTTAGTTATGCATTAGTTATAATATTATTTAGTTTCGCTTAATTATATTATGTTTACCTATATTATACATAATTTTGGCTAACTCTGAAGTAGGATTTGCAAGATATATATTACACTAGCATTGCCCGCGGCTCCGCCCACGTTCAGATGACCAAAAACCAAATTTTTAAGATTTTTATATTAGTATACTCTTACATTACAGTTTTTGTATTATTTCTCAGAAATGAGATATTTTCTCGCGGTAAAAAGTATCCTATATGTTGACCCGAATAACCAGTTGTCACCATACCAAATTTCAATAAAAATCCATCCAGTGGTTTTTCTGTGATGCGGTAACAGACAGACAGACAGAGACAGACAGACAAAAATTCTAAAAACTATAGATTCAGCCTCTGTATTGATAATAATGTTTATTTCAATAACATTTTCCAAAAAATATTTAATGTACAGATTCGGCTTAGTTACAATTTTATTATATGTATGGATATTCCAATTGATCAATCTGCTAATTGTGATAAAAGGGGTTCGCTTCGAGCACATTTTATTAAAATATGGTATCCTAAACCTTATAAAATAAAAAAATTGGATCAGAAATTTAGTGCAGTTAGTTTCTATTTTTACTGTAGTAATTAGCATAAATTTCACAAACATTTTTACAGCCGAACCACATTATAGTGGAGATCAGTCAGTTGTTGGTGCAATATAGGTCTTTTAAAGTTTTTTATACAAGAAACATTGCTAGAGTGTGATTAGACCGGAACGTAACTCATGTGAATGCACTCATTGTTTCTTGTAAAACATTCTTGTATACATTACCAGACCGATATCAGATTGAGAGTGAACAGCGATCAGCACTATAATGTGGATTGGTCCTTAGAGTTTAGACTAGATTGATAATATATTATTTACTAACATGGTTATATTTCGGGACAACTTAAAATTTAATTATTTATATCTCACTTCTGTTGCAATAAGAATTTTTCATATATGCATTAATACTACATGTTAATAGCAACACTATTAAAAAGTGCAATACTATTATAATTGATTTTATTATTATTAACACAGTGCAAGCTGCAAATAAAACAGGGCATACACATGCTTTTCAAGCAATTTACCCTTAAACATCATGAAGTGCCAGCCTGAACATGTCATGTTCTACATAGAACGAGTTTCCTATGGGCTTCAACACAAAAGTTTGGAAGTATGCATGTGGCTGATCCTCGTCTGTCTGTTCAAACAGCAATTTATTTTTTAGACTTCTTTTGCTTTATATTTATATGTTTTTAAGCTTTCTTATATAAAGCAAGGTGCTAAGTTAGTACTACAAAAACAACATATGGTAGGGTAGAATTATTCTTTAATATACAAGCTTGTTTGAGAGGATAGTATTGCATTAAACATTATTATATATTTCTTATTAAATTTAATAATCATCTGCAAACAATCATGCTGTGTAGTTGACTTTATGGAGGATGTTATATTATTATAAATTATATGTATATATAGAGGAACTTGTCACTCATATACTATAAGAATATGTATAACTAATATATATTATTAGCCTATAATCAATAATATGTAAGTTAATATAAAACAAATATCTTTGTCAAACTCACCTGCAATCTGCCAAGAACATTAATTAGAACACCACCATCAAACATAGGTTGTGAGTCTACTGAAGTCACAAGTCTACCAATTTTTTGAAATGTAAGACTCTGAAAATAGTTAAAATAAGGACTGATTAAGCCAATTATTTTAAGAATGAACTTTGCAATACATCATCATAAAACTTAGAATAGATAATTTTTGTTTAAATTTGAATACTCATTAAAAAATAATTAGACCAATAAGTGTTAATAATATAAGTTTTATTATTTGCCTAATGTCTTGTAACATTGTGTTATCTATCAATTATTTATAATAGTAATCAAATCGACATTGAAAAATGCATGGCTTTTATATTATACTAGCGACTCACCCTCGCTTCAATAGGGTTCGTCTCTAGCTTGCTACCCAATGCAAGCTTTCATTCCCATTTTCACCCCTTTAAGGGATGATTTCCGGGACAAAAAAAATCCTATGTCCGTCCCAGGGTCTAAAACTATCCTCTTACCAAATTTCATCTAAATCGGTTCAGTAGATCTAGAGATTACCCCCTACAACGTCACAAACTTTACCTGTTTATAATATTAGTATAGATTGACTGAAATAAAATAGCATAATTTAAAAACAAGCTGCACCTATTTCTAAATAAAGATGTTATGTATGGATTAGTTTGCCTTAGTTAAGATATAATAAAGAATATATATTATATAATATAATAGGTCTTTTAAACTAATTTGGTGTAAAGTCATATTCTTATTATTAGTTTCTTATATGTTTGTATACTTTTAAACTTACGTTTAGTTTCTCCATTATTTTTACAGCACCTTGTAACTGAACACCTTCAAAAGTCATAAACGACGTCTCGACCTGAAATTATATTGCATTATGTATGTTAGTAGATCAAATAATTTGCAAATTAAATATACGTTCTGTATTTATTTTTATAAGATCTCAGCTTACAGTTTCTTAAATCGTATTTGACATTACTTAACGCACTGATTGATACTAATCAAAATATAGAAATTACAGTGACATTATTTCGGCGGGAGGGTATTTGTTTTAACCTCAAAATATTTTAAGCCACATATTTTCAAAAATAATCCAGACATTTTTTTTTAAACTATGACATATTTGTTTCTTTCTTATTAGTTTTAATTTGGTACTCACATTGTACATATTTGCCAGATTTGGTCGCTGTGCCGGATCATCGAACAATGTGTAATATTGCTGAACAAACCCTTTTCCAATTTCATCGTACTGTGGATTAAGCGCCATTTAGACGACTTGTTAGTCCCAAATATCAGCAAATTATCTAGAAATCACTTTAGCTGCGAAAACCCAGGCCTCTGCGGACCTTTTAGCATACCTTTTAGGCTTTTACACAGCAAAAATGGCAAGCGGTTATTGGTGTTGCCATTTATCTTTATGTTGATGATTCATTGACTTATTAAAAAAAATAACTTAATCTTTTGAGCACGCCTAGAAGCGTTTTTTTACCTATCTATCTATCTATCTATCTATATATATATATATGCCTTCTTTAATAATTCTACGTTTAACTTTGATAAATTCGTTTTCATTTTTTATTGTACATATTATTATGGTCAGTTTTGATGGCTATTGGCTTCTTAGAGTATATATATTATGTTTAATGCTTATACTCTAAGATTGGCTTACTGTTAGACATAGTTGAAAAACGAGTTTCTTCGTAGAAAAATATCTAAGGCTAGCTGGAAAATTTATATTTTTAATTTATCAGTAAACATTTCGTTTAAAAATTATTTTACTTAAAAAATATTAACACAACAAACCCGTGGGATCCCTTGATTTCGTTTGTATATTGTGTGTTTAATCTATGCTATGTCCTTTTGTCCTTAATCTGTGGTCGGGGATCGGGGCCTGGCCGCCTGTGACAGGTGACTGTGTCAACTGGCGTCTGGCAGTGTGACAGTGTGTCTTCTGTCATGATAAATTGACTTGACGTTTATTAATTATTATTATTTTTTATTCTCTTCTCTATCATTCTCTAATCTCTATTGACCATATGTGAACAGTGAAATGAATACTGTTCACTATTAAGTTAAATTTTGGCAAAAAAGATTGATTATAATTATATTTAAATAACTTATAGTTATTATAAAATAAAAATACTTTTATAATACTTCAATATGTCTCTAGCCGATGAATTATTAGCTGACTTAGAGGAGAATGATGACGGAGAATTAGAAGCTCTTATAGAACATAACAATGCAAACAATGATTCACATGAATTTGCTGTGCCGTTTCCTGTAATACCAAAAGAGGAAGAAATTAAAAATGTATCTATTCGTGAACTAGCTAAGCTAAGAGATTCAGATCGTCTAAAAAGGGTAAATATTTGTACTAGGTGTACCTATTTTGCTTAAGAGTATTTTAACTTATTCTAGATATCTACATGTAATTTATCATAAAACTTTAAGTCATGTTACAAAAATGTGAAAAATTCTTCTTTAGGTAATTACTGAAATTGAAAAAAATGTTGGTAATGACAGGAAGAAAATAGAAGTAACTGGCTTAATGGAATCAGATCCAGAGTATCAGTTAATTGTAGAAGCCAATAACATAGCAGTGGAAATAGATGGAGAAATCGGTAAGTTTGTACTATATGCACTTATTAACTGAAACTTTACTTATATTATTATCAAACTAGTATTCATATTTAGAATGAGACTGTAAATAAGTTATTTAAACACAAAGTCAATGAATTAAATGCAATATGCGTATGTAATATGCTTAACTTACATGCCTATGTTATATTATGTACTGACTCATCAATTCAATAAAAAAAAACTAAAATGCTCAATTTAGTTACAAAATCTATGACAAAAATATGATATTCAATAAGTTTAGAAGCTTTTTCAGTGTACTTAAGTGCGCTCCAACCTAGAGCTCATCAGTGCTTCCGAGCACTGATAGTAGTCAAGTGCAAGCCTATCATACAATAAAAAAAACTTAACTATAAAGACATATTACACTTTGCAGCTATTATTCACAGATTTGTTCGGGATAAATACCAGAAGAGGTTCCCAGAACTGGAGTCTTTGATTATTACTCCATTGGAATACATTAGAAGTGTGAAGGAACTGGGCAATGATTTGGATAGAGCTAAAAATAATGAGATTCTCCAAAGCTTTCTGACACAAGCAACTATTATGATTGTGTCTGTTACTGCATCTACAACTCAGGGGTACTATGGTCTTGGCTAAAATATAAATAGTATTATAACATCTTGTAAAGAATGTGTATATTTTGTATTGAACATTCAGATGTTTGTTCTATTTAATATAACTCGATATAAACCACCACCTAACACCCATTTCTTATTTTATGAGTAAAATATAAGAATGGAGTTAGTAATCAGTATATCATCTTTGTTTAAATGAATGAAATGAAATTTAAATGAAATTTATTTATTAAGTATCAATTCTTATAAGTATACAGTAAACAACAATGGCTATGATGATAGAAATGCAATGCACATACATAATATTTTTATACATAGGTTAAACAAATGTTTATATTCTTATTATTTCTATTTCACATAGAAAGCTGTTGTCCGAAAAAGAACTAAGTGAAATATTTGAAGCATGTGACATGGCCGCTGAGCTAAATAATTTTAAATCCAGGATATATGAATATGTGGAGAGCAGAATGACTTTTATAGCCCCTAATTTGACAGCAATTGTTGGTAGGTACCCTATTTACAATACAATTATATAAAAATGGCAGTCATAGGTTTTTATGTATTACTGCTATACCATACCAATTATATTGTATTCAGTCCTTTTTTTTCGTCCCACTGCTGGGCAGGGGCGTCCCTTTAATACGAGGGGGTTAGGTCATATTCCATCATACTGGCTAAGTAAGACTCACGTCTTTCGAGAACTTGCTATGTTCTCTCAGACATGCAGGTTTCCTCACGATGTTTTCTTTCATCGTAAGACAAGTGGTAATCATGTGGAAATGATTTGCATATAAAAATATGAAGAGAAAAAGAGAAGAGGTGCTAGACCAGTGATTTGAACCTGCTTCACTCGGTTTCTCGAGTGGGAGCAGGCAGGAGAGGCCTTTTATTAGGCTTTTAAAAATTGATTTTATTATGGGAATTGGAATGTATATGATATATTATGTTTGGTTTTTAATATAAGATTTATAAGTTTGTATATATTTTGTTTACAGTTTTGTTAGCTTTTATCAAAAGTTATCTGGAAGAGATTGCACATAACAATAAGACTGCCTGCCTTGCTTTTGCTGTCTTTCTTTTTATATTCTGTATTATTTGTCTGTGTGCAATAAAGTATTTACATCTATTTATTTTAAACAATAATGATTAAAGAGTTATGCAACTTTTTTTTACTTACACCAGTAATTAAACATATATCACAGCTAGAACACTATGTAAGAAGTCTATTTAAAAAGAAACTAGGCGAGTTCATTTCTTCTTTAATGACTTCTGTCATAGTTTTCTAATTATGATCTAAGTCTCGTTACTGGCGAAAGAAAAAAAATAATGCCACTTGTCCATACAAAATAATATAATAATAATAATTTATTGAGCAATAAGACACATAAATTCTAAACAATATTGCATAAAAAAACAAACATACTCGTACATATATTATTATATGGAACAATCTTAGTTTCTAATTTTAGTTTAGGCTGTGTCCACACAAAAGATATATTAGCCTCTGTTGCTGTACTAGGAGACCTGTATTACGGCATACAGTGCCCATCCCCCAAATATCTGTTTTTATCAATTATTATAAGCCATTTGATACAAAGGAAGGTTTTTAGACAAAAGACTGTATTGTCTTTTACGTTTTTAGGTGCATCAACAGCAGCAAAAATTCTTGGTGTGGCGGGTGGCTTATCAAAACTATCTAAAATGCCTGCTTGTAATTTATTGACATTAGGCCAGCAAAGAAAGACATTGTCAGGATTTTCTCAAGCCGCGTCTTTGCCTCACACTGGTTTTATATATTTCTCGCAGATTGTTCAAGACACACCACCAGTAAGTTAATATATACTTCTATACTAATATTATAAACAGGCAGAGTTTGTTTGTTTGAACGCGCTAATCTCAGGAAGTACTAATCCGATTTGAAAAAATCTTTTTGCATTACATAGCCCGTTTATTGAGGAAGGCTATAGGCTATATATCATCTCGGGAAAATGTACGTTTCCCGTGGGATAGATTTGTTTTTTCTAGGGACTAACCTGAAGCGAAGCGATTGTGAGTCGCTAGTTTATAAACTAATTGTAAGTCTAATACCAATAGTAAGACAAATGTAAATTATGTTTTACCAATATGTTGGTCAAGAATTGTAAACAAATATGTATGATAAGGTCTCGCTATTTGAATGTATAATAAAATAGTTATTAATTTATTATACTGGCCACATTGACGACGCGAACTCACAAATTATGATGCCTTTATAAATCAGACAGTTAAAAATTACGATAATGGCCAGGTCGAAAAAACAAATTTTCAATTCAAAAAGAATAAATAACGACAGTCGGGATTTGTCGGCGGGTAGTTGTTGGCTTTGGTGAATGCGATGTGTCATTTTTAACTGGATGGATTTTAACTGAAGAATTCATTTTCATAGGAATTACGGTATAAAGCAGCAAAACTAGTGTCAACGAAGTTAACACTAGCCGCTAGAGTCGACGCTTGCCACGAGAGCACGCTCGGGGGCGTCGGCCGGCAGCTGCGCGAGGGCATCGAAAAGAAATTGGATAAATTGCAGGTAATTTTTTTTCTTATTTTAACCGCCCCTTTTTAGTGAATGTGTATATATATATATACCTTGGTTATATAGATATACCTTGGTTGGTTCCATATATAAATTATAAATTTTTGTTTACCTATTTGTTACGACTAATTTATAGAAAGAGATTTAATACAGGATTATTGACTTTTAAATGTCGAATGACGAATACGAATGTACGTAATACGTAACGTACGTGAAATATGAGGGATGTCCTCGGCAGCTTATTATCTTTTAATATTCATCAAGTAATTTTGTATCTAAGAATAATTCTTCAAATCCTAAATTAGCTGGCCGTTAATAACTGTTATCTCTAAACGAAACAATGCAAAGGAAGGAAGTCGGGCAATTTAAAAGATATTAAACCTTCTAGACTAAACTCCTAACTCTGTTCCTTAATAGATAGTTTTTTTAAGTTATAACATAATACACCATGATTAAATGTATATATGTAATTACTTTATTTTATTTAGGATCTCCAACAAAAGATACACACAATACAATATACAACATCATATAAAAACAAAAAGCAAATAAGACTCACGACACGTGTGCTCCTTCACTTGTAGGAGACCACAGCTTGCTCATTAATATATTATAAGTTATAATAAAGTTTAAACTAAGAAAAAAATTGTAAAATTACAATTGTATTATATAAAAAAAACCCATTACTTACTTTTGGATTTTTGGTCGAACATCACTAAAACTTCTAGGCCGGTTTTGATACAACTTATTATGATTAGAAACTACTGATAAGACTTTAAAATTGTTGTGGTGTATGCTGTATCGGTACCTTAAATTGCTACGGCTCTGCCGGAGTAGAACCTAATACTTAAACCATATTATTCACTTTGGCAAAGCCAGAGCGGGTCCATAGTTATTTTATATTAGCAGCATGGCCGGTTTACTGACTGTCCGCTCATATAGTTTCGTAAAAATTGACAATATATATTTAGGAAATAATTGCTGTAGTTTATGCTGTATCAATAATGACGTGCGCCTTTTAAAATTACACGTAATTTAGCGATCTATCTATGATTTTGTGACAAATAATTAATTTAGTATTAAGTACATATAAGCATGTTATGTTATGCGCTAAATGATATGGACCCGAATATTTAATATTTTAAATCTAAATAGCTACATACCTTAGTGCCTACTTCCTACAGACTAGTGGTAAGTGGCTGTAAAAATATATACTAGAGGTGGGACTACCTCATAGCCAGTACTTCGACTATATTTTTTTCGATAATAATTCATAATATTGTCA
Organism: Brenthis hecate; assembly: GCA_951806755.1. Classification (NCBI taxonomy): domain Eukaryota; kingdom Metazoa; phylum Arthropoda; class Insecta; order Lepidoptera; family Nymphalidae; genus Brenthis; species Brenthis hecate. The sequence goes on along the minus strand of OX638258.1, from coordinate 12,317,447 downwards.
GAACGGCCATCGTAGTGTGCCGCTAGTAAGAATCGGGATCTAAGCGTATATTTCTTTTCAGGAACCACCTCCAGTAAAGTTTGTGAAGCCGCTTCCGAAGCCAATAGAACAAAGTCGCAAAAAGCGCGGCGGGAAACGCGTTCGCAAGATGAAAGAGCGCTACGCCATGACTGAGTTTAGAAAAAACGCAAACCGCTTGAACTTCGCTGACGTGAGTGTAGTGTGCTTTGTATTTATTTGTACCTATTTGTATCTATACGGCAGAGTAGGTGGCCCAGTGGTGACGCAGTCGCTTGGAAAAGTAGGTGAAGCGGGCTCAAACCCTGGGTCGCATCTCTCATATCTCTATTTTCATCATTTTCTATATAATCACCACTTTTCATACGGTGAAGGAAAACATCCTGAGATAACCTGCATGTCTGAGAAAACCTAGCGAGTTTTCGGAAGACATGTGAAGTTTGCTAACCCGTATTTCACCAACGTCGTGGACTATGGCTTCGTATTGAGGCCAGTCCTTTGTGGGCATAAGCATACATAAGCCCTACGGTGGGACGTTCAAAGGGCTGATTTATTATCAGACTACTATAATAATTGCAAAAAATTGTATGTCTGTGTTGTTTGTAAACACAAACACACACACAATTTTTTTTTAAAGGATTACTATTTAATAGACATTACTCCTTTACAATGAAACGGATGAACGGACTTGAATAAAATTTAGTAATACTATATACCTACATATAGACTATGACCTGGAGTTATATATAGTTATATAAAATTGCATATCTTCATTAGCCGACTGAATAATTAACGCCTAGACGCATTCGCATAGACGTTAAAAGCTGGAATGTTCACAGCGTATTTCTATGATATGAATTCTCACTAAAGCAGACGTGCGAAACTTTGGCTAACTATTAGTAAACATACATATATGATATAAAAAACTGTATAAGAAATAGTAAAACCTACATAATATGTATGAATGTCGCGAGATCTTTACAACCTCTTACTGAATCGGCAAAAAGTTTTATGCAAATGATAAGAATCTACATTATATAATTATATAAAAACTGTCGATTCCCTATACAACCTTTCATCCCCATTTTCACCCCCCTTAAGAGATGATTTCCGGAATAAAAAATACCCATGTCCTTCCCTGAATCTCAAATGTTATGCCAAATTTCATCTAAATCGGTCCATTAGTTTCGGAGCTTATTCGGTACAAACAAACGAACAAAAAAATCTCTCCTCTTTATAATATTAGTATAGATTATAAAAAGTATTAGGTTCATAAAAAAATAAGAATTAAGAACAGAAAAATTATTTTCAATTAAACTGTGGTAACATCTCATTTGCTTTCTAACCAAACTCGTGTAGCAATTTCTCATAGCTAGATTTCATTGTGCCTAAGATAATTGTATCCGTAGAACAATATAAATTATATATGGCTGACATAAGGTCTTGATAATGAAAATCCCATTACACTTGGGTGAAAGCTAATTGAAACTGAAACACGTAATTGGAAATAATAGATGGTTCTAAGGATATTAACAGAAGCGTTAATAAAATGTAGATTGACTTTAAGTGGGTTTTGTATAATGAAAATGCTAGAAATTGATTGGATTAAATGTTTTCATTAAATATTGCACTAAAATTTAAAAATAAAGATTAATTGTCAGAAAAAATATAAAATATTCATAAGATTATAGAAAGTTTTTTTTTAATTATGTAACTTGATTGTGTATCAAATATTGAATGTATATATCAAAATAGTTACATGTTGAGATTATATGGATGTAGGCACTATACTAAAGCCCCAGCAGGTGTTATATTTGTTCGTATGTTCGTGTCTACTAAATAGAATTCCCAAATGGCTGTGCAGATTTTAAGAGAACGTTCATTGGTGGATAAAGAGTGCGGAAGAATGACTTAAAGCAATTTTTGTCTTGGAAAATGTAGTTTTCGCGGGAAAAGAATAGAATAAGATTGCACATTCTAAAAGTGGTTTCGGTCGCTATTTTGCACTTAGGAATACGGAAGTGTTCCCACAAAATAGTATTGGTACGGATTTATGAGTTTTATGAAGTTTATATATTTATTAATAAAACTTAAATATATCACCCCTTTGATCAGCTCACCCTTGCTTTGCAAGGGTTCGTCTATAGAAAAACAAAAACAAATCTATCGGGAACCGTATATTTTTCCGGAATAAAAAGTAGCCTATGTGCTATTCCAGACTATAATCTATCTCTGTGCCAAATTTCATCCAGATCCATTCAGCCGTTTCGGCGTGGAAGAGTATCAAATATCCATACATACTCACAAACTTTCACATTTATAATATTTATACAGATATACAGATGATTACCATGATAGCTTTTTTCCTTTTTAATGCAATATGGACAAAGTCACGGATATTTGATAGTAGTAAAGTAATTTAGGAAAAAGTATTAGTTCTGTATAAATAATATAATAATATACGGAAATGAAATTTACAGATTTATGTACCTACTGTCGTAAAAAGCAATCTGTAGAGAATAACATTTCTGATTTATGTAGATTGTGTAGCCTTAATAAATCTTCCAATATAATAGTAAAATATAATAACATACATTCAATTAAAGTTATAAATATAACGTAGTATATACATACATTTATTTCAAAGTTTAAAAAATGTACATTACGTCTAACGTAGTCACAAGTAATATATCTTGAAAGGGTGCTTTATTTACATAACATAAACTAATGGTGACCGAGACTTTTGGAACTTATAGATGTAAGTTACGTTTTAACGTTTAGTAAAGATTTCTCAGAAATGAGATATTTTTCCGCAGTAAAAAGTATCCTATATGTTGACCCGGATCGAATAACCAACTATCATCATACTAAATTTCATCAAAATCTGTCCAGTGGTTTTCTGTTCAGGGGTCACAGACAAACACACAGACAAAAATTCTGAAAACTAGATTCGGTCTCTGGATCGATAACAATGACTATTTTCCCAAAAACATTTAATGTACAGATTAGACTCAGTTATAATTTTATTGTATGTATAGAATTGAAAAATTGCCATATTTTACATTCCACTAAGGCTAAGCATATTAAATCTATACAATATTCAACAATATTTCATAACTTAAAACACGGCTCGTTGATGTACGGATAAATTAAAATCCAATTAGTTCCATAATATTACATACATGTTATAATATAATATACAATGCGTACGAGTATAAATTCTAAGTATAATTTGTAAACCAAGTACCACACTTGTAAATCCGTGAACCATATTTGTACACCAAACAGACCGGTGGGCAGTCGATGCAAATGCTTTATGTAAGATTACAGTAATAATTACCGATATTTGCCGTTTCATTTGCAGTGCGGTTTATACTTAAGTTGTAAACATAGAACAAGTATTGTAAATTTAGAAATAACGTTTAATCACATATTGTTGTGTAATCACATATACTATATATTTATACAAAATAGATCACCTATAACTAATATAGTTATTCTAATTTTTCTAATCACTTAACTTAGGTCAATTGTAGCCTAATTTAGGTACTACTTGTCCCTACAATGGATAATTTTTATTGTAATACTTTCTTAGATTTACGCGAATATTTGACATTTTAAAGAAAAATTTTAAACTATGTTTTCGGATTTTTTCGCGAGGTTATTTTGATTTTTGGTTCACGGCGCTTCGAATGCTTTGCAGCAATCATGGTCAGGGGAGAGACTAAGGCTTAAGATGTCTCAAAAGCATTATATCGTTATTACAGTCTGTAATCAAAATAAATTAGCGAAAAAATTCGAAAAGATAGTTTTATTTGAGAAATTGATTGTATTATTATTTGATATTATTTGATGTATGTGATATATATTATAATATATATATCACATATATCAAATAATATAGGTAATATTATAATATAATAGATGTATAGTACTAATCGAAAGGTTCATAACATTTTAATTCGTAGCTACGCCTAATAGCTAAAAACCTAAAGTTGAATAAAAAACGTTGAATTAAAAAAAAAGTTGATTGATGTTCTTATTCCATTTTTTTATTTGATTTGATTATAATTTTAAGCTAACGCTTATATTATAATGAACCTTTGCAATAAGCATGTCCCATTAATTTGCCTATTCAAACTTTTAACTTGACTCGATTTGCACTATGTATTTTAATGGATCAAAAATAAAAGACAGTAAAAATTACCATAATGTATTCTTATGTAAAGAAGCATTTATCGTGAAATACATTTGCTTTCACTATGATTGTAAAACGTGTATGAACCTATTTTGCGTTCTCTTTAATGCTTTTGATTTGAAAAAATCTTTCAAATAAGTATCTTATTATGTTACACAAATATAAAAAAAGTGAATTCCACAATGCGCGATGCCATTTCTGTTCACTGTTCTTTGATAATAAAATTGACGTCACGCTCTAAGAATCACGGCAGATGAGTAGAATTTCATGTAATGTTCGAATGTTTTTTCGCTAATTTCAAATAGACCGGAACTAGAGCTGGTGATGCACGGATGTGCAAACCCGTTTCTTCACCAATGCATGTCGAAAACTTTAGCATTTATAGGTGTAAACTGTAAACTATAACACGTGTATTTAAAGTTCTATTACTATGTGACATATTTAAAATGAGCATATTATGGCAATTGTGTACCTAGGCATCGTTATTCATCTCAGAATCTGTGAAACTTAACACTTTGATATTTAGGAAAATGATACTTCGGACTTTTATCTTGAATTGTCCAAATTTTAAATACGATTGGTGAAAATTTTCTCTTCTCGATAATATATTTTTCTGAAAAATACACGTTTTGCACACATATTGCTTTTTATCTCAGAAACAGCTCACTGTTTAAAGTTAAAAGTTAAAATATTGTAAGGTACTTTGGTGCCATTTTTCAATTTTTTGAATTCATTTTGTTATTTGTGTGTAGGCTGTCTGTAACAACTATATAATACCTTAGAGACATCTAACACCTCAGTCTCTCCCGTGACCATGATTGCTGTAAAGCATTCGAAACGTCGGGAACCAAAAAAAATATATTTAATAAATAGATAAATTCGCGAAAAAATCCGAGAAGATAGTTTAAATTTAAAACAGCTCACTGTTTTTGTAGGGTTTTTGTTTTGTCAGGAACCCTAGAAGTTTTTGTTCAGTTATTGAATTTCTTGATTTTTTTTATTTATAGTGAATTAAAAACTGTTTTGGTGCTTAAATACGTCGAGCATCTATCGCTCTATACTTTTAACTCACGATAGAACATTATCTTGTCATCCCGCTCCTTCGAATCCGAATCGTATCGGTCTCATGGCGAATTCTTAAGTGCCCAATTGTATAATTACAAGTTAATACTATGTTTTAATATATAAATAGTCTATAATAGAGCATATATAATTATCAAGTTTATTGCTAAATAAAGTCTTTTAGTACACTATTAAATATATACCTAATTTAAATGATAAGATATAAATAAGTTTAACATCAAAGCTTAAAAGCTTTTAATCCATTTAACTATATTTAGTTTTGGAAATATATCTTATGTACTACACCACACTGTACTATGTAAATGTGTTTCTTATTAGAAATTTTGGTGTTAAATACTAATATATAATTAACTACTCAGTGACGAGATTAAAATTGGTAAACCTTAGTTTTAAAAGCTTTTTATTAAAATGATTTACGTATATGTTGCCCTTCGTTTAAAAAGTGGGTTATTCGTGACCTCCTAGAGTTAGAAGATACTATCCAATCGTGCAGATGCAGCGTTGTTTATGATGGATGGCGAAATATACGCGGAGAATCTACTACAATAGCAATATTTTAAATGATTAAGATTTATGCTCGTTATTCCGATTTAATTACAATTGCTTATAAATCCTCTGTGAAACGGTTTTATGTGTACAATCTAGGTTTGAACGAGACCATTATTATGAAATGAAAGCTTACTAAAGATAACGTTTGACAGTAACATTAAAAGGTGTTATGAAATTAATATAATGTTCATATTTGTTTTTTTGACAATTACCTAATTTTATGATTTCATGGTGAAAAACATTGTAAAGGCCTTGATAGCTTGCATCGCGATGGTCTTTCAATTTAATAACACTCATATATACAGATATACAGAAAGAAATCAAATATACAGAAAGAATACAACCAAGATCTATATCGTAGAATAAATTTCGCTTGAATCTTATGTATAAACAAAGCAAATATAATAAAAAATTAACGCGTTTATGCGCATACGTTTTTTGCATGTTCCCAGTTTCATTGCCTAAGGACCGCATAAAGTAATTTATTTATTTTGTCCACAGATCGAAGATGACGCTTACCAAGAAGACTTAGGTTATACACGTGGAACTATCGGCAAATCGGGAACAGGGCGGGTCCGTCTACCTCAAATAGACGAAAAGACCAAAGTTCGAATCAGTAAGACCCTACAAAAGAACCTCCAGAAGCAGCAACAGTATGGAGGAGCCACTAGTATCAGACGACAGGTTTCTGGTACAGCGTCTTCAGTCGCCTTCACGCCTTTGCAGGTCAGTAACTTAACTCCTGTGTAGAGTTGCCAGGTTAATATAAAAGTTGGGATTTGATTTTTAGATGATTTGAAAAAAAAATAGGTTTCCTATCATATTTAAGTTTTTTTTACATAGAATAGATGAAATGAGAATACACTTTATTCAATTAGACTTATACAAGTAGGTACTTTTGAATCGTCAATATTAATTTAAAGAGCGTCAGTATAAGAGAAGTAGTAGTCAGTATAACAGAGAAGGTAAGTATGAGAACATGATTTGTAGATATTATAAATTATCAAATAAATGAGACTTAGTAGTGGTATATCATATATGATTGATGGTGATATAACGGATACGAATAAACTATAACAAAAGTGATAAATTATATCGATTCAATAATTTTAATCGATAAGGCCTTATACTTACGTTTCAAATTAAACTCCAATTGCTTATAAATCGTCCATCTTGAAATTACATTTACTCTTATTATAAAAGTTAATTTTCTCAATGAATACATTTTAATAGTAGATATATATGTACTTGAATGGCATTAACGTGATGTCGGCGTAAGGAACTCGCGCTTTTTGCAATAGGCTAATATCCCACGGAAACCACTCGATGTTATGAGATAAAACGTATCCTATGTATATTTTCTTTTTATAAACTATCTCCTATATAAAATAATGTAACAGAATACGGAAATATAAATGAAATAAGTACCTTATAGTAGTAGGTATAGGATTTTATTTTAAACTAGTTTCAGCCTGCGGCCTTGTCAATTCCAAACTTCACTTTAATCCGTAAAGCCGTTACAGCGATAACTATTAAAAAAAATATTTAAAAATCCCTCAACATGATAGCTTGTTAATTGAGGCCATTTCAATGAGCCTAAGCACTACATTACTGCAGTTGTTAATAGAGTTGAATATTTTGCAGTATATTTCTAGTGAAGCATCAGGCCAAAGTACAATATCATTGTAATGTCATTAAAGTTACGGGATACCAAGTTTCGAATCTACTAGATCTATAGAAGTTGCTCATATCTTTTTACCGTATAGAAAAGAGCTGCAAACGGATTTTCTAAACTAAACTAGGCTAAACTCATTTTCTTGATTTATAGCTGAGAACACTCGATCAAGTCACTTTTCAAAAAAAAAATAATTAAATCGGTTCATCCGTTTGGGCGCTACGATGCCACAGACAGACACGCAGATACACGTGTTAAACTTATAACCCCACTTTTTATATAACATTAATTATATTTGTATTACTTATCCTGTCCTGAGTAGCTTACTAGTCTTGGCATTACTACTCTCGACCTCCAATTTGACCACGCCGTGAACCGTAACGTTTTGTCGTGCAAAACAAAGGTGTTGATTTATAAACAATTTAGATACGTTTCTCGTCTCAAGCTGACTAAATTGAATTCTCATTCAAGTATTGTAATAAAATTGTAACAGAATTATGATTTATATAGAATATTTAAACTTAAAATTACGTGAATGTTATGAAGATAATAGAACTCCATTTAAAGTTCAATAAAGCTATAAACGGTTGTTTTAAATCGATTGATATTCTGTTTATTCGTACAATTGTAATTATTTTAATTTCAAACTCGAAAGTATTTAGTATTATCGTTTTGCATTTAGTTGAGTTCAATACTTCATACTATTGTCATATAAAGTGTGGTGGTAAATTTTATGATGGTCTTAATTTAAACGCACTAACCTGCAGTACCCAATCTATACATATAATAAAATTTTAACTGAGCTGAATCTGTACATGAAATATTTTTTGTAAAATCTTATTGAAATAGACATTATTATCGATACAGAGGCCGAATCTATAGTTTTTACAATTTTGTCTGTCTGTCTGTTACCGCATCACGGAAAAATCACTGGACGGATTTTGATGATATTTGGTATGATTATAGCTGGTTATCCGTTTCAACATATAGGATACTTTTTATTGCGGGAAAATATCTCATTTCTGAGAAATCTATACTAAACGTTAAAACGGAAGTAGGGACGAACCCGAGCGGAGCGAGGGTGAGTAGCTAGTCATATATATTCTTAAGAAAGAAAAAAGAAAGCAAATTAGTAGAATAAAACTTAATTAACAATAAGATGAACGATAAATTAGTTTTCCCTACATTACTTGTTACTTGACCAAGATAATTGCGTAAGTTTAAGCTTCAATAAAATTAAAGTGCAGCAGTTCGTAAAGCGTGCAGTAAATTGGATTAGTAGGAACTAATAAAGAGCACAGCCTTCCGACCTTTAAGGAGAAATTAAAGCCGATATGAATCAAAGCAATCCGGTAATCTCAAAACGCTAGAGGAAAATCGACACGATACCATAATAAAGTAGCTTGATAGCATCGGTCATTGGGTATAACAGTGTAAAATATTCCCTTCGTAGATTGGACTATCTGTCGAGTCGAATATGGCAACTTTGCAAAGGTTAACTGATATTATACTATCGTGAACCTTTTTTGAAGTTATACTTCTTTTGGCATTTTTGGAAAAAAATATGAGGGTAAAGTTTTTACGATGCGCTCGCACACCGACGGCAAAAAAGCGACATGATGAAGTTAGCTGAAAGCGACATAATGAAGATAGCTGCATTCCTTTTACAAACAGAGAGTTGTGATATACGGGATGAAATTTTTAGCTATTTTTGTTCTGTTACGCCAAAGAAGTATGACTTCTTACGAGCGTACATAAGTACATACACACACACATTTTTTACTGTTAAACTTTATATACTTTTTGATTGTTAAGATTGTTATTATGACTTCTAATAGTTAAAAGTGTTAAGTGATTCACACAGTAATATTTTTTGTATAGTAATAAACAATTAAACTAGCTATGAATTTTTTGACAATTATAATTTATAACTGAACTATGAATTTTTAACTATCAAACACATAAAAATGACAGACGTGAGAAATAGGTAGTTTTAAAAACATCAAGATTTCTTTTGAACTAATTACTTCGCTGTGATCCGTTGAAAGATATCAATGACTAGCGACTCACCCTTGCTTCTTTCGGATTCGTCCCTAGGTTGACTCCGCATACAAACTTTCATCCCCATTTACACCCCCTTAACGGATGATTTTCGGGATAAAAATTATCCTATGTCTTCCCAAGGTCTTAAACTATATTCTTTCCAAATTTCATCTAAATCGATTCAGTAGTTTCGGAGTCTATTCGGTACAAACAAACAATCAAATCTTTCCTCTTCATAATATTAGTATAGATTAGTACATCGTGAAGAACTACGTTACATAAACACACATCAACTATTGTTGGAAACTGTGCCGATGCAAGTTAACAAGTTCCATTGTCATCATACCACTATAATGGGGATTACATTATCTCACGTATTCTTAATATCCATACGCATCTATGTATTTTATTCAGAAAATGAACGCGCCGGCTTCTCGCTATTTAATTTTTTTGTGCGTAATCTTGATTGAACAATTAGTGTCATTTGTAGTTGTGACTTGATTGATAACCTATTATTATAGTTATTAACACTGAAACGCATATAAAAAAGCGTATATAGATAATACGGCACGAAAGATTCACAATGCGTTAAATATCTCGTATGTTAGCGTCAAGAAAATAATTACTTTGACATACAAATACCGTCTATGCATTAAATATTGTATTGGCAATATTGCTTATTGGATGTGCTTGTGCAGATTTCAATATTCTCTTTTCACGTCAAACATCGTTATACGCTAAATATGTAATTCAAATATAATCGAATTTTATTAGTTTGACACTTTAATAAATATGATGCATATAACCCAGGTTTATAAGAACCGTCATTTATACTATTATATTTGATATATCTAACATCAAGTTAATTGAGTTTATGTTAAGTGATAATCGTCTAGAGCCTGCTTTCACGCCACAAGTTAGGTGAAAGTTAGTTAAATGAGCAAATAGGAGAAATATAAAATTTTTAATCACAGTATTTTTCATTCATGTATGTACATTTTAAAGTATTATCCATGTACATGGATATGTGTCACAGCTAACAAGAATTTTATTCTATTAGAATGAGCATTGGTCGTAAATTATTATTTGCTCTAAATTTACAGCACACGTTAAAGCTCAAGTTGCAAGAGTTATAAGGCCTGTGTTCGTTTAATCGAGACGAGGCGTCATTACTAGCTATCGGACGTCAATCTTGCCCTCGAGGGCCTGAGATGCAGTCTTTGATTATGCTTACCGGAGTCTACTGCGAACTTTAATATAACATATTTTCTGTTTTACATAAATAGCTATCGATTTGTCTGGACATGATTTCTGAGCACCAATTTTTGTAATAACTAATCTAATTAAGTAAGATGACGATTTATGTTTTTAACATAAGTTCTATAAATCTGTATAGCTAATATACCTATACATAAAATTAGAATCTATCTCTGATAGGTTTTATCGAAGCGTACAACAATCTTTACTGTAGTGTAAAACTATATAAATATTTTGTCCCTTAAAACAATAAACTCGATGTCTTGACAATACCATAAAATTAAAGTACCTAACCACTAAATGCATGCATAGAGCTGTATAATTCTCATCGTCCACCACATCTTTGGATTGCAGAAATTTATAGACCATAAAACACAACGATGGTTTCTTCAATGTGATGGGCCGTATCGTTAATACTATCTTCTGGAGCAAATGTAATATTTCAAGCTCATTGAGAAAGTAGAAATCTGGCATACGTCTGTTATGTTCCCTTGGCCCCGTGTTTATTTTTAGATTATCCTCATTTACTCGGGTTATACAGCAGTGGTCAATTTACAAGTTACATGCAAGAGAATAGACTATTTGTATTTCAGACGGTCTGGTTAGGACTTTCACCGTTTTAAGTTTCGCTGCTGGAATTTGTGTTATGGAAATGACGCCCTTTTGCTATATCGTTAAACGCCGACATTCTATTAGATGTGGCGGTTTGTGAAGTTGAATGTAAATAGATACCTCCCAGGTACGATTGTCAAATCACGCGATGTTAGGTATGAAAGCCCGTAACTATTCAATCGATTACTGCTGTGTTTTCCACTTTTGATTTTGCTTAGAGATTAGATTTTATGTTTTTATGACTTCTATTTTATAAGCTCCGTTTACTATTTCATCTCCAAACTCTATATAATTTTCCTTTCGATTAACAATCCATACTAATACTATAATATTATAAATGTTGAAGGGCTGGAGAGTGACGTAGAGGCTACTTTTTATTGCGGGAGATTATCTCATTCCCACGGGAAAACACGTTATAATACAACCCAAAAAATAATTTATCATCAGAACTACTTGAAACTTGGTATTATTGTTCTTCAATACAATTAAATAAATACGTGTTTTAGCATTTCTCGAAATTCATCCCATAAGGGGTAAAATAGGGGATGAAAGTTTGTGTGGAACCTACCTTTTTAGTTTTTTGTTTGTAGTTTTAGCATCAGCGAAGCCACGGGTTCTGCTAGTAAAAATATAAACACTTCAATTTGTTGTCCACCTAATAATTTGTCTTTTTATATTACAACAGTAATATAAAACAGCCATCTATGATTTTGAATACATATTTCATAAAAGAGTAGAATATAAAAAACATTTACAGAACCTCCTTTTTATAAATATTATTGTTTTTTTATCTTTATTCTAAGGACTGCACATAACAAAAGGTAAACACATCGTCCTTGTAAATTTACACAAAAATAAATAACAAGAAAATATTTAATTATGTACAGAATAATTATTATAAACATTTTAACGATATAGATTTTGACACATTCCATTAATAAATGTAAAAAGTTAATTAGAAAAATAATGTAATATTTTTTATCTGTTCAGTAGTTTTTTTTTGTAGTAAAATTTTATGTTTCGAGTCATATAGTTTTATTTAATTTTTGTATCTTTTTTTGTTTTTGTTAACTGTAATATATAATTTCTTTTGTAATTGTTTAACTTTACCGCTCGATATGATTAACTTATCAGTGGAAACTTTATTGGTCTATAAACCATTTATATAAGTTATTGTTCAAATATTTGTAAACACTGTTTGTTTCCCCAATAAAAATAAAATAGAACATAAAAAATACATATACAAAAGATTCTATGTTAGTTATTCAGCGCACAAACATCGTTGTTACAATAACAAAAGTATCACAATCTTGATCTAACCTAAATGGTTATAGCAGAGTATATCCTTAATAATGCTATTAGCTCTCAGTTCCTCGTGCCTGTGGTTTTCAATACTATTATTCAGTTAAAACGAACTATTCTAAAGTGCTAACGACCTACAAGAACTGGGTGCTATAATGGTATATCGTAGCTTCTTGCAATGCCTCGTTACGCGAGATCACACGGAATGTCCAATAGGATTTTATTATAATATTATTCTATACATAAAAACTTTTTAACAAAAAAATAAAAACCGACTTCAAACAAAAGCACTAAAAAGTAAAAAAATAACTGATTGGTAGCTTTCATTTACTATACATACCTAATCAAATATTTTCGAAGTCGGTGTGCTTTGCTTTGTATGGGCTGGCACCGATTTCGAAAATATTTGATTAGGTATGTATAGTAAATGAAAGCTACCAATCAGTTATTTTTTTACTTTTTAGTGCTTTTGTTTGAAGTCTGTTTTTATTTTATTGTTAAAAAGTTTTTATTTTTCCCTTTTTAGTGTAGACAGTAGTAGCAAAGTAAGGATTCTAACGTGTTAGGCTTGTCAAATCAAACAAAATAAGCCCAAACTCAAAGTATCTACTATTAGCCGTTGAAGAGTTCCACCTATCCACCTTCTGGCCTTGCCATCAGATCAGGTCAACAACACCGAACCACTGTACTATCAACGGAAATAGAAATACTTGCAAAGTTTCAAGTCAATATGACAATTAGAAGTAGGTTAAATTCATCATTAGTTGTTTTTCCACCCTTAGGGGTGGTATTTTTTTTTTAAATTTAAATGGGACCAATCTGGAAGTATACCCTTTCAAACAAAACAAAAATTATCCAAATCGGTTAATAAATTACGGAGTTCTGAGGTAACAAACATAAAAAAAAAACATACAGTCGAATTGAGAACCTCCTTCTTTTTGAAGTCGGTTGAAAATCCATAAATACGAGATAAATTTGCTTTACAATGTTATAAAATGAATTCATAGATGAGCCTATATTTTACTTTTATTTTAAACTAACCGTCACTCGCCAGCTTTGCGGGGTGTACGTAAATGTTTCTTTTGGTCTTCAGTCTCTTCTCAGTCTGCAGTCGGTTTTTTGACCTTAATATATATTTAGGGTTATCGCTTATAAATTAAGAATTTAAATTAAAAAAAAAAACAAATGAATAAAGAAAAGTGTAGTATTTTGTTTTATATTGGCGGAAAAACCGAAAAAGTATTTATGAAAGTAAATTAAAAAAATGGTGAAAATTTTTATGCGATGGCTGGAGTAAAGAAAAATCGTTTTCATTTCACATATATAAGAATACATTTTGATCTTATTATAGTACGGTATTATGTGTTCTCGTGCAAGACAAATAATTTAATCTAGTATAAGCTATTGAAGTTATTTTGCTGCTTAGGATTTACAGACTTGTTATATCACTATCCTAGAAATGAATCTAGAAAACAATATTGGCAACTAATTGAATAAGAACCACGGAAGAAGTGTGTACCTATACCTATATACGTTCTGATTACTCACAAATGATAACAATATGAAATTTGAATTGCAAATCGAAAATTGTATATGAGAATCAAACTAGCGCAATACGTTTTATTAAATAATTCTTCAAGGTGTTTTGTAAAGAAGCAAGCATGTGTTCTATCTAACGTTGATCCTTGTAGAGCCGTCCGGTCGCATCACCGTTAGGCAGATAGCAATCGGCAAAGATTATGCACCGCAACGCCGCGGGATATGCGCTCCTTAGTAGTGTTTATGACTATCCATGGATAAACATAAGCGCTTCATAACTAAGCACGCCTAGCAATTGAAATACCTAGCATAGATTTGTTTATTTATGGTGTTGCGTGTTGGACTTAGATGCGGATGATTTGGAATATATTTCATAGTAGGTATTCAGCCCTTTTTTAACGCCCCACTGCTGGGCACGGGCCTCCCTTCAACACGAGAGGGATCATAGATATAGTCCATCATGCTGGCCAAGTGCCGGTTGGCGGACTGTACACGACTTCCGAAAAGCTAGGTTCTTTCAGACATGATTTTCGCACAATGTTTTCCTTCACCGTAAGGCAAGTGGTAATCATGTTGGAAAATGATTCCCACGTGAAAATATCAGAGATGCGAGACCTGGGCTTTGAACCTCCTTCAATCAGTTCCCTAAGCGAGCGCGTTACCACTGGACTACCATTGCCACTGTAAAATTTTTGCCTATTGCAAAAACTATCCATTTCAAGAGAGCTAATCATTCTCCTTTTATAAACGCGAAAGCCTGTGAATTAGTGTTGTCATTTCTTTACTCTGATAGGGGTCAATGCATGGAGTAAAACTTGGGTTGGAGATGGCTTATATCATGACTTAAAACGGGATTTTTATCATCATCTCTTCCAAGTTAGCCCAGCAAAGGCTGATAACTTGGTTTTTTTATATAACTAGTAACTAAATTAGTGTATAATTAGGTATTCTATAACTCTATTATTCTATACTAATATTTAAAGAGGCAAAGTTTGTATCTTTGTTTGTTTGAACGCGCTAATCTCAGGAACTGCTAATCCGATTTGAAAAATTCTTTTTGCTTTAAATAGCCCGTTTATTGAGAAAGGCTATAAGCTATATATCATCCCAGAAAAATGTACGGTTTTCGTGGGATAGATTTGTTTTTAACCCGAAGCGAAGCGAGGATGAATCGCTAGTATTACATATTATATAAGAATTGAAATATATTAGCTGTAAATTATACTAATTTTGAGTTTTGGTTATGCTCAATCACGACTATCAAGACAAGTTTACCAAGTAAGCACGCTTATGAGTCATCAATGTCAAGTTGGGTTCCGCCATCGATTTCATAAGAGAAATGTATAGTATAATATGTGTAATAGATTTTATACTTATGTATAAAGTACAAGAATCTCAAAGTGCATAATTAAATAACAAAAAATAAATACCGACATCCAGGCACTAAAATGTAAAAAATAACTAAACGCAGGTTTTCATTTAGAATATGTAGATACCTAATCAGATATTTTCGTTGGCGGTGCCAGCCGATGCGAAGCAAATCTAATATATTTCGATACATAAAATACATATTTACCTATTAGATATTCATATCTTAAAATAAAATATCTTATAATAAAAAAAAAAGATTCCGACGAATTGATAACCTCCTCCTTTTTGGAAGTCGGTTAAATATAAAGATTAAAGAAATATAAATTATTATAAACTTGAAACCTATTATTAATGTAAATATTTAAATTGTGGAAGCTAATCGAGGACGACTTTAATTAACCTACATTTTTACATTTAAATCACAAATGGAAATATTTCGCTACAACAAAATATTTCACGATAATCCATTATGTATTAACGACAATTTTTCTTTAATAAAACAACTTAAGACTTTTGTTATTATTTGGCGACTTTCAAAAAGGAGGCATTCTAATCTTACTTAGGTAACTACTTTTAGTGTATTCCGAAATAGAGTAGGTACTGTGTCATGGAACGCATTTTAATAGATCTTAATGATCTAATCAATCATTCCAATAGACCCATTTTTAACAATAAAATTGCAATCGATCTTTTCGGAAATGATGACAATGTTCTTATATAAGGTAAATATATATATATATATATATATATATATATATATATATATATATATATACACTTTCTATTACAAATTAGACTTAGTGACTATTGTTGAATAATACATTTTACTACTTATTTTTCTACCATACACTTGTTTTTCATACTAAGCTTCTTTATTTCAGGCTATGGCTATTTATAAAATAAATTATTTTACCTGACTAAAAAAACTTTAAATCAAAGAGATGAAACACTGTTAGAAAGATAGGTGGGTCCGTTTCGATCACAAATACTGACAACCGCTAACAACACGTCGCTTTTACGAATAAATGAAAAGTCATCGCGAGCTATTGCCTTACTTATCTACTTGTGTATGACGGGCAAATCTACGTCCAGTAATTACAGATCTGAATGACTGTCTACTGAACGTAGACAATAAGCATCTATTGCTTATAAAAACAGTATCAAGTGCACAATTGTCTTAAATATCATTTACCTCTTTCTCGTGACTACGGTCGTGATAATAATAATTGAAGACCGCAATAGACTATTAGTTGTGCCAAATTTGTTTACCTAAAAGGAATACCTGAATGGAAAAAGTAGGGCTGGGATTAAAATGGGGGTTGGGAAAAATATTAAATTATAAAAAAATCATGACTTTAATTTTTTTCTACAAATAAACATTTAATATCGTAGTCTGATAATTTTTGAGTGATTAACAATAAATTGAATGTTATTGTATTGATATTTATATTAAAAGAATAAAGCAATTAAATTAAGCGACTCCGTTCCTGCCTTGCTCCCCAATACAAACTTTCATCCTCATTTTCACTCCCTTTAAGAATGATTTCCGGGATAAAAAGTACCTATCCTATGTCTTTCCCAGGGTCTCAAACTATCATCTTACCAAATTTCATCTAAATCCGTTCTGTAGATCCAGAGATTACCCCCTACAACCTCACAAACTTTACCTTTTTATAATATTAATATACTGAGAAAGAGATGATATCAAGATGTCCTAACCAAAAGCAGGGCACGGGCAAGTTAACACTCGAAACGTATTATCGTGTATTATTGACCACGACTAATGATAACAATGCTCCATCACGATTTAGACATTTTATATTATTTTTTGCTTGAACTTCTGTCTGATTTTACGGCATTAAATTCCTTTATGTAGCTGGTTTAATCACATTAAATTTTTGTGTAGGAAAAATATTTATATCAGTCGAAAGTAATATTTATTTATTTTTATATTTTCATATGTTCGACATTCCTCTCTAGCCTCACCTCAAAAATATTCTCAAGTATTCATATGAAATATAAAGCATTTCTTTATTAATAATAAATTCAAATAAATGTTTTTTATTAATAAATATTTTACAGGGTCTGGAAATCGTCAATCCGCAAGCGGCTGAAACGCGAGTGAACGAAGCAAACGCGAAATATTTTTCGAATACGTCTGGTTTCTTATCAGTGGGCAAAACGACGACATAGTGAGTGGCGGCCCGCGGCAGTATTCTAGCGCCTTGCGGTTGCCAACAACGTGCACTGTTGCATTACTAAATTAAATGTATGATTGAAGATATGAAATAAATAAAACTAATAATTTTATACACACTTTTGTTTTATTTTCCATAGTTTCACCTCAGTTCTCAAACAGCCAAGTTCTGTAATTGAGTTCAGAGATTGTAGGTAAATACTTGAACAATTTGCTTTTGCAAAAAAAAAAAGATATATTTATCACTATATTTCGCATTAAATTAAGTAAGTCGGCACAGTGACCGCCCGAGTGTTACTCCATAGTCCATAGTAAAGAAATATACATGATAAAAGCTGTACATATGTATGTCAATATAAACTCGATAATGTGTCGAAATATTCCACATTAGTAGAAACTTGTAATTTACTTAAATGTTCTAACATCTTAAAACAGCAATAGTTTTGGAAGTTCCAAGAAAGGTTGAATAATACTTTTTGGTGATGTCTTTATATGGATTGAATAACCTTGATCCGCTCAAAGTTGAATGCTCTTGGATATTTAAAGGCAAATTCCCTTCGAAACAAATGATTGATCAACTTTGTCTTGCTATTTCGTAAAACTTGTTATTTTCGATGAATATTATATACAAATCACTAGAATTTTGAGATAAAATTGTTTAAAATACTTGTAATGACTTATCTTTTATTGATTATATTCTCAGAACTAATGTGTAGTTAACGGTCGACGAACGTGTTTATTTGTCTCGAGTGTAAGCCTCAACGAGAAACACGAGCTCGCATGCACTGTTTACCACGTGCGTTCGCTAATTTAAGTGACGCTAGTTAGTTTTACACAAAAGTACAAAAAATGTTACTCTAATAAAAATAGCTATCAGAATCTATAGAACCAAGAACTATTTTCGGTTCATATGCTATATACGTGCGTTAACTTTCTTTTTGGTTGTTATTGCTCAGAAATATTTCTATACGACGACGGTCCAGCATCTGTAATTTTTAGTGTTACGTAATGAATAACTTATGTAGGTATATTTAGTTTTGGAATATCCTAATAAAGTCAAAAGATAATATTTGAATAGAAATAATTTACAAAAATAAAAGTTAAAGTGAAAAGTACTTACGAGGTAAAAACAATATTGCGTTGAACATTTTCTTTTTAAGTTCCGTGGTTAAATCTTCATTCATAATATTTTTTGCGAGGCATGTTGATTCTTGAACCAAATTGTATTGTTATATAAACGCTGTCTTATTTTTAATGGACTGACTCACAAATACGTACACGTTTTTTTACTTAAATCGGGCGCATGCAATCTAATAATAATGTGGTACTCAATGTCTTACCTAATATTTATAAAATAAAAAGAAAATATAAAAAGCCGACGACTAAGTATATGTGTTTACTGTTGAAATAGTACAGCCCACTCTGATTCCGTATAGAGCAAACAATCTACAACTAACAAGGCACTTCACATACCGTCATCATCAGTGACATGTCACAAGGCTCTATAATTAATTGGTCATAATCTAAGTATATGTAAAGAGACTTTAGTGTGAATATCTCTTTTTTAACCAGTTAATACCTTATCTATACCGTATCTTCTTTATTCTACACGACATTGGCGAAGTAATGTGTCCAACTGGCACGCTTAAAAGTCAAGTAACAAAGAATTGAATTGAGATGTAATTCCTGTGACCTCTATCATAACTAAGTGAATCCAACTCAATCACCTTCGATAGATGAAAGTGGCATGAGTAAATTCACATGCTAAAAATAAAGGTTCTTTCTGACAAGTAGGTGTTTAATTATATAAAAAGTGCTAAACTACGTGACTGGCGCTGTTTATTAGGTACAACTTTTTAGATTTTGCTTTGTAATTAACGCCGTCTCGATTTCTTATAGTTGTCCATCACAATAATGCGGACTAACAAAAGGGCTTTTTGTCGTTTCATACTATTAACATTTAACGTTAACGGTTTCGACGGCTCATAGTAACATTTTAAAAGTTGGTCGACTATTACTCGTAAACTTGTAAAGCCTGCTTAACTGTTATAGTTTTCCTTTCAACTTCGTAATATATACTATTACCGTCATATTTTTCACGTATCCAAAAACAACCATTTAGCTGACATGGACGACAGCCGGCACTTCACTCTAACAAAAATTAGCACTTTAAAGCTTAATATTTCACAAACGGATCCTCCCTTAATCGAAAAATTATTTTCACAAGCTACAATATTTTTAAAAGACTTATCCACCAACACACCACGGGGTTGACGAGGAAAAATATCCCCACTTTACGTATAGAGGTATCCTAGAATTTTTTTTTTTTCAGATTTTATTTTATCGATTTGTCGTGACTAATATATATATATATATATATATATATATATATATATATATATATATATATATATATATATATATATATATATATATTTATATATATATATATATATATATATATATATATTCATGCCAAATTACAGCTTTCTAGTACTAAGAGTCTCTGAGCTAAGCTGCGAACAGACGGACGGAAGGACATGGCGAAACTATAAGCGTTTCCTGTTGACTACGGAGCCCTAAAAACGAGGTGTGTCATAATCCACAATGTTACTTTTTTTAATCTCTGTAATCTAGATTCTAGATTATCATTTTAAGTACTTGACTGGTATTTGCAAATGTATATAATATCCACTGTAGTGTTACGCATTGCATTACGTTTAACGCGGGTAACTATCTGTGCTACTATAGTTCAAGGACGCCGCGTATAACTTAAACTGCACATTAAAATATAATTATAACACGATTATACCTTTACTTTCACAACTTTTACTGTCAGCACTACGTAACCACGAGATGTGAATAATTTAATTATTTAACCATTAGTAAATATTTAAGAACTAAAATTTTAAAAAATACGTTCTTAGATGTTAAGGTAGATAAGATGTAGTGTAAAAGGTTTTAAATTTTTATGAGTAAATAACGCGCTCACGCTTTCTGCTTTGGCAACCGCTAAAGCAACGACTTCGAAATTAATGCCATGCTTTATGCGAAATAAAATTGAGTAAGCATTTACATGAATGCACATTCGATGAACAAAACGCTTCAATTTCTAACACGGATACTACAACTTATTTAGTTAAAAAATTATTATACGATAAAAAGGACAAGATTTTCTTCACTGTATGAGAAAAAGTTTAAATTATTTAACTAACTAACAACATAAGCTATGCGTTCGTGTTGTTGCTCTCGTATTTAGTCTTTCCGCATTCTATAAAAAAAAAACTCAATATTAGTAAATTCAGAAAGAATGCCAATGTTAACATAATAATTAAAAGACGTAATAAAATTATTGATATGGTAGATTTGCATGTAAAAATTGCGTGGGTGAATTAGCGTTGTAATGTCAGCCACCTTAAACGCCCATAAAACGTGCCGATACAAGGATGACTTTTGAATAATTAAAATAAGTTTGAGTAAGCATGGAAAAGTATTTTACATATCACGCGGAAACTTAGTATATGTAGTCACATTACGCGATCCATCAAGTTCATAAGGCACACCCTTAAAGAGCATTAACGGTTCATTGAAATCGAAAGAACGCACGGTGAATGCTTCGCTGAGAGTCTGAGGAACAGGTTTAGAGCGACATCCCGAGTGGCCCGCGAGGTTGCCACTTGCCGCGCAGTGCTCCGTCGGCCGCTAACGCATATGCGCGCGCGCACACTGGGGATTAACGTGCGCGAACCGCGAACTTGTATTACCACCTTATGACATATGATTTAACTTTACAGTGATATAAACAATATTTCGTAACAATTGACGAGAAGTGCCTGGTGTTTGTGCAATATAGTATGTTCCAGTGGTCTTGTAATAACTAGCCATAGTCATGGCGAGCTTTGAGGACCTCGCCTTCGACTGGTCGACGCTTTGCCAGGAATGTCCCGAATGCTGGACAGCATCAGGTAAGGCTGATAGTTGTAAATTCTTTGGCATTGGAAATTATATGTAAAATGTACCATTTTCTAATTAACAGCAGTTAATTTGAATTTTAACAAGTTTCTTTTAGCAAACTACCCACAACTTCACTCAACACCTTTCATATTTAATTGGATGTTTCGAGATCATCTTTTTATGACTCTAACGTGAATTGTGATATCTTGCGCTGAATACTATTACTATGAATGATTTTTTTCACACCTTAATAAAGTAGTTTGGTATAGGAAATATATGTACCTATCTTATCTATTAAAAAATCCGGGTTCTTCATTTTTATATGACCTGTTTGACCCTATTTTATAATTATAGTATCCTGCTATCATTTTCTTTCCCCTTATGATTTCCCTAGATACATATGCAAAAGCATGTAATTTTATATAAATAAGTTAAATAAATTAAAACAAATAATAAGATATTGCGATTTATTATATAATATTCATTAAAAAATATCATAATTTCTCGCTTCAATAAAGTGGATCTAAAATAAATATTAAAAAAATCTGCAATAGAACTGAAGGCTATTTTATATTCAATACGAAACAGTAAATAGTGTGTATCTTTAAAGCTACAATTTAATTAAAACATTATTTTATTATTCTACCTTCCAAATTGTTCACAGGCTTTTAGATTTTAACTTAAGCAACACTAGATATTCCAGGTTAACAATTAGCTTAGGCTTACACACGGTATCTTTCCATTTATAGGATTAGCAAAAATTATATTTATTTTATCTATTTTTTTTTAAATCTAACCACATGACAGCATATAGAGGTAATAAACGAAATGTTTATGTAAATCACGAACTTTCTTTGAAAGAAGAGTGATAAGAATGGTTACTTTTTACTCATGCACAGACAGTTTTGCAGCCAAGTCTCTGCATTTGCGCTTGTCATACGTTTGCTTAATCACTTGCCAGCGTCCACGGTCACGCTTTCATATACCCAAGACGGAGTATGGTGCATCTCTTAAGATAATTTCAGTGTCGTATTAGAGATTTATTCATCAAGAGAATAATTTACATGCAATTAGTTCAGTATAAAAGTATATTTTTCCAAATTAATTACCATGCTTTTATTATGATATGTAACTTGTTCTCATATTAGCAATGTAGAACACTCTCGCTTGAACTTTTATTTTTGTTCATATATAATTAATTAGCTTAACCAAAAGATAAATTATTTTTGAATATTTATATGTTACCAGTTAGGTTATTTTTAGTTCAATATTGGCTCAGGGGTGCACTTATCTTAATTCTAAACATCAAATACACAATATTAAATAAACTCGATGTATTTTTAATATTTGATGTATTTTATTAGTGCTTCTGCAATTATTTTGCCATAATTTCATATTCAAAATGTTTATTGGCGCTGCAACTGTAATTATCTGCCCTGCAGTCGTTTCGGTTCCATCTGGTACGTCTAATTTAATATGATATGTCATAATAAAAATCTAAAAAAAAATAGAGGTATTCATATCTTTCCCTTTAATTTTTAATTAAAAAGAACACCAATAATGGCTAATTTACATGCATTAAATTTAAAACTAATAATGTAAAAGAATTACCGATTATTAATAAACGTTTAAATCGATATACTTAAATATTTTTAAAGGTATAAATAGTAAATATAATATATAGTATAATAAATGTATAATATTTTTACAATAACAATAAAAAGTACCTTTTTTATATTATATGATGATATAAAATTAACTTCTAATACACGTCAAGAGTTTTTGACCTTTATGGTGATTACCTAAATGAAATAGATCATTATACTTGTGTATTGATTGAACCACAAATTATGTTTAAATCTTTAAAATTTTCCGTGGCCTGAAAACATTATAAAAATATTAAATATATTTCATTTAACTTTTTATTTATATCCCATAGGGTTACTGATAAACAAAATAACCCATGGATATTGAAATCAGTTTTAATAGTGAAACTGGTACAAATATATATACTGAAATTACGCAATACTTTTTTCGGCTGATAAACTCATTTTACTTTCATTCCCGCCAAAGGGCACTATTATTGGTTATAACAATAATTTATCCAATTAATACGTGCAATTATCGCTTTGATAACTTTTATCTCAGTTTTCTCACGATACTATACAACTTATTCGTTATTGCATTCCAAATTATTCAGTCAATGATTTAAATTTTAAATGTCTAACCTTTTATAGTAACTGAATTATACTTCGTTAAAATTTAATTCACGATTCTGACATGAACAATTGTGTAATATCTATGGTTAGTTACTAATTTACACTTGGTGAGAAAAAATATTATTTGATTATTCATCATTACTTTATATTTTTAAAAAATGTTAAAAGTACACATACTTTTAAAATACCATAGAAATGGTCACCGAAATGGTAGAACCTATTTCTATATAGAGATTATGATTTCTGTAGCTTTAAAAGACCTCATAGAAGTTAGGAATAACGATGAAATATTGACATTTCGTTCATGGTGATTTTTTGAAGTGAAACTTTTCGTGAAACTTTGAAGTGAAATCGTTGTGATTTGAAACTCGATGAAACGGAAATGAAACGGAAATGGGACACTAAAAAGAGACAAACACATAAATACATAGTATTAAAAGCTGGTGAGATAAATTGGTATGTTGCCATGATAACCGTTGTTATTGTCTGACAAATATATAATATTAAGTTTCACATCTACCATGTGTAAATTGCACATACAAACACTTTTTTTAATTATATGTGTACGATAATTAGATCAATTTCAATATAAGCCTGTTATTTCTAAGGTATAGGCGCGACTTTGATACTTACAATATTACTGCGATAGTTATTGTCTATTGATCAGTTAGATGTACATTGTAGGTGCTGTTATTTCTTTTTATTTCTACGGTCTACCTCCATTACTAATGGAATAAAAACTAATCATTAACATTGTTACTTGATATGAAATAACGACGTTATTAGAAAACTGATTGTTCGTTATGCCTTGCAAAACTTAGCTATCCGTATTATATATGTTGTTTAGATTTACTTTGGAATCATGAATATATAATAAATTATGTTGTATTAAATTAAACTGGTCGGTTTAAAAAAAATAGCTGCATAGAATTAAATTGAGATATTAATAAAAATTTAAAAATTCTTTGCAATGGCAACTGTTACATGAGCTAGTATTTAGTTGGGCATTGAGTTTGTTTGTATATAAATAGTTTGAGTGCTTCTAGACATTAAACTAACAAAAACATAACATATTGGTATGGATTTCTGTTTATTTTCTACGAAAAACACTAATAGAGAGCTATTAGTTCCCACGGGAACCGTTCGTTTTTCCCGGATGAACAGTAACCTGTTGTTCAAGAATCATCATCAATCATCAGAATGTTAAATTTTACTAAATTAGATACATAAGTTGTATAAGTTATTATAGTTTTTTAACTATCCCACGGGAACTATTTAATTTTCCGGGATAAAAAGTATCTAAGATGTTGCCCGGGGATATAAGGTACGACCATGAAAATTCCATTTAAATCGGTCCAATAGATTCGGAGATTAGCCCGTACAAACAGACAAACAGACAGAGAAACAAAAAATTTGAAAAAAATCTAGATTTGTTCTATTTGTTTTCTTACATCCCCCTGACTCGGTTTTTAGCATATTTTTGCTATGTACAGACATTCGACCTCTACTCGTCTATTATATATAGTATAGATGTAAATATTGAACGCATTCTAAATCATCATTTGAAAGGGACAAGTGTCATTAGAATAACAATAAGGCTGACATGGCCAAACTACCGTTAGAGCGATGTCGCCGAATTCTTGACTCGTAGGCACACTTAAGTTCGCTATTAGGGCCACCAAAGTGTTGTGACCTTTATTTCTCGAAACTTAAATTCAAGCACGGATGTATTTTCAACAAATATGTAGGCAACACAGCTCGTTAGCTTCGAATATATTTTAAGAAATTATGTACAATTGTACTAATTAATAATTTTCTAAACATAATAAAATGTAAATATAAACTGTTCTCATTAAAGTAGCCGCCTCTCATATAGATAGTACACTAATTGGTATCTACATTTCTATATCTATATTTGTTGTTAATTTAATGCAATTAACATGGTATTACATTTTTTCGATGCATTTTCCTATTATTATATAACACATGTCATTGTTTAAAAACATAGAAATAATCATAGATAATATATGTATGTATATTTTCGTAAATCGTAATATTACTCAACAACCTCCACTAGGCGCTCAAAGAACTTTTTACATCGGTCATTCACACCTCGACAATAATTGTTTACAGAAAAATGTTAGATATTATACAAGTATGTCCCCCTACTCTCACAAAATCCTAGGTAGTACTGTAGAGGATAAAATTTTACCGTCCGAAAAACCTTAAATTTAGCTTATGTTAATAATATAATTTATAAATTAAATAGGTAGGTATCAATAACATGTTATGTGACAAAAAATTAAATAAAAAAACAACACAAACTTTTTATTGAGACGGTTGCAATGTGCCTAAACAGGATTCTGCACGATCATTGCAGTATTTTAGTAAAATGTTGAATATCTTGCATTATCCAGGTAAAGCTGCAGCATCAGGCCATATCGTTGTAATGTCATTGAAGTAAGGGGATATCAAGTTTCGAATGAATTAGATCTGTGGAAGTTTTTCATATCCAAAGACATGCAAAGGACTGAACGGATTTTCTTGATTTATACCTAAGAACACTCTCAATCAAGTCACCTTTCAAACAAAAAAACCAAATTAAAATCGATTCATCCATTTGGGCGCTAATCGTACCGTGTGCGGTGTGACACAAATACACAGAAACGCACGTTAAACTTATAACACCCCTCTTTTTGCGTTGGGGGTTAAAGAATAGATCACTATAGAAAAGTACACAATTTTTTTCTGTCCAGTCACAATAAAATCAGCTGCATCGAATATATATGGAATAGGCTCTTGTCAATGCAGCAGACACCTCGTTTAATTATTCATACAAATTACATACAAAGTGGATGTACATGATAAACATACTGCTCGTATATTATAAATTTTTCTTTGTTCTTTCTGTAGCTACTGAAATATAGGTCTATTCAAGAATTTATTTAACTGCTTAAAACATAACTGTACGCACATTTAGTCAATCAAAGCTAATATTAATTTATACACAGCTGGATAAAAAGTATTGCCCACACCAAATAGGAAATCTGAATGAACAACAACCACACATGTACCTAATATGTTACAAATTATTTTTAAGTACACTTCTTTATATGTGTAATTCTTATTTTTATACGGCATTGGACTTTTCATAATTCGAACTATAAATAAATATAATTTACTACAGTCTGTTAAGGCATTTAATTGTTTATCTTTAGAAACCATCGTTATATATTCCCTATATATATTTATATAGTAATATGAGGTGGCATAGTTAGGTAGGTACTCGTTGCTTTGAAACAGGATTTTTTTTTTTAATTTGTTTGCGAGTGGAATGACTTTCTTTTTCCCGTTCTTAGAAGTCACAAGAAAATTAATTATATATAAATAGAAATCAAACTTTAAATTATTACCACAGATCATATAATACTATACTAGTATTACTGAACCTACAATGTTTATCGTAAGTGTAACCAGCAATTATTCGTTTCATATATTATATAAATGGACTCTTGGTAATGATTTTGGCGCAGTAAAAAAATTAATTAGTCGTATACGGGTATACGACTTATTAATTTATACCGTAAATTTTTTAGCAATTAATTCACAAAGCTTTTTTTTAAACGTTTTTTTTAGTTTTTATACAAATATTCTTACATTTGCCTGGGATTTGAAGGACAATATGGTGCTGTTTACCATCACTTAGCAACATTTTTCGACATTATTGGCAAAAAGGTTAAATTCAGATAGGTACCCTTGACTGGCCGTAGGTCACTAAGTGCTCTACCATAATCATGTAAAAAACCTAGTTATTGATAGACTAATAATAATGATGCACTTTTGACGACTTTTTATTAAAATATAATAAAACTAGCGAATCACCCTCGCTTCGGTTTGGTCATCCCCATTTTCACCCCCTTGAGGAGATGATTTCCGGGATAAAAACTATCCTATGTCCTTCCCAGTGTCTCTAAACTATTTTCTTACCCATCTAAATCGGTTTAGAAGTTCCAGAGATTACTTCCTACAAACAAACTTACAAATTTTACCTCTTTATAATAGTATAGTATGATAAAGAAAACAAATTGAATAATAAACATGAGTACACACATTTCCTAAGATGTTAAACTGAGCTCTACTTAGTAAGCAAGTTGCTCGTACACTTGCATGATTGCGGGAAGGACTCGTAGTAACTAAGAATGAATATTAAATACAAGTTTTATATTTGTTACCTATTTAAGTTGACAAGGCAAACATAATCTACACCTCCGCAGACCACTTCCCTTATCAAACGAGTTCGTTATTAAGCTAATTAGAAAGGTCATTCGCGATTTCTAAAGGTCTATTCCGTTTATATTACATAATATTGTAGGGACTACGGGCGACTTCTTATAATATGCTAATGGCTATCCCACGGGAACCACTTCATGTATAGTTTCTTGCACAAGTTATTTTTAATATAAAAAATATTATGTAGCTTTCTCTGCGGATTCGCTCGCGTAATGCATGACTGTTGCGATCTAAACGGTCTTAGAATGATGTAAGATATTATAGTCTATAACCTTCGACAAAAATTGGGCTATCAAATGCAAAAGTTTTTTTTTTAATTTAAACAAAATAAACGACCCTCGATTCGCTCGGGTGCGTTTTAACGGTTAATATAGAATAAATAGACTATATATTATATGATATATAGCCCATAGCCTTCCTCAATAAACGGGCTGCCTAATGCAAAAGAGGTTTTAAATCGGATTAGTACTTCTTGAGATTAATGCGCTCAAACAAACAAAAAAACAAACAATCAATATATTATATAGTAGTAATTAATATTATATAGTACATAGTATATATTAGTGTAAATAACAATAGTTATTAATTTATTCAATTATTATTTTTTATTCTCTAGTCATAAAGTTTGAGGGTTTATTAGTAACTACTAATATTTTTATTACATCTAAAGAGTATTACAATTTATTTATGTTCACAAATATCTTACTACAATAACAGTCACTAAACGATGTTTGTATGCTTTATGGTTTAAAAATTTACGTAAAGAAATTATAATTTACATAAATAGAATTTCCTTGATTGATTTTAAATGACAAATTAACACATTCGCTAAGATTGATTAATATGTGCAATGATATACAGCTCCGATATCATCAATTAAAGATACATGAGTATCTACTATCTACTTATTACCATAGATTACATACTCGTAGATAACGTAAACAAAACTTTGTTTAAGGTATAAAAAGTTTTGTTAATATTATTTTCATTGTTTATTGGGTTTCTTTATACCTAAAATTAAATATATGTAATCAATAGCACTAAAGAAAGATTACCACTGCCCTTAAAAATATCAAGCGAATCTTTATATTATAGTATGTATGTATATAAGCAGAGACAAAACATTTGAGTAGGTACTTTTTTCTCCGATTTCCATTTTTTTTTGTTTAGTATAGCTATTGACACGTTATAGTGTTATCAATAAAAAAAAAATTGGAAACAGTTTTTTTAGATCGCTAAATTTTATTCAAATATGTTTTCTTCAAATTTTTAAGAAATTCGATCGAAATTCGACCCCAAGGCGAACACTAGTTATTGTAATTGATTAAACTCTCTTTATGATGTAATTTGAGTTTAGAGCCGAAAGTTTAATTAATTGTGCATTTGGCCGCATGGTTTCATCATATGAAGACAAACATACGATAATTGCTTTAAAATTATTCTGGGAGCGTGTAGGTAGTAGCTTTCTGTATGTGAACATGAAGCAAAAGAAGGTATTGCCCTCCCCGTATCATAATCTTATTATATCTCAAACTTTAACTAACTTTATGATAATATTCAATGTTGTTGTTTTAATGTAAAGTATATATTAAAAATATTTAGTTACTATTTTTGATATTCAATACCTTATATTATGTGATTTGAGACAATTCTCCTTCGCGTTACACGTGAATAGTTTTTATTTTGGCACCTCTTATATGGACTTGAACAATAATATTATCTTACTATAAAAAGATACTGCTCGTAAACAAATACATGAAAACATGATACTGATAAATCAGAAGTAGCAAAATCCAAATGATTATTATTATAAATCAAAATAAATTCGCGAAAAAAACTGAAAAGATAGTTTTATTTATATGTGAGTGTTTTGATAAGCAATAAACATAATCGTAAATTCTAATGCTGGCACTAAGCTATTAGCCTAGCAATATAAAAACAAATCTCATCACTTTTTTTGTTAGTTTTTATAAAAAAATAGAAACATTGTATCTAACAATCCAGTTGTAAATGGGCATTTGGGACTTGTTTACTTAACAGCCGACATCTAATGGCGGTAAATTGCACCTGTAAAGGTAATGTGTATAATACTTTTAAATAAGGACGTTGACCGAGCTTGGAGACTAGTTCGAGCGGAAGGAAAATAGATAACGAGATTTACTGGTTGTAACATAATATAGGTGGAGTAAAAATCAACTGATTGTGATGTTTGTTCCTTACACAAAAGCTAAAAATACAAGTATAATTTATTACATAGATCTGTCTACCAGGAAGGGCTCTAGCACTACGATACCAGCTCTTTCGCACATTATGGGTTGTCCATAAAATGATGATTGTAGTTACGTAAAATAACCAAAATGTTATCATACTTTGCAAAGTTATAATAACAAATTATATAATTTTTCAGTAAGTTGTGCCTTTTGACTATTTAATGTTAGCCATATTTCGGTGAAATGAGTTGGGTACTTAAAAAATGGTATCCAACGATTTAGGTAGGCATAATGTATTCTATAAGTGTACATTTCTATAATACCTATTTTCAAGACACGATACGACATTTGACATTGACATGGCGATTGTACAGTCCAATTTTTCAAAACACAAAGACGTAGGATATCTTACACCACAACAATAAAAGGATTCGAACCAGTCAATTGTAGTCGTTTTGCTTGTGAATACGAGGTTTATCAGTAACGTGATATTTGTCACACTCGTGAGACTGGGGCCGCTGTCGAGCGTGACTGTGATCATGGTGTGAAGTTGTGAACTGAGGTGTCATTGAACGCTGGTCACTAATAAGCGGTTTAAACTAAAAAATGTTTCATACACTAGCGATTAGTATACTAAATTTGTCAAAAAATCTCTTGGTTTATTGCGATTTAAACCAGAGACAGGTTTTCTGTAGATCCACTAAGCTTTTCAAAGCTAAAGCTCTAAGTCTGGAAGAGTGCTTTTTTTCTAGCTTTTTAGAATTTTGTTTCCTAGTGAGCTTAAAAATGTTTAATTTTATTGTACACGTTACTAAATTAAAAGAAAAAAATCTTGTATAATGTTCTTCATCTTAACCATACAAAAACATTAATAAACTTAATATTGTTACTCAATATGTTTATTTTATTAAACCTTATTCATTAAAAAGGTATTATTAATTATTTTGCATAATATTGTAAATTGCAATTTATTATCTTTTTAATATTAAATGTTACAATATGATAGAATAATTTTGCCACCTTTCCAATATGACATAAGTCATGAAAAAGTGTCCAATTTTTAATACTTTTTAAAATTTATATAATAATTAACTTTTTTTCCTCATTAATGTCGATTACATCGACACTTATTTACGTTTAATTATAAAACTGCGAGAGGTAAACAAAATTATAATCTTTCCCTTGAGGACAATTACGCAACATTTAGCTCAAGAAAAGTACTAATAACATTACTTTCATTTTATTTATTATGATAACAAAGTATAATTTGCCAAAATTAAAGTTCAAGCCGAGTTACATTATGTAGGAGCTTGAACGCAGATAATAATTATTTAGTAAATTATTATTATGTTAATATTTCGGAGAAAAATTACCGGATTTGCCGTTTTCCTCTTAAAGTAAACAAAAACAGAGTATTTATTGCGTATAGCAGTTTATCTTATAATGAAAATAAACAGATATTATAAGAAAGAGTACATAAAATATTACATAAATATATAAATTTTACAACAAAATAGAAATAATTTTTACTTTAGATGATTCTTATACGAAAAATAACTTGATTTCCACCTTAGATTACCAAACTTTAAATTAACATGAATATGTAGTGGATTAAAAATATATATAAATAAATATAAATATGTAGGGACATTAATACACAGCACCATCTAGTTCCAAGGTGAGCTACGAGGCTTGTGTTATGGATACCAGATAGTTAATAAATAACACATATATAACTTTAAGTACATGCATATTATAAAATACATAAACAACTATGACTGGCGTACAAACATTTGTGCTCATCACACAAATGAATGCCACAGCGGGACTCGAACCCGCGACCGCTGCACAGCAAGTAGGGTCACTACAAACTGAGCCAAACGTGTCGTCGAATATGTAACTAAATTTCAAATTTTAATATTAGATAATTATGTACAGTACCTACCCTTAGAATTATTTAAATTTCGTATCGTTTTTTTTATTAATTATAAAGTTTTATTCAAATAGACTTTTACAAACATTTATGAATCGTCAACACAAAATTATAAGAGCTATGCAAGGATTTATTTAGATTTAGAGTTTGTTTCGGAAGTCGGAACACTCATCAGCATATAAACGACAAAGTTAAGATTAACATAAAATATTCTTATTCCCAGAGAGTCACAACATAAAGTTAATTTAACCCAAGATAAAAATATGTACAATCATTATGAATATTTCATTACAATGCGGAAACTAATTAATAGACTTCGACTATGCCTGTTACTACGATTGTCATATATATACGAGTATGTACATCGAATCGAACTTTGTAAGGAAATTATACCTATAGGTATAGATTTAGATAAAAATGGCCACAATGAAATTTTCCATGGAATAAGATTATTGGCGTTTTAACGCCATAGCGTTTAAATTTCTTATTTTACTTAGGTATATGAATATTCAATCTTTTTTATTTATCAAATAAGTTGATGTTTAGTACATACTGCATACCTAATTATGAAAATTATATTTTAAAGTGATGTCGATACTAGTATAGTCACCAAATTTGAAATTACACAGCTCTCAGTAAATAATAGAGTTCTATGTCCGTAAATAGGTAATAAAATAATATAAAAAAAACCATAGATAATTTCAATTTTTAAATCTGTTCCCGCATTTATGAGATAATAAAATAATTTCAAATTATAAATAAATAATTTAAAACGACGTTTTATGTATATGTATGTAGGTATGTAGCTTTAGTTATAATGCTCCAAAGCTATAATTTAAGCGTTTATATTTAAATCTAAATAAAATTCTTTGGTAAATTATATTATAAATAAGATGTTAAAGCCGTTAAGCGTGCGATGTGAATAGCAACACTAGATCGCAAGTACGCCTCACGAGCCGCATTCCATCATGTTGATTTACTCCCAGCATATCAGAGTGACACCGTACATTTAAAATGAATTACTTTATGCGTCTCTGTCGTTATATTGTCACGTATAGATCCGTTTCACTGTTATAACCTGTATCTTTAACTATACCCTTGAAACAATTACAAACTGTTTTGCTTTTCAAGGCTGTATATTTTTATTACAAAGTACCGTTGTTATAATTTTTTTGATTCACATATTTTATTTTTAACGTTTATTGTCATGGTAGTAAACGGCCGGTAAAATTATAGACATTATATATGATTATTTATTAATAAAATAAATTAAAGATTTTAATGTTTCAATGCTAAAACCCAGTGAGGGAAAATCGATTGCAGTAGTTTTTACTATAAAGACAGTTTGCGCTATGGGACGGATATTTCCATATTGGTTGGTCCATATACCTACTACCAGGTCCTTACTCCCAGACCCCAGTGAATAGTTAAAAATTTACAAAAATGTTATTATTATACACCATTACACATGCTATTTACTTATTTCTTTTAATGCATAATACGATTTTATTTTTCTTCTATTTACCTACTATAGATAGCGTATTTTTTAGTTTGTCCTTACTTTATATAACGAAGAATTATATTGACTAATCTTTTATTTCGGTACATCAAATAGTTTTTGTAGCATAATAGTATAGGTATTGTAAAACCTAATCACATGCTAAATAAATGAATGATTTTTAATTTTTATAGTATCACTACATATTATAAAACAAAGTCGCTTTCCGCTGTCTGCATGTCCCTATGTACGCTTAGATCTTTAAAACTAACATACAAAGTAACATTTTGATGCGGTTTTTTTAATAGATAGAGTGATGAAAGAGGATTATTTTAGTATATAATTTGTTAGATTCTAATATACCTACCTTAGTTATTTTAATTATTCACAACCGAATCTTACATAATTAAAAAATATTTTTGCAAAAATGGTAAGAGATAAGGTTTTTAAGAATTTCAATGTATGTTGTTTATTAAGAAAAGACCGTAAGTCCCTCACCTTTTTTTCGCACGTTCATCAATTTGTATTAGTTCCGTGATAGGCGCCTATCAAGTTTGATTATGATGTCTCGCATAAAAATTACGTAGCGTCAAGCGTGGTTGATAGCTTGCTGTCACGAACTAGTGCCAAAAAACTTTTATGAACTACGAGCTAGTTAGAGCTACAAAAAATTTAAGAAATCTATGAAAAATTAGCACATTTTTTGTTTAATTTTATAAAGAGTTTGAAAGAATACAAAATTTATTTTTTTGTCCAATAGCAGGAGAAAATTAGTTTCGGTTTTAGTAATCAAATACTATCATCTATATAAAAAAATGAAACCGAAATGTATGTATGTACGCGCATAACTTCCGATCGATTGCACGAAATTAAATAATTCTTTTTCTTTGTGTTTGTTATTGTTAGGACTAGCTTTGTATAGAAAAAAATTAAAAGATTTTTTTTTTACTAATATAAGATTTATCTTAAATGATATAAAAAGTGATTGAGTGAAATAGTTTTATCCCGGAAATCATTGTTTAAGGGGGTGAGAATGGGGATGAAAGTTTGTATTTTGGATTGGGGAAGCAAGCTAGGGACGAACCCGAGCGAAGGGTGACTCGCTAGTTAATGATAAAATTATCCTAAATATAAAATAATATTACTCATATGATAATCATTAAGTGTGATCTCAAAAACCAGTTATACTATACATAAAACACATATACTTACACTATACAGTCGCATACCTCTGTGTATACCACACTGAAGGGCAAGTTACGCATACAATTTGCTACTTTGGAAAGGTCATCATATTTATGTAAAGTGTTAAATAACGTAATATTATCGCTTCCGTTCTTTAAAAGTATTTCACGGTAAATATAAATTTTCCGATGGCTATGAAATTATTGTATAATCCTCATGGATTTTCTAAATAAAATAGAAATCAGCAATTTTGTTGAATAAAATTAAACTACATAAACAGAAATGGATAATGTTTTGTTTTCTAAAATAAGAAAATTGTTTGGAAAATATCACTCTAAAGAGGATGTGATGCGAAATTAAGTTGACATTAAATCTACTCGTATATGCATTACAGTTGCAATAACAGCAAAACAAATAACTTACTGTAAAATTAAAAGCATATTATACGAATGGCAAACATACACTGTTAATGATGTTGGTAAGAATATTAATTTCAAACTGGAGATTGTATCTTTCTAAAAAATATTAATAATTAAATCTTCTTGTATGGATGTATTGAATAGTTTATTGCGTTTGACGCAAATTTTGTAATCATTAGTAAAAGCTAAGTAGAGTCGTTATAAATCACTTTATATTAATAAATTGCTGTTTTTTTTTTGATATGCAACTTAATATCTTGTTAAGTGATTAATATAGCTGTTATATAGCAAAGGTTTCGCCTCATTTAAGAGACAACGGAAGTTATTATTCTTAGGAAGAATTAGGTAAAAATATTTTTATGTTCGTTAAGCTAACACTAAAGTTAAAGTGGACTTGATCAATCTTTAGCTTAACCTCCATATCTTAAAAAGCGTATGTTCCAAATACCAAACAATACGTACGAGCGACTCTTATGGAGCGATAATTGTAGTAACATAGCGGTAAAAAAGTTAAAATTTGGTTAGACTATTTAGAAACTTCGCATATTTTATGGAGTAGGACGTAATTCCAAATTACTCAAGTACATACACTTATACATACATACATATGTACACTACACTTTAACTGCCTCAGTGGTGTAGTGGCTAGTATAAACGGCTGCATATCCGGAGGTCCTGAGTTCGAGTCCCGAGTCTCAAGCTTAGTTATGGAGTCTTTCTGTTTAGTAAGTCTCAGTAACAGTTGGGAAGTTGACTGTGTTTCACCCCCATGCCTCGGAGAGCACGTAAGTCCGTCGGTCGTGCGTCTTAACTCTCACTGGTCGTGTCGAGTGGTCGTCCCACCAGAAAATGAGTGTGACAGGAACAAACAGTGCATTTGTGTTTCTGCGCATACTTGTGCACTATAATACCTTTTGCGAAGATAGTCTCAGAAATGGGTCGGAAAAACTAGGGTAGTTTCATGTTTTTGTTTAGTAAAGAATTCTCTTTATTCCGATACACTTAAAGTAGGTACTTTGTTCTACTTCGTAATAGTCTGAAAGCTAACCCTCTTTTCTTGTATATAAATAAAAATGAATGTTTGTATGTTTACCTACTCTCCATGCGTTTCTAAACCATTGACCCGATTGTGATGAAACTCTGAGGGATTATTCTGTATACGCCTACAAAGGTTTCTGGCGCAAATAAGAAAATTTTTCTTTGGTCGTTTGTCTTATATCTGAGCTATTCAAGCTTAGGGACGCACCCTACTAAAACGAGGGTAAGTCGCTATTAATATATATAAAAAAAACACACGTTTCTTTGTATGTATTGTTTTCCTCTACGTGTTCCTAACCTATTCATCCGATTGTGATGAAACTTTGGTGAGCTATTTAGCGTACGTCGCGAATGTTCCTTACCTAAAAATATTTTTTCTTTGTGTGTCCTCCACCGAACTCTAGCTCACTGTACCACACGGTACTCGAGTAAAGTAAGGGTTAGCCGCTAGTAATAATTGTATGCCTTTATTAAAAAGTTATAAAGCCAAAAAAAATTACATTCATAATAAAATATGTCACGTAATATCATCTCGTCTCATATCACATTAACGTAGTATTTGTTGTCTAGTAATTTTTCTCACGGATAAATTACACTTTACTATGTAACAGTGAAAGTGGTATTCAAATCGATCATATTTTAAAACAATGGATAGACAAAAATACAGATCACTTTACATTTGGTAGTATATTGTAATCAGCACAGCAATTTCTTTATTCTACGCCTGCGGGTCCAGTGCGTGGGTATTCATGGTGCAAGCTATTACTTCTTATGTTGTAACATGATGATACGAATCTCGTTGTTTTCTAGTGCTCCGTACGCAATCCTACACATATGTATCGTAATACCTCTTATTATTGGTCCGAGGAAAATTAAAAGTTGGCTTGTATATTTATTACAGAAATGTCTAAATCTTTTATTCGAAGCTGTCTGGTGTGCAACATTTTAGGATATCTTCCATCAGTCGAGTTTTGATTACATATTTTATGGTAAGTAGAGTATCATTTCTTGAATGAAGCTATGCTAACGTCAACAAAACAATGATATAAAAATATTTTTTAACAAAAGTATTTTTTGGGATTTTTTTCGGTTTTTTTTTTATTTTTGGTTCCCGACGTTTCGAATGCTTTCCGCAAACATCGTAACGGGAGAGACATATATGGAGTATATATTTTTACTTAATTTTGAAAAGAATAGAGACGGGAGACCGTTTTAATCGTAAATTGTTTTGAGCTTTACAATGTACATTAAGCTGTCATTCAGGAGCGTTAAACCATGTCAGGGACCTAAACTAGGTGGGCTAAATATTTAGTGCTTAATATTTTGTAGGCCTTGACTATATTTTATGTTTGAGAATTACTTTTATATGTAAATGTTATTATATTATACTCCAAATGCGCACAATTCTCATGCGTAGAGGTAACAAATATAACACTAATGAGAGAATCATACAAACAATATTTAAACATTATAAACTCTTTTGAAATTTTCCAATTTTGTATTTTATTAAAATCAGTAAAAAAGGTAATTAAAATACGAAATGATTAGTAAACATCAATTATTTTGTACAAGAGAACACTTACGTAATATATAAATTGGTCCCACCATATGTAAACTCGTAATATTTTATTGTAATATTACCATAACTAAATTCAATTAAGTCATTACCGTGCTTACTATTTTGTGATTCGTTGTTGCGCATTTTCATAAAAGCGTGTAACAAAGAAACGTTTGCCGGAAAATGCAG
This sequence comes from Brenthis hecate, assembly GCA_951806755.1. Lineage (NCBI taxonomy): Eukaryota > Metazoa > Arthropoda > Insecta > Lepidoptera > Nymphalidae > Brenthis > Brenthis hecate. The sequence goes on along the minus strand of OX638258.1, from coordinate 12,279,110 downwards.
TTGATAATTTTAATTTTCGATTAAAATCAAACATTTTACTGAAATGTGGTCGTGAATTAGATTTTGAATAAGATATGCTTTTAAAATTTGGTAAGTTTATAGAATAATAATAAAGAATTAGCTTTACAATAAAATAACGATTAACCTTTAGTTTAGTTTGTTGGATATTTTTATTTACAGTACAGATGTATGGAGGCTCAAAAGTGTTACCAAAGCCTATGTATCAAGAAATTCATGGTCCTTTGTGCGGGTCAAATTTTGTAAACTATCCATCACGATCTCGGTTTATGGTAGACAAGAAAAGAAGTCCACATCTCATAGTTTTACATAGAGGGAAATGTAAAAAAGTTTGCCAGATTTACGCCCCCGTTTGTGCGAGCGACATGAAAACATACCATAATGAATGCCAGCTACAATATGCGAAGAAAAATAATAAAAAATTGTATGCTAAATTTAGAGGTAAATGTTCTAATATGTTGCTTTTGAATCATTTTAGGAACATAACCTACCTGGTGGGTGAAGATTACTATTTCGGTTCACCGGAGGAAGAACCTTTTGATCCAAACGAATGTGTCTTACATTGTTAGACTGTGCTATTTAAAAATTGTTAAATAAATTTTTAAATGAAACTATCAAAAGATAAAATTTTCATTTTATTTTATTATTAAAAAAAATCTATGTTCATTTACCAAGTGTACGTAAAGCTCGTGTTGTCATCGTTTTTTAAAGTTAATTTTCTCTTTTCTTTTAATGATGAACTTGATTAAATAACATAAGAACATTTCTATTCTGATTCTATTTATCTATCATCGTACCATTTCCGTAATTATAGTACACGCTACCTCACACTTTTCTTTACCGATTTACCTACATTATACATGCCATGTTATATGTAATTTTTGCCAAGGACCCAGTTTTCAGTTATAATTATTAATATATTTTTTTAAGTTATAGTTTTTAAACGTATTTTAAAAAATAAAATAAAAAAATTAAAACAATATAAATGAACCATAATTACTTTTGTAAATACTTGTCTAAAGTATCTAAAGTGTCTTGCATAGCGTCGTCTCTCTTCATTTTACTGCTTAAATAATTTAGCAATGGACGACTCGGAACAGAGTTTATAGATCCAAAATTAGGTACTAGATTTTCTTGACACGGTGAACTATATAGTATCGTAATACTTTGTTCTGTTGGAGATCACATATATTGTCATATGTTATTCCATTTGATGCGCATATTTCTATTCATCTTCGTCATCATATCTTCATATTCATAGTTAATTATATTATGAAGCGCGTCCGTGTGAACGAAATACAGCTTTGTAAGTAGCAAAGATATTACTGCTAAATCTGAAATTATTATAATTAGTAATAATCCAATCTACTATTAATTATTTTTTTATTGTATTTTGTTAACTTTCTCACCAGCTGTTGGTAACATTTTTACAAACCAGATAAAAATTAAAATTGTTATTTAAACAACAATAAAACGAACTTGCTGCCTTGGAAAAATGAAACACTGTACGTATATTTCAATTAATATAGCTGTGCTGATACTAATTCTTAGTAATTGATTAGTCAAGCTTGAAAATTATCATCAAAACTTAATAATGTGATAATTTTGTCCATGTGATCAGACTGGCTAAAACAATTGCTCGTATTTTCTTTTTACACAATGATTTAATTTTTTGTTATTAATAAATACTTGGAATAATTATTTGATTGAAAATCTTGAGTGCCCAAATTAAGAATAAAATCATATCTTTACCTATTTATGATATCCAATTATCATAAACGGACTGAATGAAAGGAATACAATATTCTACATTTTATTTTTTAACAAATATGTAGTGGCTTAGACAAGATGATATGCAACCAACACGTTAGAAAAAGAAATTCAATTTACGCTAAGAATTAAAAATTGTATTGAAATGACAATAAATCTTTATGTTGTAGAATCAATATTACACAATGACAGTATCGTATCGTAAATAGAAATATTCTCAGATATAAAATGAACTGAAATTAATATGTATTATATTAAATCATAATCATAACAATATTATAATTGTAAAAGTAACTTTATCTGGCCGTCAAACTCTGAACAGATTTGGATAAAATTTGGCAAACCCTAGGCATATACGGGCATATGTAGCAAAAACTATTATCATATATATTTGAAAGATTCTTTTAGAGAGTGCATCTGTGACATTATTTTGTTGATGAATAAAAATAATTGTTAATGCACTTAATTGCATATCGTAAAGTGTTCGGTACTAAAGTCAATAATATTATACAAGTACCTACCTTTTGATGTACATAATGATATCGAAAGTTACTAAAAAAATTAAATAAAAGGAAAGCGATTAAAATCTTTATTAAATAGCCATTGTATTGCTCTTTTATGTATTTTTAATTACTTAAACAGCATCGCATACATGGAGGTGTAAAATATATGACTTTATTAACAAATATTATCTGGCGAGGACAATCTATTCGGCATTTTCGGAAACAATTGCTGAATATAAACAAAATTTCAGGATCTCCGGCATATACAGGTATTTGTTTTGGTATTTTTTTAAAGCTTTGTATTTAGATTTAAGCGTATCTTGGTCTTTTGGTTCGTGCTTCTTTTTACCATTAAATGAAGTTAGGCCAATCAGACAGCGTCCCTCGTACTATATTGTTAGATCTCCGTCTTCAGATTTTGCGGTGTTAAATTCACATATATTGTTATATGACTTTCCGTCGGTGCCACAAACGGGGTCATTTGAAGAGCAACCCCAATCGATGGCGTGAAACGTTTGTATAAACGTAATAAGAATAACGCTTACTGAAAAATCACGTAGAATTATTTATAATTAAATTATATTAACAAATATAATTTAAATATTTGTTTAATATAAGTTTACTAATAATAAAAATGTATACATTAATAGGTTTTGTTTAAAATAAACTAAAATTTCTCTTATTTAGCGAGATATAAATAAAAATATTATCTACACTAATATTATAAAGATGTAAAGTTTGTGAGATTGTGAGTTTGTGACGTTGTAGGGGGTAATGTCTGGATCTACTGAACCGATTTAGATGCAATTTGGTAAGAAGATAGTTTGAGGCCCTGGGGAGGACATAGCCTCCCGACTTTTTATGCCGGAAATCATCCCTTAAGGGGGTGAAAATGGAGATGAAAGTTTGTATTGGGAAGCGAGCTATGGACGAATCCGAGCGAAGCGAGAGTCGCTAGTAATAATATAAACAGCAATGGTAAGTCTTGAAAGTAGAATGGCCGATAATCCTAACAAACTTATTTGACAAATTATATAAGGGAAATAATAAAATTAATTATGAGTATAAATAAATAAAACATTTAGTATATGTACTTACAAACTAATAACATGATAAAATTGAGTATTGTTGTTCCGTTTACTCGAATTGAACGACAGGCCTCTATGCCATACGAGGCGTAAATTATTTTCTACGATCTAAGCGTGTACGCTGTACACATACTTTTATAATCATGTAGTGATTATAATTCGTAAGTACATGTTTAAATTTTCTCTTATTTGCAGGTAGAATTTATTCAATGATTAATTTTAACATCTAGGTAGATAGATGTGTTTCTGTGCATAAAAATTATTCTTATAATTAACATAATAAAAATAAGAGAAAATAATTGTTTCTGGAATATATCAATAGGTATATGTACATTATACATATATATATACATTTTATATAGAGATACGTCTCCTGTAGATACTTAATAGTTGTTGGTCAATTTTTACGTTGAATTTTGAATGCAATATAACAACTAATAACTATAAAATATATAAAACATCAAAGTGATCTTTAATTTTTTATTAATCACTACCTACCCTGGCTTCGCTCGGTTGCATTTCTAGATACGCGGATTTTGTTTACAATTTCATGGGTTTTCATTTTTTTTGCGCGGAACCCTCATTCTTTTTCTAAAATAAAAGTAGCTTAGTTAATCCTTATAACATCAGCTATCTGCCAGTGAAGTCCCTTCAAAATCTGTCCAGCCGTTTTGGAGATTATCCGGAACAAACAAACAGACAGACAGTCAAAAATTTTAAAAATGGTTTAGTTCTTATTTGTACAGTATAGACTTCCATACGCATTTAGTAAAAAGCTGTTATTTTGACATTATAAACAGACACTTTAATTTTATTTATTTGTATTTATAGGTTATAACATATGTAGGTATAAGTATCTGATGAAAAAATATATTGATTTCATAGCAGGTGGTCGGACAAACACCATGCCCTTAACGGTTAAGTCGCGCCTACTCCACCGTCGGTGAGTGAAGCATATGGCTACAGATCAAGTTCCTTTTACATAGAAGCCATATGTACCTAAATCTTTGTAACAATCCATATTTTGTTATCATTGCTTTATTATCTAGCCTTTTTAAAATACTGGAAAACGTTAGAACAAAAACACTATGTAATATATAAAATGAATTAATGTACAACTGGCGAAAATGGGGATTGACCTTGCTTATAAATGCAAATTACTTTGTTGTTGTGTAAGAATATTATAAACGATATACTATAATACAATAGGCACTTTAAAATTCTTCACATTTGGTATGATTTTTCAAATATTCCCCTCTGAAAGTGTTGTCGTATGTAAAATCGCAGTCTTTTGAAGTTTAGATGCACCCCCTGGATCCACATCTTTCAATTCGCCCTTATGTTGTCATTCATACATCTGTCAAATAAATTTAAATTGGTGACATTGAAAGGCAAATTTAACTAAGGTCTTAAAAAATAACTGATAAAAATAATAAACCATACAGCGTAAAAAGCGAACTAAAAAGATGAGAACAAGTTGAGGAAGAAACATAGTATTATGCAGTCGGAGACATACAATACACGTAGCAAGACTCGCAGCAAGTATAAAACATGTTTAATATAATAATAATGTCATGTATTGGGTGTGTGAATATGACTCCGCCCCTTTTTGTCAAAATAAAACACATTTGTTCGCTTACAAAATTAAAAAAAAAAGTTATTGAAAGTATGCTCCATCTGCAGCTACAACCTTCGCCCATCGTTCAGGTAGTTTTCGTATTCCTTGCTGGAAGAAGTCCTGGTCTTTTGAGCTTATCCAGTTGTCAATCCAAATTTTGATACTTTCACATGAAGTAAACTTTTCTCCAGTAAGGTCTGTCTGCATCGTCCGGAATAGGTGGTAATCCGAAGGAGCTATGTCTGGTGAATATGGCGGGTGGGGTAACACTTCCCAGTCCTGTCCCTCTAAATATCTTTTTACGACTTCTGCGGTATGCGGTTTGGCATTGTCATGCTGAAGAATTAATTTGTTATGTCTATTCACCCATTCTGGTCGTTTTTCTTCTATGGCTCGCTTCAAACGCATTAGTTGTCGTCGGTAAACTTCTCCATTAATAGTTTCAGAGGGTTTGAGCAACTCATAATATACAATACCTTTCTGATCCCACCAAATACAGAGCATGACCTTGGCACAGTGAATATTTATTTTTGGCTGTGATGGGCCTGGTTCGCCTGGTTTCACCCAAGCTTTTTTGCGTTTAGGATTTTCGTAGTGTATCCATTTTTCGTCTCCTGTGACTATCCGATGCAAAAATCCTTTTCTTTGCTGTCTTTGAAGCAGCATTTGACAAATGGTTTTCCGACGTTCCATGTCTCTTTCTTTTAAATCATGTGGAACCCAGTAACCGGCTTTTTGAATCATTCCCATCATTTGTAAACGCTTTGCAACAGTTGAACGATCAACATTTAATGCTGCAGCTAATTCTGATTGAGTTTGGCAAGAATCTTCCGCCAATAATGCTTCCAATTCAGCATCTTCAAATTTTTTTGGTGGTTTTCCATGTTCTTTATCCTCAGTACTAAAATCGTTATTTTGAAATCGTCGAAACCATTCCTTGCAAGTTGTATTAGACGGAGCATGCTCACCATAAATCTCCACAAGCAAACGATAAGTTTCCGCTGCAGTTTTCTTCGCAATAAAATAATGTAATAACACTTCCCGCAAATGACGTTTATTTGGAATAAAAACCGACATTTTCGAAAAGGTGAAAACAATTGTTGCTTACACTTCAACCAAATATCATAAAATGCGTTAGATAGCTGACATTCAGTACTATCGAATACAAGTATGGTCATTTATTAGTACACGTAAACAATACTAAAAACGACATCTGTTGAGAAAGGGCGGAGTCATATTCACACACCCAATATTTAATCTATACATATAATAAAACTGTAACTGAGTCGAATCTGTACATTAAATATTTTGTGGAAAATCTTATTGAAATAGACATTATTATCGATACAGAGGCCGAATCTATAGTTTTTAGAATTTTTGTCTGTCTGGTCAACATTTAGGATACTTTTTACTGCGGGAAAATATCCCATTTCTGAGAAAAAAATACAAAAACTGCAATGTAAGAATATACTAATATGTAAAACCTAAGTATTTGGTTTTGGTCATCTGAACGCGGGCGGAGCCGCGGGCAATGCTAGTAATATCTATATACGTTATAAAATCTGCATAGAGTCTAGGTACTACATCTAGCTGACGACTTTGCATGAGATAAGTGTCAGAATATTAAAAAACGCCTTAAAATCCAGACAGTTATTAGAAGCAAGTAAGTAAATTCTTAATATTTAAATATAGTATTTCAATTAAAATATATAAAAACGTTAAGGAATATGTATTGTAGATGTAAATAATATTGTTTAGCAACCGGCGTCATAATCGTTTTTTTTATTTGCATTGCGGTCATTTTAAAATTCGCCATCTTGTTTTTTTTTATTATTTTTCGCTATAGCGGTATTACAAATACACTCTGTGAAAATTTCAACTCTTTTCCTATTACGGTTCATGAGATACAGCCCGCCGACAGACAGACGGGCGGACAGCGGTGGCTTAGTAATAGAGTTCCATTGGCATCGTTCGGGTACGGAACCCTGATTAAAACTACCGCAAGTTTATGCAAAACAAAATTAAAGACATCTTTACGTTCGAGATAGAATTACATAATTTGTTGGAAGCGTATCTTAATTCACAACTCATGAACGCAATTACTTGCGTTTTCAGATAGCTAAACGCCTTATCAACGTCTGGTACTCGTGACGTTCGAGAGGGAACTCACAGAGCGACGGTCACGACTCCGCTCGATATTCCAAAATGTTAACGAGCCTGGGCGCGAACGAAAGTGAACAAATGCCTACCATTGTTTAAGGAACAGGTGCTATGATGTAGATAGCCGCCTTCGTAATCCGACACCTACAGACACATCGGGACTGGTTGCATGTTACATAAATGCTTCAACAATTTAAACTCAGCCGTGCCAATTTTATCTTCTCTTTGTAATCAATTAATAATTATTATGTCATATTTTTTATTTATTATCCTAAAGTTTCTGTCTGCATTTTTACGGCTCTTAGAAACTATATACGTATGAATGTTTACGGAAACACATTAAAACGCTTGAAAACGCTAACACTCAATAATGTCATTGGCGTGATCTTGAATATAACTAAAATAAATATACATAATATAAATATAACCTCAATATATTTTTATTTAAATTGCTTATTCATGGCAAGCGCCGCCGCGCCGTCTGCCGGCGGCTCCGCCTGCAACTATTTACACTATAGTGTATCTACCATTTCAGACTTTACTTGTTTTACAAAAACGATTAAAATTAATGTGATACTTTTAAATCATTCAAAGCATCACGCATAATATCTAATTTGTAAACAAAATATTGAAAACTGTTGACGTGACTTTTATAATTACTTAAGTTAGGCAAAAACTTCTCAAATAATTCAATGAAAAAAACCGATATATTACAATTTTATTTTGTTTTATATATCTATAATGTATATGGTATAAATGGTCAGTAAACAGTTTGGTTACGAGAGAAATAGGATGCAGATTATCTGATAGGAAGAGAGAAGTTAATGACATAGATAAGATGGCAGATGAACAGTAGGAAGTGGCTGGCAAGTGATACGATCAAGGAGAAATCAGGCCAACTTTTAGCAATCAGAAAATGCTTATTTTTATATATATATTTATATATATATATATATATATATATATATATATATATATATATATATATATATATATATACTAATAACAAATACGTACCAAAAAATATAAATGCACTAAACTACAATTTGTTGCATGTTGCATGGCGGCGCAAAAATCTTTAATAGTTGTCATAAACATATTATTCGGTGGATCGTTGCTGACCCGAAGCTATATTAAGGATTTCGAAAAAACGTTCGTAACGTTTTGTTTAAAGGTTTCATTATATAACAAGCTTTTAAATATTTTTTAGGTTTAAGTAACCGAGTATAATCCAAGTTAAGCTACCGAATATTGAATGAATAAAAAAAACGGATTGTTACTATATAGTTTCAATTTATTTATCCTTCAACCCGCAAAAATAATCCCTAAAATTACAAATAATTTATTTACTTGAACCTCCCCTACTACTTTTACTTTATTTTATAAGAATTTTTTTGTCCAGTTGGTTCGGATAAATCATAAAATAATATGTAATAGACGAACAGGCCTATAGATACTCGAGCGATCCTATAAGAATTCTTTCTCACGAAGCCCTAGAACAATTCAATATATTATTGTTTGGAAGGTTAAATATATTTTTTTACTACAAAATTAATGAGCGTAACTGAAATAAAATCGAGTTTAGGTAGCTTCCCCACCACTCTACTCACATCTTAATAACAATGTTTGTGGTGTCAGAAATGTTATTTCTCTATAACTAAGACCACAAATGATAAACATATCTAGGAGCTAGCTCGCATTAATGTTTTCTCGCTCGGTTCTTATAGATATGTCATATGCACTAGACATAATATCTTTAAATATATTTACCCACCAAAAGGGTAGCTCTTATCCAAATCTAGTTCTTTAAGTACTGATATAAATTTGATTCTTGACTAAAATCTATGTAAGAAGATACACCAACACAGCCAGACGAGTTGAAAAATTAGTATAATATATAATTTTTTTCATAGATAATGCAACTGCAACGTTGCTATTACTCAAACTATATCAATGACAGTATGCATATCCAGTTCACCATCTATTAATACATCGGTGTAGAGGGACCAGCAAATCCTTAATTAAAACAAGACAAGCTATACTGGTACTCTGGGTACAAGTTGTACCTACATGAGGATTTGAACCAGAAATACCTAAAGCTAGAATTACGTAATAAAATGATCCGTCATGGCTATCAAGTTTGTTTTATATAATAGTTTGTTAAGACGTACACAATATTTTGTATTTATAACAACAACATTTATTGAAGTAAAATCTATAACAATATCATAATTGAATTTTATCTGCGTACTTAAAAAGAGCCTCTGAGCTAAACGAGCTTTTTAAAGACTAAAATGTTTAATTTAATAGATAGGTATGTATAAATGAATGTATATTACATATTTTAATATTGCATGATATGTAGCACAATATAAAAAGCCGGTCAAGTGCGAGTCAGACAGCTCACTACAGCTTTTTAAAAAAAATGGACTGATAGGGTAAGTTTTGTAGAATGGTAACGTGTGTTCGTGGTAGAATGGTACCCTTCGGATAAATAATTTTACTAAACAAAGTTCACCCTTTTACATATCAAAGAATGGAACTGTGTGAATTCAACGGTGTACTGACTAATTAATGTAAACCTTGTGCAATTTTTAATTGGAGCTGTAGCACTTGAGCTTAGTGGACTTGAATAATTTAATAACATTTGGTTTTATTAATTTGACCTTACTTTGAGGTACTAACACTTCTATTTATATTGTATTGAAAAAATAAAATTACAATTACCAAAAAACCTAGAAGAAGAAATCAAATATCTCCTTATTGAATACATCATTGCGACATGAAAAAATGTAATTTGAGTCAAGTGCTTTGGATTACTGTAAATACTATATTACGTTTCTTAAATTCATATTCAGTTTTCGAAAAACTATATCAATTTGCGAAATGAGAATATAAAAAGATTATTTGCCAAACGTACACTGATTTATTTATATTGCGTAGTAATAATATTTTTCGCATGCTCTAATAAGTCCACGGTCTTGATATTGAAGTTTCCATTACCACAGATAATTTTGAGATTTAATAATATTTAGTAATAGACATGCAAATTAATGCTATATGACTGTACCATAGACAAAAGTTTAAAGTACTACCCAGTTCCTTGGATAATAATTTACTGCTTGAAGCTTTCGAACCTTTTATTAGTTGTAAAATTTGAATACCTAAGCACTTACTTAGAGTTTAAAGCTGAAAGACAAAAGCTTGATTAACAATTTTATTACATTAGGAAAGTGTTGACTTCTGTTTTCTTTTCATCGTTTCATAATTTACTGATTCATGAGGGACTTTGCATGACGTGTTTTGTTCACGAAACTCATTCACACTCTTCTGTGAAATAGCACCGTATAAGAACTTTCTATTTCTTTAATAGACAAATGTTTTGTTATATTCCTTTCGCTTGAACTGCCATATCAGAACACATATAGTTAAGTAATATGACTGCGGTTGAGATAGGTCTTTGACCAATACCTAAAAAGGTAAAGAAAGTTGCGCAAAAACATGCCGCAGACTACGCCTGTGCAGGGCTGGTAACTAGATAAAGTCTGCAAATAATGTACCTACAGCTTTCTTTACAAATAACATTAAAAAGTACTGTGCTGTTGACTTACAGCAGTTTAAATCTTTTTTACCCAAAACAAATGCTCAAATAATTGTTAAGAAATGTTAAGAAATGAAATAATTTTCAACATGTAAAAACTATTTTATAGTTTCGTTTGAGTGGTTTATTGCTACAATAACGTAAGTGCCAGCCCTGCGGTACTAGGATCATAACTCAAGTAGTAGATCTCGTATCGACACGATGAGGATTTACAACGCGTCTCGCAGAGTTATTGGTAAAAGTTATTTTACTGGTGTCGTGTTATAGTTAACGAACAAGCAAGTCTACACTTTCCAACTAATACAATGTTATTTATATATTTGTATTGTTTCAGGTACGTTGACAATTGCCAAGAGTTTTGCCAACGACCAATTGGTAAACAGAGCTTATCGATAATAATATGTATGGTAAGTTGGGTTATAAACAGAAAATGAAATTATCAAGATAAAAATGTCTATTGATAATTATCGCGATACTTATCAAGATAATTATCAGATAATTATCAAAGTATTTAAACTTTTGCACTTAGCAATCTTTGTGTAGGTATTGGTATTTGACTAGTTGCCTATCATAATTTACGTTAGAATAAATTATACACTTTTAACAATCAAGGTAATCTTTGATTATTATTTTTTTCATAATTTTGACATTTACAAACTTTGGAACAAAAACATAATAAATTTAACTAACTACATACACACTATTTAATTAAATTAATAAGTGGAATATCATCCTCATCTTTCTCTTCGTTTGCTAATTGAGTTTTTTTGAACTGATTGAGAGTTCAGTTGCTGATCAACAATTTGAAGAGTTGCAAATTAAATATTTTCGATTATATTTATCAAAAATAATTATCAACCTATACTTATCATGATAAATATCGTGATAATTATCAATGATAAATTATCGTTTTGCCCTGATTATAAATAAAAATAATTCATAGTATAGAAGTATTTTTGCGTCATTAAAAAATAACATTTATGATTCTGTCCAACGTAGTAAGATACTATTCGAGGAAGTAAATAATCAGTTCTGGTCATTATATATAAAATTACTAGTCTACAATAGTTAATTAAATATAATAATATGATAATTAAAATAAAAATGACAACTTTTACATAAACCTCTTTATTTATACTTATTTATTTATGTCTTACATGAACTGAGATAATAATAAATATGTTATATATAATATCTATTTACATTCTACATACATATAAATAGGAATAGACAAAACTGACAACTCTGTTTGGACCCAGTTATGCAAAAACAGCCATGTGCATAAAAGTACCAACAGAGTTATAAGCATTTTATTATAAAAAATAAAATAATTATAAAAAATAAACAATACTTATATAAATATTGTTCAATTTTAAAATAGCCAGTAAAACAAAACATTACCCCAAGTGCAACTATCGACAGAAAAATGCTTATAACTCTGTTGGTACTTTTACGCACATGACTGTTTTTTGCATAACTGGGTCCGTTTGTCAACCGATTTCCTTTTTTTTTGCTCTAATGTTATCAATAAAAAAATTGTTAAACACATTTAGTAAGATTCAATAATAATAACGGTCGCATTTCGACTAATAGGCTAACACTAATAAAAAAAAACGTTTTAAATAAAAGGTAGTGGTGACAAAAAATAATGTTTATAATAGCATAGGTAGCGATACTAACTTTGGCTTTATAAATTGTGCGCTTAAAAAAGCTCTTTCCTTTTAACGCATTCATACCTTTGAGAGCGATCGACGTAAATCAAATAAATGTATTAGATAAATACTCGTAGATATTTTGTCGGGCCATTTAACTTATTGTATGGAATATATCACTTTCACCGAACTTCAAGCGTCAATATATATGAAGATGGCAACCTTTTAACACATTCATTGAATAATAGACAAAAGACATAGTAGGTATAACAAAAGAATTAAAAATTATAATAGACAGTCAACTCGCTTCAATTCTGTTTATCTAAATAAAGATATTTCTTCATCATCCATTCGATTGGGTTTCTATCAAATGATAGTAAAACCCTTATTACGATTTCGTCGTATCTATCAAAACTTATGTGTATTTATAGAAAATGCTGTTTATTATTAATCTCTCTTTGCTATCAAGTTGATCTTGTTCTATGCACTTATTATCACTATGAATACTGTGTTAATTGGTTTATCCTTTGGTTCAGAAGTGTTTTCAAAAAAGAAAAATGATACATAAAAATATATGAACTCTATATTCAACAAAACGTCTCGGGGCGCGCGTGAAAGGAACAAATGAGTATACTATATATAGGGCATTGCACACCAAATCGGACGGTTTATAAAAAATCATTTTTGATTTTCTTAATATTATGATGGTTTTGAGATTATTTTGATCACTGGCTTTTTTTGTTTTTTTGCTCATAATTTTCTTATTAATGGTCGAAATCCAACTTTTTTTGGACGACCTTTACAAAATACAATAAAAATAGTAATTACGGAAGTCCCATTACCGGACTGGGCTTAAAATATGATGGATAGAAGTTTAAAATAGAAAAATTAAAAAAAAATCGAAGGATACACACAATTTTAAAAACACGATTGAAAACTTAAAATTCAAATCTTGATTAAAACATTTTAAATATATATTTTTTTATATTTTTTTATGTAATCCAAAAACTAAAATTTTGAAAAAAATATTGAACTTCGACTATTATTAAGAAAGGTATGAGCAATAAACCAAAAAAAAGAGCGCTTTATTTTGAAAATTCGATATTTTTGAACCAGTGATCAAAAAACTCTCCAAATTTACCAGGAAGCTTCTTTTGAGAGGTACTAAAAATACCAAAATATTAAGAAAATCATTTTTTTTTGAAACCGTCCGATTTGGCGTGAAATGCCCCATATAGATCAAATTGAACATTAAAAGACAGTATGTATAAAGGAAAATCAATTGCTAATAGTGCTTTCGTGTTGCAGTGTTTAAACGCTTTTGATACGGTTATTTCAATTCGGCTCGTGACAGGTTAACCTTCTTTGACCTGAATGCAATTGAGAAGAATAATTTATCTTAACAAGAACGCGGCATCTCATGGTTATATAACCATTACCTAAGAAAAATGAGTTCATTAGAAGTGGCACGGGTATCACGTATCGGTTATGTTTGTACGTAAGCAAATTTTTGTTATTTATGAAAGCTTATTCACCAAAAATCATGAATACTCTAAACTATTATTGATTTAGGCGTGCACTTACGATAGTATCGTAAAATTTTATATAAAAATATTTTTAATACACATAAACATAAATTACACCATACCACACACCATACCATCTCTATTAAGACCCACCTGCCGTAATTACCTCTCGTCAAAGCTATTACTTTTCACGAAAAATAAGATTGTAGGTACGTTCATATAATTATCTAGCATTACACAATTCTCACATAATTTTATGTATTTAGAAAAATACTTATATAAATTACATTACCTACTCAACACATTACAGTCACATATGTTTTTGATTTTTAAACCTAACTTTTCAAAAAAAAAGCTTTAAAGTACGTACATCCAAGATACATAAAATACCTATAAATTATACACATATATAGTATTAACTAAACACATTTTGAAGGAACTTAAACGGAAATATAGCAAAACAGCAGCTTGTGAATTATGCCTAAATTAGTAAAATATAATAATAATATTACTCTTTATTATACCCCAAACAAAAAATACATACAGGCAGTATCTAATTAAAAATAAACAAAGATGCACAGCAGGCGGCCTTATCGCTTAAACATACTACGTAATTGCGCAACTTTTAAGCCTACTGTTATTTTGCAAATGAGCCAACTTCGTTTTAAGGTGGGTACTGACCGGCGTTACAGGGCGTAATGTAACGTGTTATACAGCGAGCGTTCATGCAGTCAGTATGGGAAAACAAGGCACTCGCAGCGAACAGCGAGCGACACGTTGCTCGTTGCTCGTTGCGAGTGCTCCACTCCACCGTCCGTTTTTTAGTGAATCCTTTGAGTGTTACGCGCTTCAGTCTACTTCGGGACTTTAGTTTTGATTATTGTGATCATTTGCTGTTGAAAAGATGGAGTGGGTCAAAGAAAAAACTCTGTATTTTAATTATTAATGCTTTCCTAGTATTGTTACTAACGACAAACCACCAGATACGTTTCCGTTTTAAAACAAATTTGATATCCAATAACGTTTCTTTTTCTTCTTCTTAATTTGGACTAAACAATAATTGAGTAAACCAAAGATCCCAAAACAACTTCGTCGTCCGACATCTTGTAAGAGTTTGAGTGGCTTGCGAATCTAAAGCACGGACGAGCAAAGAGTTCGAAACGAGCATGTTACACGAGCATTTTAGTTTACGGCGTAGCATAACATGTTCGCTGCGAATGGTACATTACGCCCCGTAACATCGGTCAGTATCCACCTTTAGACAACTGCTATGGATATTAATCAACCTCCGTGCGATGAAGAAAACTATTTCAAATAATATATTTTTTCAACTCTATGTACGTTTAACATATTATATGTCTATATAACATAATGTGTATGTCTTTGAGGAATCATTTATTATAATACTAGCGGCTCTAGAAAAACAAAAACAAACCTATCCACGGGAACCGTATATTTTTCCGGGACAAAAAGTAGCCTATGTGTTATTCCAGACTATAATCTATCTCTGTGCCAAATTTCATCTAGATCCATTGAGCCGTTTTGGCGTGAAAGAGTAACAAACATCCATACTCACAAACTTACACATTTATAATATTAATATAGATTAAAGACTATTTATTTTGAAAAAAACATTAGTAAACTCAACGTAACGTTATAATTTTTCTGTATTGCAGCGTATGATTTGTCTGCATTATTTAAAGCAGCAAGATACATAACTATGTCTAAACTATATATATATATATATATATATATATATATATATATATATATATATATATATATATATATATATATATATATATATATATATATATATATATATATATATATATATATATATGACACGTCTTAAAATGCAAGGACTTAGAAAACACTAAATGGTCTTCAATGTACGTCACATGTGCTATTGCACTAATCCAAAACTAGCACACACTCGAGGCACGGACATCTTAATATTCCTTATAAGTTCTAAATTCTAGGTCTCACGGAGCCGGTGAGATTTGCGGGGAAAGCTATCGACCTCGAATGTTTTCATTAAATCTCAATGCATGTTTAATGACTATCTTATACACTCAAACCTATAATTACTTTTTATTTTGTTCTCTCAGTAACTATCAATACTCGCACGAGTTTATGCTTAGATAGTTAAAACATCATTTGCATATAAATTTTAATGATTATTTACCGTTTGTTTTAGATTTTCTATTAGTTACGTAAAGTTCGAACTACACATTTTAAGCATGTTCGTTATTTCATATGTTGTTATAGTAATTATAAACTTAACTTTTACAACGAGAGATTATAAAAAAAAATTAGTAATTTACAATATACATATTAAATTTTAATTAAACAGTTCACATCAACATTTTGTATGATGGAAATATGATAATACGACGTTACGTTAGCAGATAAAAGGAAACTATCACATTTGTAATATGTACCTTCTATCTACACCTAACAAAATGGCTATCTGCATTTATCCTAGAAAGTTTCCCACGTAGTTCGGCGAATATGCATTAGAAATGAACGTTTATCTAATGGCTTTATCTTTTAAACTAAGACCAACATAACATCAATAAAACGGACAGTTACCATTTCGTAACATTTATTCTCAAAGCCCTTATTCCCACAAAGCTTAGCCGGCCTTAAATTATAAACCCAACGAAGTAAATTGTCAGTGCCAATTAGAATGTTTTATTTGATTTACTTTGCAAATGACGACACGTTTGGCTCAGTTTATAGTGACCCTACTTGCTGTGCCAGCGGTCGCGGGTTCGAGTCCCGCTGGGGGCATTCATTTGTGTTATGAGCACGAATTTGTGTACTCTAGTCACGGGTGTTTATAATTATAATACGTATATATTTAAAGTTATATATATGTGTAGTGTATCAACTATATGGTATCCATAACACAGGCCTCGTAACTTACCGTGGAACTTGATGGTGCTGTGTGTTAATGTCCCAATATATTTAAAAAAAATAAAATAATAAAGGTACATTATTATCGACTTAAAGTTGTGGAGAACACTAGCATAGCATTTTTCTCCTATAATAATATAAAAGCACATTTGCCGCTTTAAATTATATGGACGCCAACGACGACTCGTGACCATCTGACTTCAAATTCCTTATATTTTATCATACCTTTCTTGGGTACAGCGTGAAATCTATGATAGCGTTTGTTCCAACTGGGGCGTAGAGAATTAATCTCAAGAACAGTTTGTAAGGAATGTGAGGAGATTACATCTTTAAGCCCATGAAAAAAATTATTGAGATTAGTAATTAATAAGTTTAGTTGTTTAATTTAAAATATTTATTGAGAAAATAAAATGGTAACCGTTTCGCTAAAATTTACTATGTAATCCCGTGAGAACTACCTAAACAAAACGTTCAAATCTAAGCGTTCAAAGGATAATAATATCACGCGTCCTATTATAATAAATGTTTGTATTACCACATAAATGTTTGTTTCATACAGATACTATTAAACAAAAAATTAAAATATTTTAAATATTTTTGAATATTGTAAATAGTTAGTCTTTGTAGAGATTCAAAAGTGAATTTAGTTGCGGTTTTCCCTACTTTCCATATATTTTAATATTATAATGAGTATTAGATAGCGATTTTGCCGCTTTGCGTTTTCATATTATGTTTCATTCCAAAATCAACATTTAATATGCTAAGATATTAAATCCACGAATTTTGATGTTATACACGTATGTAGGTACTAGTTTGTTAAGGACATTGATCAAAAAAGTTTTAGATACATACACAATCCCATGCAAAAGTTCTCTTAAAACTGTCACCTATTGTATTTAGGTAATTATTCTAGTTGAAAATATAATACATCAATATAAATTGAATCTTTAATGCAATACTTAAAGTTGTTTTTATAAAAAAAAGCGCGCTCAAATGTTAAATGAGCGCTCATTTGTTGAGGACAATTTTTGCCGCTGCCTTTTTTGATCGATGGATAGGGATATATATTTTTATCAATTTTTTTGTTATATAATACCTATATCATCTCACAGTTTGCTATAAGGAAATATCCTTGCCTTGAAGAAATCGCTGTTTTAACTTTTAGCAATAAAGCCGCCTCTTGTATATTTTCCAATCAATTTGCAAATTTTGTCTTCTTTTTTTGGATATAATAAAGAGTTATTTATATTAATACTAGGTACGATGTATTTATCTACTACGGTGGTTATACCTGCTTTGGGTAAGCGCATAAATCACCACATTTCTCAAAGGTCAATAAATATTTGCTTTCTAATTACCTCCAAGTCACAGGCTAAAATTAGCACATTATGGTAATATAAATTTAGAGTTTGATAGATTACAGAATAAACATCATCCACGATGGTGTTACGCTGACAAATAACACCGCTTTCACGCTCATGACACGTCCATACAATTTGCTCACATTTGTAATGAAATTCATCTGCTTCATGACAGGAAAACGGAATTGAGGGACAGGACGTGGAAAAGTAGTAAGTACTTTTATTACTCTTGCCCTTTCACTGAATACCGCATTACGAATTTTTTTAGTATAAACATAAAAATAAAATAACTATATAGGTATATGGAAATTTTCTAGCAGATTGCTTTTTTTAATTCATTATGTAACGTAATGTAGCAAAAAATAATTTGAAAGGTCTTTTAATTATTTTTCATTTAGACGAAATGCAAATAGCTTCATTCATTCATTCAATTTCCTTTATAAATGGTGACCTGTAACCTATTAATCACTTGAGTCTTAGGCTTTAGCTTAAACAATTACATGTAGCATTCCGATATCCTATAGTTAGTCAACTTTCTAGCACTTTAATCATGTCGAGTTATCTTATCTGCTCTTTAGACCACCTTTAGTCCATGCACCACTGTTGCAATGAAAGCTAACATGCGAAACGTCTGACCTTTCATTTTCTTCAGTCCGCAAGAAGCTATTATTTCGTGATAGAAATTAATTTTACCTTATAGATTTCAGAAGGAAGTAATCGTACTACTGTTTCAATATTATTATGTAACATTCTATGTAAAACCTCATTAGCTCTTCAACAATTTCCCGATACTATTCCCTTAGAAAATTGAGTATTTATTGCGTGAGCTTCACAAAATATATCGTTAACGATTTCGATTTGAATCATAAGAACCTTGTTACTGCTCAATAGCTAGGAAATAATACATCAACGCGATATAAAATTAGTAGTTATCGACTGCAAATTGTTTAAAAAAATATAGATGCCACGTTGTTAAATCGCACTAAAAAGTATCAAATAATAAAAATCCTAATATTTGTTACGTTTTAAGCGGAAAACGTGAGATGCATAGGTATACATGAACAGAACGCGCCCTGATTTTCATTTATTGTTTTTCATCCAATTCGGTTTATAGTTTGAAAAGCGATACGGGTGATGTTAGGTTAAACTCCATTGCATTGAGGTATACCGAACAAATATGCAAGAAAGCGTGTTTAAAAACTTGATAATAAAAAGAGATTTTTTGAAATATCTTTCGTAAACAACTTTCAAAAGAGTTTATCGCCTTTGCTACACCAAGTCTATGGTTTAGGGCAGCCATACTCAATCTTTTTTTTATAGGAGCCACAAACACGTTTCAGTCATGGTGTCGAGGGCCGCAAGCAAAAATTATTTAGGTCTTAATGAAAACGTAATTCCAAGTTAACGATGTAGTTACTTTTTTAACAAAGATATGTTATAATGCGATTTTTGATGCTGCCGCATGCGGCCGGCGGGCCACAGGTTGAGTATAGCTGGTTTAGGACTAGGCGCAGACTGCGCCACGCAGCCGTTTCTCACATAACAGTCATCGGTAGGTAAACATTTTTTCATTGAAATTAATATGTAACGACCTGCGCGATAGTATCTACTTGTAAGAACTCCATAACTAGTTATTTATAAGCTTATACTACTTACTTTTTTAATTTCAAGATTACTATGTTTTTTTTTTCAGATTTTTAAACAAACTCTTTTACAAAATTAAATAAAAAATATTATGCAATAGTGTTTATAATAAAAACGATCACGAATTTAAAAATGTGAACAGTTGAAGCGCAATATATCCAATAACATTACGTGCTATAGATATAATGTTACTGTACAGTGTACAAGAAACATTATCCGTTGCTGCCGAGCTGACATCGAGTATCCGGAAGGCGGAATTAAAGCTATCAATACGGCACTCGGCACAACAATATACTTTTCGAAGCAAAGGCTATTGCTATTGGTGGCGTTTTACGTAATAAGGATTGAAGGCGTTTAATATGCCTGCTGTGCAACAAATCGAGACCTCGGTTACACCAAAGTTTATTATGCGCTTATTATTCTATTGTGAAAATTCAGTTATTGTATTTGTGGGGTACTAACCCGGCTTTGTTTTGGGGTTGTTTGTGCAAATAGAAACAAATCATCATTTTTTTTATGATAAAATAATATTTTTAAGTATTAGAAATTTTTAAAGAATAAATCAAGTGGGATCTCGGAGCATCGGCGGAGACTCGGGGGAATCGGAGATATGATATGTCTCCGAATACATAATACTATGTTCCTTGGTCAACATGTTCTCTTCTTTTTAGTTCACTTTTTACGCAGTCTGAGTTTTTATCTTTGTAAATAATTTTTGATACCGCAATATTATTGTAATAACTTCATTTTTAGTGCCATCTGAAAAGTTCACTGTTCGCCGACTTGCGAATTAAAGTATCGTAATTCGTAAAATTTTACGATTAAAGAACTTCTATTGTGCCATCAGTAATGCATCGACATCAGTCCACTCGTTTACAAGGTATGAAGCTAGAAACGATATACTAAAATTCTAACTACGCCGAATCTGTACATTAAATATTTTCACAAAATAACTACTGGAGGGATTTTGATGTGATAGCTGGTTATCCTGATCAACATATAGGATACTTTTTACCGCGGGAGAATATCTCATTTCTGAGAAAAATTGCAAAAACTGCAAACTAAGAGTACCTATACTAATCTGTAAAACCTAAGAACTTGGTTTTTGGTCATCTGAACGCGGGCGGAGCCGCGGGCAATACTAGTTATAGAATATATTCATAAAAATTGAACACCAACCATTAGCATACGATTAAAATAAATCACAAAAAGTGACCACTTATTTATTAGTTAACGTACATAATTAAGTTAATTTTTATATATTTTTTTAAAGTTTTAAAGATATATAAACTTTAGTATGTAGGTCTCAAATTCCACACTTATAGCAAATGATATTGCAAATACCGGGCTTGATGACGGAGGAAATGTCCGCATGCCAGCGCTAAATTACTCTTACGTTAACTTTACAGTTGTATTTTATTGTTGTTAAACCTATCCTATTCAAGTTATAGATACTAGCGTTAAATCGTGAAAATGTAAATAAATATTAACAATTGTTAAAACTAAAAATATGGAGGTATGTACATATATCTCTGAAAGCTTTAACGAGATCAATTATTATGAAAGATAATATGTTTAATTCAATATATTATAATATACCGTTATCAATTAATTATAAGTTAAACTTTGTATAACGTATATAATACATATTATGTTACGTGTTGTTTTAGTTATACTTCTTGAGATGCATCTGATAAATTATGAAAAATTCAAATATTTGAATTGTTCAGTTGAAAAACACTAATGATATACAATTTAAGTGATTGACTAAAGTCTAGAAAGTTTCTCGTATAACTACTTAATTTTTTATGTTAACTTTAAAGATTAAACTACACAAATAGTAAAAAAAATATATTTTATTAATTGTATATAGCCTTAGTTTAATTGTTAAGGCTTTCTCTTTTTTAAATAATGTTTAGTATATATGTTAAATTATAATAAAAACTAGCTACTCACCCTCGCTTCGCTCGGGTTCGTCCCTAGGATATGTATACAACTTATTTGAATCGGATATTATTAAATTTTTCATTGGTTTAAAATTTTTTCGTGGGTTTTTTTTTCTTACATAAAAGTAGCCTAAGTTACTCCTTATTACATCAGCTATCTGCCAGTGAAAGTCCCGTCAAAATCGGTCCAGCCATTTCAGAAATTAGCCGGAACAAACAAACAGACAGACAGACAGACAAAAATTGTAAAAAAATTTGTTTTGGTATATGTACCGTGTATACATCCATATGCATTTAGTAAAAAGCTGTTATTTTGACAATACAAACAGACACTTCAATTTTATTTATCTGTATAGATACAGATGAAATAATTATTGCATTATATATGTATATTGTATATGTATATTATATATGTATATATCACTTATACAAATATATTAATTTTACATCAGAATACTACTACTAGGTACTATTTACTGGCATAAATGAGTACCTAAATAATTATTTACTTATTTAGATAATTATTATTTCCTGTAATTAGCATAACAACTCCTTGCAAGCCACAAAGTATTCATAATGATTGTAAATCGAACTGATTAGTTAAAGTATAAATAAACATTTTAAAAAAAGGTTTAAATACATAGCATATTACTCAATACATAAATCAGTCTTGGTTCTAATTAATTAAACAATCAATCAAATACTATAATAATACAAGCAAATATAATAATTCCATGAGCAAAATAGGTTTATGTTCGGCAGTTCCGCCGTCACATCCTGAGTAATTTGAATGGCGAGTGAGTTTTAGACCGATGAAATGCGTGAGACGAATATCGATTATCGATTACTTTCAGATATTCGGTAGCAGTTGACGTATTGTGAAATGAAGTTAACGGGATGTAATAACCATGATTTGCGAGTTCACACCCAATTGAACTATGATAATTATGAAACATAATTGTAAAACAATGCTAACAGGAAACATTTAACATGCGATAATGATAACTTAGGCTTAAACAATTTACTGCAATAATATTTTAATAAAGACAAATATAGTTATCTATTTATCTACATTGAACTAAATATATGATATAAGAGATATTACTTTCCGGTGTACATTTTAGTATAGAGTAAGTTAGCACTGTGTTAATGAAGTAACCTAACCTAATGTTATACATAGTATATAATAAATATGTAAGTACATATAGAACGTGGTACTACACATAAGTTCGGATTAGCTCGGCTAATCGAAATAAAACCTATGTTAACGAAAATGTTTTTTTTTTCACAAAAATCCCTGTGGTGTAAAAGATTTCATGTAAAAAATTCGTAACTTAGTGCAAGAACCAGACAAAGACCATGACATGTATTTATCTCTTTTATTATACGAGTATTACTGACTAGCGACTCACCCTCGTTTCGCTCGGGTTCGTCTCTAGCTTGCTTCCCAATACAAACTTTCATCCCCATTTTCACTCCCGTAAGAGACGATTTCCGGGATAAAATGTATCCTACGTTATTCCCAGGGTCTCAAACTATCTTCTTACCAAATTTCATCTAAATCTGTTCAGTTGATCCAGAGATTACCCCCTACAACGTCACTAACTCACAAACATGCAAACTTTACCTCCTTATAATATTAGCTAGCATAGATGATTTACCCTCACTTCGCTCGGGTGCGTAGCTAGGTGTGTTTTAAATATGTAGATATGAACAGTTATTGCGACTTGAACTTAGAAGAAAGACTTATGTTATTGCAGATTTTTCTACACACATACAATTTTCTAGTACATTGTTTTGATGTAGGTATCTCTTAAGGTTCAGCCAGCGTGGGACATGTAAATCTAAGGACGATTCGATAGAACCAGTTATTGTGTGTTCCCGTGTGACTGGAATTTTTCCTGTAGATACTACAGGAAAATGTTACCCTATATCGGTATTATAAATCTTGACCTGAGTAATAAGTTATCACTACACAAAATTTAGTTAAAACGGTTTAGTACTTCTTGCGTGAAACGCGCACATCGATTTCGCTAAGTTACTGTTTTATTATATGTACCTATAGATAATGCCAGAAACAGCACAAACTAAAATTTTCCAAACAATTTTGAATAATATTTTTATATTATTTTTATGGTCTGTCAATAAAATAAACAAGCATATTGATTTAACTGAGTAATATCCCAATGAAGGAAATAGATGAATTAATTATTGTAGAAGAACTGAGTCTCACGGGGATGTAAATGGACGGAAAGCTTTTACATAATAGAATATAATTCATTACATATAATTAAAGACAAAGTGCCTTTCATTTGTATGTAGATCATTATTTCCGTACAAAAATGTCTAACGTATGTAATTAGCATCCTGATACATACAATACTATTATCCACAGATCTCTTATAAGTGATTAAATAACTTTTCCTAAAATATTACAATTCAAAATTGACAATTTTTTGCAGTATAATAAACATAAGGTGGCTACTTCCAAGCTTTTGTTCTAGACAAGAGCCTCACAGATATCCTATATTTATTATTTTAATAGTAGGCAAATTATAAGTTGAATTATATAATTCATAATTTACTTTTTTTAATAATAAATTATTATGACGTAAAAAAAGTGAAGAGTATTTAATTTTCTTATCAACGCTAAGTTACTTTTCGACATCGACGTCCTATTGAACTACATCCGATAAGGTCCCCAAAATTCACTACAGGCCCTAAACAAAAGTACCTAACTTTTATCAATATAACTAATATTAAGTGCCGTTAAGTGCTTATAATTAATATTAGCTTAATAGTTATAAATAGTTATAATATATATGTTAGTTTTAAGGTATATATTATGCTATGGGCCTCTGTTTACATATTTAAGATCTTTTTGTAAATATTGCCTTAAATAAATGAAAATAAGTATAGTGTTAATGTATTCAGTCCTTTTTTAATATCCCACTGGTGGACACGGTCCTCTTTAATACCAGGGGGATCAGGCCATAATCGACACGGGAAGAAGAAGAAGAAGAAAGCCAAGTCCACGCTGACCAATTGCGAGTTAGCGGACTTCACATGTTTTTCGAAAACTTGCTAGGTCCTCTTAGAAATGATAAGCCAAGTGGTAATCATGTTGGAAATGATCCTCACATGAAAATATCAGAGGTGTGAGACCCAGGATTTGAACCTGCTTCACTCGGTTTTCCAAGCGTGCGCGTTACCACTGGGCTACCATTGCCTTATTATGAATTAATTGATTCTATTTTGGTCAACAAAACTCTTTAAATTGGTTCAGCATCTCGCCGCATTCCATCAATCTAACTATTGTTGCTTTTTTCACAAACATCAGAGTTACGTAATACGAGTAAAAGAGTAATCAATTAACTGTCAACAAGGCGATGTTTGTTCTTAAACTATGACAAACGACTATGAGGCAGTGGAGTCGTAACGTGGCATCGCGAAATTAAAATACTAATTGCATGTTGCTCTAAACTTCCGCTTTCTGTTCCAATAGTATATACCTACTTAAATATCATTGTGATAATAAGACGATATAAAATTGAATAGATTTTTATGATATACGATTAATTAAATACTTTATACTTTATACTCTCTAGAGTGTAATTCTAAAAGCTTTATAGTGTAGCATTTTGAAAACAGTTTTCCAATTCCAATAATTTGTTTTCTGGATATATAGGTACCGATTAATTAATATTCCAAGAAAATTGAAGTAAAATAAAAACTATTCACGAATGTATTATAATTATTTATAATATTTTTACACATATCTACCACTTTACATATAATTCAGTGATCCATATAGATTATAGACTAATTATATGTATATATGTAAACGAAATGATTGTACAACATACTATTGTAGCTTCATGTAAAGCAATTCCATTAATTACGGAGATAGATGATTGTAAATTCCAATAGATGTTTCTTTGGCAAATAAGAATTGTCTGCTAATAAGTCTGACAAAGTGGAACAATCGCTCCCACAAAGGTTGGCACGCGACGGTGTTGCTGCCGCGGTAATAAGCATTATCGCAAGATCAGTATAAATACGTCTGTGGAATCTGTTTTGTAATTGTTATTTATACTCCATAAGAAAAGTAACATTTCTTACACGTTTAAATACGAATAAATTAATTGGCGTGATGCTTTCGCTGACATTATTTTCTATTGTTCTAGGTGACACATTAATAACAATATATTTTGTCGAATACACAATAGTATTTTACTTGGATCTATTATATCCCACTGCCGGCGACGGGCTGCCCTTCAATACGAGGGGGATTTATTATTATTATTTTGTTGGGTGTGGTGCTGAGGTCGGCCCTAGCTACGTCGACCAGTTTTGGTCCTACGAGGGGGATAGTCCACCACGCTGGCCAAGTGCGGTTTGGTGGACTTCACATATCTTTCGGAAACTTGCTAGGTTTTCTCAGACATGCAGGTTTCCTCACGATGTATTTCTTCACCGTAAGGCAAGTGGTAATCATGTTAAATGATTCGTACATGAAAGTCTTAGAGGTGCGAGACCCGGGATTTGAACCCGTTTCACTCGGTTTCTCAAGCGAGCGCGTTACCACTGGGCTACCACTGCCTTTTCTAACTAAATAAACTACTAAACTGTTACCAATAGCTTAATTATAAGTTTATAATGTGAAAGGCTTTTATTGGACAATAGAAAAATGACTTACGTCTAGTCTGATTAAACATTGCCTAATTAATTCTTAGCCTTAATATACGTTTGTGCTTCGGCCTTACATCACAGGCCATTAGGATTGTTCATTAATTATTTTAATCGTAGTAATTACATAAGATGCTTTCGCCAATAAAATAATGTGGCTATTGTCATGGACCTGTGAAAAAAGCTTTGTTAACGAAACCTCTAATAAATTGTATCTAAACTCCCATTGTCTAGAACAATTCATAGTTATGCAAGTAGTCATTGATATCTAATTATTAGCCGATTTTGTTCTTATCTGTTTTGGATAGCATATCAGTATTACGTTTATCGTCGTGGATTTTCATAGTTTGAACCGGATTCGCTACTTATGTTGTATTGTGCAACTCAAGCTTGTCAGTAGCCAACTAATGTTTGCTTGTAATGTACATCTTTCATGATAACAAATTCAACTATAGTCAATGGTATTTTATTAAAAAAATTACAAACAAAACAATTCAAAATTTTGATATTAAGGATTGGGCATGAAAATTAAGTAAAAAGTAAAGAAACGCTAGGTCGATTTGCACTTTGCCCCATATCTTAGAAGATTAAATACATTTTTGCTAAGTTTAAAACCTTTTATTTATTTATATTATTGCATTGTGCCATTTCAATATTAGTCCTGCTGAGTTTCTTTCCCCGGTTCTTCTCAGGTCTGAGGCTTCTTCTTTCCGAACTGGTAGTAGACTCATGATTTTTTAATTTGAATTTGTGCTAAAATAATATAAGATCAATATCAATTACACTTATTTTATAATGCAATTTTTAATACAAGTTCATTGAAAAATATTATTATATGTTTTTAAGTTATATCATACCTAAAGTAAATTACATAAAGTATGAAAATATTAAGCAGCTATAGTTTTTCATATATCGAATGAGAACTTAATTATAATGAAATCGATAGTCCTTTAAAAATATACCGTCTTATTTATTTAATCTCATTTTTTTCCTTTTAGTTTATTACGCGATTATTTTCATCTAGTTTTTCTAACTTGTTTTTAACTATTCTAATCGATTACACTTATTTTTCCGTTAAAATGATCATCGATAGGTGTGACTTCACTAACCGTTTTTGTGTCATCAAAGTGATGTCATTTTTAATTTTAGAAGTTGCTTTGCTGGTTACTTACAACGTTTACCTGCTCAGTTTAAAGTGTAAAGTATAAGAACTTTAAGTATCGAATTTTGGACGGAAAAATATCTACCTAAATTTTCGTAGTTATATTTTAATTAATTAAGTCTTAACAAATGAATGAACATTTTCTTGAGCAGCTCAACGAATTCAAGCCGATAATAAAGTAAAAATACATTGCCACATTAAATAAAATATTTTTTATTCAACTAAAAAGGTGTAATAAGTTTAAAAGTAAATAATTATAGGCACTTACGTGGAGATAGCATTTTTAAAACCAAAAAAATATGCCTACGACCCCTTAGTTAAAAAATTACTTACATCCGAATTAAAATAAAAGAGAAAGTACTCTTTTTTTCCAAGTCTATAAAATAAAACTAGACTAAGAGTTAAGGTATAAATAATTAACTGAATATTACTATACTAACTAGTTAATTAAGTAACTTAAAATATTGAACTCTCAGTTTAAGGGAAATAAATAGTACACGGTCAATTTCTGTATAATGTAATGTAATCAGTGATCAGTCTATAATCTGTTTAAAAATATTAAATTATTAAAAACAGAAGATTAGAATTTAAGAGGCAGATAAGTTGCCAAGTAACACCACGCCTGTGCTCGAAAAAAAGCAATGGGCGCTTCTTACTTTTAGCAGGCGTTACAATAGTTTGCTTTTTTAATTCTTAACAGTTTAAAACCAATGTCTTTCCATATGTGATATTCTCTGAAAAATAATAAAATAATTTTAATAATTAGGCTGTAATTTTTTTTAACAAAATATTCTACATTGTTGCTAAAATAACAAATATGAAATGAGTGATAATGTAAATGACCATGCAGTGACCTTTAGCTGTTGACGTCATGATTGCGAAGGGTAATGTTTGGAAATTTTAATCAATCGATGGATTATGATCTATGGCGGTGGAGTGTGGAGTGTGCAGTGAGGCATGGCGACCCGTCGACGCCAGAGCTCGCCGCCCGTATCGACACGCGACCGGCCCGTCCCGCGCAAGCGTGCTGAAATAACGCAGGGTACTCACGCATGCGCCCTATTCGAATAATGTGCTTTAGTCTTGCGACACACGACTCCTCTTCACGCCGTGTCACATAATTGATTGTCCAGTCGATACATTGAACGGCCGGTGCGCGACACTCTTATTACAATTATATATATTTAGTTTTTATCAAATTTATGTAATGGCCTCATTCCGTGATTGTGTATGATTAGTTGAGTGATGTGTAGTGTCTTGTGAACATGGATGTAGCAAAGGAGAATTCGGGCTTCCACGATGACTTTGGGGATGACGATGGGAATTCTCGCCGATGTATGCTGGACGGTTAGTATCCAACAATAAGCAATGTAGGTAATTGGCAGAATTACTAATACCCCGTAATTATTCAACATACATTTATGCTTGGGAAAAATCACATGTCTGTGTGTTGGTCGGTGTGCATGTATTGATTTTCCATGCAAATGTCATTGGAGACAACGGCGTCGTGTTTACGTACAAGCGAATACTTAGCTCATTGTTTGGACACCTTTCCGATGTGACTCATTGTGAAAACATCCTAAGCAAAGGAACCTTAAAAATTATAGCTCGAGTCCATTTGCCTTAACGACTATTAAATATTGTATAGAATGAATTATTTGCATATAATTGAAATGAAATTGTTCACTCGCTCACCTTGTCAGTTAGTCTACTCCGCTTGAGATCTTAAGAGACGTTTTATTAATTTCTTTCGTCAAGTACATAAGTCAAGGCTTTCCTCTATTTGTCAACAGGTAAAAATAACTTTTTTTATAGAGTAGTGAAACCATTTACAAATGGTTATTTACATTCCCGAATGCAACGGAAATGGAAGGGATAGACAGGATTTTATTTTATCTATACATATGTACAATATATGTACATATACAGTAATCATTATAAAGCCATAAGAGATCAATAAAAAATATATCAATCACCAAATACATCTTTCTTAATGAAATAACCAATAAAAGAAAATTAATAAACAAGGTTACCTTTATTGTGTATATACAGAAATAAGCTTATATGAGTCACACTGGACAGTAAAAACGTGAGTAAAGTAGACATGAAGGGCTCGTCCAGACAGATGGCATCCCGTTTTGGCAAACGAACCTTCGCATGGATCCTTGCAACGTGCCGCAGCGTGCGTTCACCCTGACTCCCCTCAACTTTTATAGGGTTTTAAAATCGATACCAAACCCCTATGAATTATAAGCTTGCTTTTAACTACGAGTAATGTTTTTATAACGCTTCCTAATCGCAACGGCGCTGAGAATCGATTGCATTGCTGCATAGATTAATTTGCAATCTCGTTAATATTCTCAATGTCACGTGGATTGATAGAAATGGCTATGATTGTTATAACTAGTCGCATTAAACTTTATTTTTATTATCAAAGTTCATTTATTTTAGTTGTTTTATTTTAACTTATTAAGTTTTAATTTCGTGTTCATTTTCCCACGGCTTTAGCTTGTCTAACAAAAAAATTAATGCTGATAAGAGTAAACCTATTAAACTCTAAAAAATTAAACAAGACAAAGTAGTTCTTATATGATTGTTAAATTATAATTTCTGTTGAAATTCTATCCTTAATGTACATTGTAAAGACCAAATAATAAAATTAATAAGTACAAAATATTAAATATACATATGTATGAATAAACTTCCTATATGTTTGAATAAAGACATAAAATAAAATATAAACTTAGGGGTTAGGTAAAAAACGAAGAAAAACACTAATTTTGTGCTAAGTTAACAATGCTTATTAATTCTATAAAATTAATAAGTAAAACTTTAGTGTTAAATAATTTAACCTTAAAAAGTTTTTACAGCTCATATTCTTTCCTATTTCGTTGTACTCGTACTATGAGAAACAGCCTAACGTCTTTATTAAATGTAGAGCTAACTCTAACGCTGATATTTAAAAAATGACAATAGAAGTAATTTAAAAATACAGAAAATATTTTTTTAATGTGATATTTTATTTTATACCTAAGCAAACTACAAAGGCGTGTAAAAGTTAAACATATTTGGTTAAAACTTAGTTCACATAATACTTCTTCGCTGTCTGTAACCGCTATATAATAATGAATGACCTTTGAGACATCTAAATCCTTAGCCTCTCCCGTGACTATGATTGCTGTAAAGCATTCGAAACGTCGGGAACCAAAAATCTAAATAAATCTGCGAAAAAATCGCAAATATAGTTTTATTTTAAAACTTAGCCCATTCATAGAATATATCCTTGATTAAAACATATTTTTTTAACACCGTTCCCGTGGGATAGTAGTTACAATTATATACATAGTTCTAAACTTATCAATAGATGGCGGCGTCATTCATATACCTTGTATGACAGAAAGGCAATAATAGATAATTTTTTGTGGGCTATACAAATCATCGCCTGCTGTAACGATATTATGAATTTTAATTCTATCAACTGTATTTTACGTAGGTAGAGTCTACAAGAGATTGCCGTTATTTGTTTTATATAATGAGATAATACTGCTAATTCACTCGACATCATATTATGAGAACAAAGATAATGGGCAATATGTGCTTGTGTACACTTACATGTATTGACAATTGTTTTTACTAATTGTTACATTTATGATAGCGTATCTATTTTACATAGTTCTATGATTTCGTAAGAAAGATAATTAAAAAGAATTTACATTTTATAGATAAACTTTGATATTACTAAAAATAGTCCGCCAACCCGCACTTGGCCAGCATGGTGGACTATGGCCTGACCTGATCCCCTCCGTATTGAAGGGACGCCCGTGCCCAGCAGTGGGACGTTAAAAAGGGCTGAATACACATAACTAGAAATATGAACTAAGAGAGCTGAAAAAAGGTTTTAAAAAATATGAAACTTACCAAGGTTACTAAACGATTATGCAACGTCATAGACAATATCATCTTCAACTAACAATAGACCCTAAAGTGGCATGAACACTTAAAACACTGGCGCTACAAAATTTTATGATAGACCTTTTTTAAAGTCAACGAATGTTTAGATTAATCCTGGTAAAATTATTTGTATATAAACTCGTAGGGTAATTATTATTATTTGTATGATTTCGTTTAATTTTTTAACGCTCTAGCACTTTGGCCTATAACAGATTTCCCATAATACAAGTTCCCATATTTTAAGTTCTAAGAATTGAATTTTGTATGAAACTTACCTTTTTAGACTTTTTTTTTGTAATTTTAGCACGAGTGAAGCCGCGGGTTCTGCTAGTTGTATAATATATTAAATATCTTATAATTATCGAATAAATTTAATGTTTAGACACCTTATAAGAAAACAACTTAGCAATGTTAATAACCCATTATTGCAATTAAATTATATTTAAAACTATTCAAGTTTTAACCATCCCTTAGCACTATAGAAAATTCCGCTTCTTATTACGTCCGAAACTTTTGCTCTATTTTGACTACATTTCTAAGAAAGCATTTTATATGGAGACAAACATGGTTCTTATTAACTACCTATAAGAGTTCATAATTCTGCCATGGTGGTAATATTGAATGCTGCGCAAATCGATAGTGCATGGCGAATCGCTTGTGGAAGCTGTTATTTATTGCTTATTATACTGCGGAGTTACGATGCTAGTGGATCTCATGACACGTCGCATATTATATATTTTAATATATTATATCATAAGAATCTTTAACACCAAGTACATGATGATGCTAAGAATACCTATATATTTAAGTCGATTCCTCGAGCAGCCCCATTCTGTACAAGCTACGAAATTTTGGAATAGTTTGCCTGTAAATATAAAACGTTCCAAATTTAAAAATGTAAAAAAACCCTATTAAGAATTATTGCCTAGATAATTTCTGGAAAAAAAATTAGAAGACGACATTGTGCAACATTTATATTAAATATTTAAAGTTTTGTGATTTTGGATACATTGTTTCCTTATTTTTATATCATTACTGTGACGTACAATAAAGTGTATAAATAAATAAGTAAATAAACAAATATACAAAAATATAGTTTTATCGAAAAATTCTGAATGAATAAAAACGTGGGCATACCTAATAGTTAGTTTTACTTGATTTGGAGTTTTGTAGGATTTTAATATAAGATTTTGGGTTTTTTTGGGATTAATGAGAAATAATATGAGGATTAAAATTAATTTATAAGACAAAAGCTGCTTTGACTCACTAGCGCGACGACTCTACATCAAAAGGCATAGGTTGCACCTGCGTGATAAAGCAGGTGGCTATAGAAATATCAATGTATCATAAAATAGTATTCAAGTTGGTTTTTATATTTTATTCCGCAGTTTTTATGGTGTATCGTTCCTATAGACATTGACAAGCTTTAATCGAAGATTTGTGGACTAATAAGCGCCTCAAATTAGATGTTGTCACTACCAGCCATGTTTGCGTATTCTATAGACCGTAAGGTCCAAGTCATGGTAAATAATTACAGGTTTTTTAATAAGTGAACAAGTTGCCAACCGGTACGCCTGCCCTTGAACTGAACCGCATCTCAATATCCGGTTTTATTTATTTTTCTCTATACTTAATTTGTTGACGTTTCTAAAATAGATTATCTAAGAACCTATTATCATAAAAGTACTGAGCACTATAATAAATTTAAAAATTATTATTTTAACTGTTTTTAATTTGCTTCTAAAATAATATTGACATAATAAGTTTCAGTAATTTGTTTTTATTAGTTAAGGATGCGTCTTTGTAGAAACATACAAAAAGAGAAGAACCGCCAGAGGCCAGTTATAATGTTTTTTTTTTTTTCAATATTTACTAGCAGTCGTTATTACCTAAATTACCTGCTCTTAAGTGTCAGGATATTGTCAATAAAAACAAATAATATAAGAAATAACTACATGTAATATGAATATACTGACTACTTGATAGTAAATAATAAAATTAATTTGTAAATTATAAATATAATATATTATAATTGCAATAAAAACATGACGTTTTTGCATTAACACTGTCGGTTAATTAAACTTTTTTGCACTTTGAACCAACTTATTACGACAAGACCAAGGCTATTTCTTACATGTTCCTACTCTATACCTATACATACATGAACTTATTTATTCCTGGTGATGAAGTACTTACGTTTACATATCACGTAGATTAACGTTTATCTGTATAAATATTATAAATGTGAAAGTTTGTGAGTATGTAATGGATGTTTGTTACTCTTTCATGCCAGAACGGATGAACGGATAGATTTGTTTCAGTTTTTCTAGAGGCGAACCCGAGCGAAGCGAGGTTGAGCCGCTAGTTTTGAATAATTAAGTTGACACAGACCGCACCAGAGTGAATATCTTATTTATATAGACATAATTATAATGTAAAAAGTTATTCTATGAATATTCTCAAAAGAAAATTTAAATAATCTTCGTTAAAACAACTTTCGTGACACTAAAGATCTCACTGAGCATTAAAATTTAATTTTAAAAGGTTTTCAACTGCAAAAATTATTATAACTTGGCCTTTCAAAAGTAAACTCAATTAATTTTTAGATCAAAATAATTTTATACATTAAGAAAGAAATTAATGTGAGAATAATTTTAACTTTTAAGATTCGTAAAAGGTAACAGTTTATTTATGATGGAATTCAAAAAGAAGCAGGTAGTGAATTCGATTGCTACTATGTTTGATTACTGTCTTTCACTTTAACACAATAAAAAATTATCTATTTCGACCGACTTCAAAAAAGGAGGATATGTACGCCTAATTAAATAATTAGGCGTACATATACTTTTATAATATCTTTGCAATATTTTGGAAGATTTGGAAGATCTTAATGAATAATAAATAAAAAATTAAAATTTTATTGAATCTTTTTAATCTTTTTAATAAAAAAAATTTATTAAATAAAATAATTAGATAAACATGCATATTAGTCCTCTACTTTCGATTAATAAACGGTTTAGTTTTTCACTAATAAGTTTTCTTAGTCTTCAGAATATAATGGTGGATTTATCTAAACTAATATTATAAAGAGGAAAGATTTGATTTTTTGGTTGTTTATACTGAATAGGCTCCAAATTTACAGAACTGATTGAGATGAAATTTGGTGAGAAGTTAGTTCGAGACCCTGGGAAGACAGAATAGGAACAGAGAACATAGAATAGTTTTTATCCCGGACCATTCATGCCTTAAGGGGGTGAAAATGGGGATGATAGTTTGTATGGGGAATCAACCTAGTTTATATATATATATATATATATATATATATATATATATATAATGTATACTCATAACAAGTACTATAGTATAATCAGTCTAAGATCTACCATAGCAAGTCAATATCTACATGATCACTGATATTGCCGCCTATCTTAACGCCGCATCGGGCATGAATAAGAAATGAATCTGATAATATGACTCATAAAAATTAAAAACATATAATTAAGTAATGACTAATGAGTTTATTCTTTTAATCCAAATAATACTTAAACAAAATTAACATTACCTATTTTTAGGGTTCCGTATGTAAAGGATCGAAACTTTATTTCCACATAAGGCATAAATATTCCAGAATATAAACACATAAGGGCGACATAATTCGTCTATTACCTTGGGATTGAAAAGATGGTAGATATTAGTACATACATACCTAAAACTTGCGCGTTGACTTAACCCCGACCTATTTGCGAGCTTTCGTGCGGCTTCAAATTATAAAAATTTTTCCGTCTGTCTGTCCTACCTTAAAAAGACTACATCTTGTAAGCAAAAAAACAGGTAAACATTTCAATTACACTTGCAGTGAATTTACTACAATTACTTTAAAAAGAAGAAAGTAAATGAAGAAGACGGGTCTTACGATAATTTAGTGATAACTTAACCCAAAAACAAGTTAATATCTATCGTTATTTTAGTATAAAGTTTACAGTAAATAAATCGCTATTAGACTTTATTTTATTACTAAATAGATAAAACGAATTTTTAAAAATAAATTTACAACATACTGTGTATTTTTTTTAAATGGTATTATTGATATTATTTTAGTACAATAATTAAAAGGGCAATCATATGTTTCGTAGTACATTATTTTAATTAAATCTAAAACCTTATTGAAACGAATCTCTAAATAGCTCACAACACTTCAAACAAGACCAACTTCATTTTCCATAACGAATATCCATTATTTAATATTTTAATAGTGTGTAGAGCGATAACAGCGATTGTGATGTACGAATAAGAATATGTAGGTACTTTATAGTATATAGTGAATATGAAACATCTAACCATATTTTATAATACATAGTAAAGAAAACATTTTGTTAGTTACTTATTTATAAATTTGTATTAAATATTTTTTAATCAATTTAGTTATTTCTTTTATATAGTTTCATCTATTTTCATGACATACATACATATATTTTGTAAATACCTTATTTATAAATTAAGGATAATAATTTAGCTTATTATTTTTTATAAATATGTGACGCCAATATAAATACAATTAGGTACACACTCGTATCATGACATAAAATCACTTTATGCATATTATTTACTAGAGAAAGCTTAGTTAAAGAATAACATTTCTATAATACAAAACGAATGAGAAAGGTAAAA
This sequence comes from Brenthis hecate, assembly GCA_951806755.1. Classification (NCBI taxonomy): domain Eukaryota; kingdom Metazoa; phylum Arthropoda; class Insecta; order Lepidoptera; family Nymphalidae; genus Brenthis; species Brenthis hecate. Next base: position 12,242,831 of record OX638258.1, on the reverse strand, counting down.
TTTTCCAATTCCCATCTAATTTAATGGCAAATGTCAACTCATCGCGTTTGTTGTGCGCACGCGCAAGGGAGCCGCGCAATTTGTTGAAAGTCGTATCAATTTGTTTTAGAAAGTAGATTGTTCTATGGCCTCGCCTCTGCACAAATTTTGCGAAAAGCTCTTATTTTTAGTGTAAATACGTAGTCTGTTAGTTATAGTGTGTTGTCATATGATGCTGTAACTTGTTTTTATCAAAATGAAACACATACAATAATTAATTTAAAATTGCCTGTTGAAATACTATAACACTTACATGTTCAGCAAGATGGGCTGACGTCGTACGAATTGATCACTTGTAGATTTGACACAAAGAAAATAGAGATGTTTCCGGTCACACGTTCGATTTAATGATTTGCTTTTGATGTGATTAGTATAACCAATTAACATACAAAGCAAACGTGGGAATTCTAAATGTCAAAATTCCAAATGAGGGTGTTTTACTCTCATATTTGGAATTTTTATTTATATGTAGGTGCCTACTATAATAAATGCGAAAATATTGATAGTGATACACTTACAAAGTATATTTACTTACTTAACCTCACATGTGCACACGCACTCACGAATAGGCAATATGCATAACATAAATAAAGCCACAACATGTAACAAAGAGGTTTGACGTAATAATGTGTAACATGTAAACAGTAAACATAAAGTAGGTATTTTTGGTTTCTCATATTATTATTTTTATATTTGTGCCAAGCGAATTGGCAACTAATAAAATTATACCTACACAATACACAATTACTACAAATACTACTACTATACATAATAAATGTAATTCAAGATTAAAAAGATCTTATAAGCGTATCGTATATGGCTGACCTGTCACCTGGAAACTTATTAAATATTTATTATTTAGTGCAGGTAATTACTAATGTCAAAAAAAATGAAGAAAAAATAGTTTAAATAATTTTAATTTTGTACGAGGGGTGTCGTATGTATGAAGTTTTTTTTATATTAAAAAAAATATTAGAAAAATTGATCTTATATTACCTACCTATTATTGACCTTGATTATTGACCTTGTATAACCTGTCGAAAATTATAAAAATATAACATGATTTTTTCAAATCGTCTTAGCAACAAAATTAAATGTTGGATTTTTAATTACCCACTTTGTAATATCCACTGGACAGCTTTCGCAGTAGCACCATCTATTAGACTAAACAAAATATCCCGACGAATAAAATTCAAATTATGGCGGCTATATTTTTGTACTCGCAGGACAAACAATTGACGTCTCTGATGTGTTTCAACACCGATTATATTTTGAAAATCAAATGTGTTACAGCATCGTAGTTTTTATCATCTATCATCAGTTCATGAATAATGTATTATTTTAAAGAGAACACATAAATACATTGTATCATAATAGAACAAAATATGTTTTAAAATGCCAAGACAATGCGATAATTTCATAATACTAGAGGTTTCAATATATCACGCTGATAGGCACGTTAAGCAAAGCAAAACATTTTGAAATTGCCTTATGTAATGTAAGCAGTAATTCATAAACCTGATGGTCATCCATCAGGGTTACCATTATATACCATTACTACCACAATTAGTTTACCTTCATGGAATTCTGTGAGGCTACAGACATATTGTATTTAGGAGCAACCGCAATACACCTGGAAACTGTTACGTTACCTTACATTTTGACGTGAAATGTCTTGAAAATCACACCGAAACATACTGGCACTAGGTCAGAAAAGTGGACCGTAACGAAATAGGTTGCATACGAAATAGGTTACCATAGCGTAGTAACCGTTGTTATTGTCTAAAAAATGTATATAATATTCTTTCCGTTGCCATCTTTAAAAATTACTATTTTTACTAAGTGATTTGTTCTCAAATATGCAAAATATTTATAAAAAAACAAAAACACTAAAAGCGACTGGCTGGAATAGACGTTTTACTTTAAATGAACAGCAGTGATCTCCGACACAGTCCCATCCTATTTTTTTAACTAACTAAAAAGAGGAGGCCAATATTAAAAAAAAATGGTAGAGTACCTACTTACTTTTATGGTCCTAGTGTGATACACACAGCCTTTTTAGTTAAAAATTACTTTAACATAGAATTGCAAATTGGAGTAGGTAATACTATGACATAAATAATTATACGACAAATGTCTGTCATGTCAGACGATACCTATAGATATAAAACTAAGTCGGGTTTGTTACAAATTATAACACTTATTACTCGAGAACTGCTAGATCGATTTTAATGATATTTTTTGTTGTATTTGTCTTCACCCTGAATAGCAGAATAACTATTAAAATATCGGAAAAAATTACGAAAAAAAATTGAAAAAAAAAATCTATTCCATACTAAGAGTCAAAACGTACCTTGGGATGAACCTGAGCGAAGCGAGGGTGAGTCACTAGTACATGATAAATTCGCGCAAGTAAAAAAACAGATTTTTTAATATTTTCTATTAGAAGGAATTTATTTTCACAATTTACATAGGACTTATTCTGCCAACTAATTTTAAAAGCTTTCTATACAAATAAACAAAACACTTGATTAGTTTAATAATTCAACACTATTTAGAAAGCGCAGTTTCTAGCAATAGATAAAGACTAATAGTAAACTGCGAGTAGACTCTAACTCAATTAGCTAGCAAAAAATCGAATTAATAATAACTGGAATTTTACGTCATTCTAATAAAAATAAGGAAATAATTGGAATACAATTTATCGTTTACCTACATTTTAAATTGTATAGTTTAAAAAGTAAAAAAAATGAGTTACACAATAAATGTTTTGAACATATTATTTGAATACGAAATATAAAATATCCGTAATATATTACTATACATATAATTAGAAAGATATACAATTTATTAAAATGGTCAAATAATAAACAGTAATTAAATAGATTCTTATTAAAATCTATTTATAAGCTATTTTAACTTGGTATTTTTTTTAGGTATCAATAGCAAGTGTCGAAGATACGAAGGCGACCCGCTGTTCCAAATTTTGAAATTGTTTACTTTTATGTAATAACTCGTAAATAATTGCTAAGCGTCTTTAGCAATACTTGAAGCCAGAGTAATAGTGGAGTCGCAGACAAACAGTTCAATGTGTTCAATTTTAGTAATTGGTGTCAGACTTCCTTTGTTACATAGTATAATGACATGTAACAGATAAGTGTTCCTTATACAAATATGTACAGTTTTCCAGCTCAAAGTTTAGTCTTTGACATTGTTAACTTACTCAACTATAATTATTATTTTACTTAAATATAATTGACATGAAGTCTACATCATTTGCTTGTATTTAATGATTTTAAATTTTCTTATAATAAATCATAAGAAGAAATATAAGTACATAAATACTTCATATTATAGTATATATTTGAAACTAAGCTTAAAAATATTCAAAATACATACCTATAACCTACCGTTGTTCTATTAAAATTGATTGTATTTACGTATCTACAAAGTAATCTCTTAAAACTGCTATTACTTTTGGCAGTAAAAATATTCCCTATCTGCAAATCGCAGAATTAACTTCCTCCAATAATTATTATCTCTACACAAAGTATTCACAGACAATAAAGTAAGTAGAACAAAGCAGCCCTGTAAATCGTAGTCGTTCTCTCCGAAAACAGCCAGTAGTGAACTTTTAATACCACCAATACTTTTATTGTCAATTAGTACGTGGGCGATCGGAGCTTCGCTAGGCGTTTTTCGGGAAAGATTTAAAAAATGCGTTTTTTAAAAATATACACCTTTATAGATAAACTTAAAAATCAAAACTTTATCTAAATATATTTGGTCCAAATCGTTAGAGCCGTTTCCGAAATACACGAAATCAATTTATATATATATATAATATATATATATATATATATATATATATATATATATATAACAGAATAATAATAATATATGTATATTGTGGTACATACCTATTTATTCACATCCATTAATCCTTAATAAACATTTGTCGGTAAAAAGAAATGAACAAAAGCTTAATGTAGGTACGTTTTTAATTTTTTGTTACTTACAATGTAATGTATATTTAACAGGAAACAGAAAGAAAAAGTTTATATTATAGGACTGTTATGACGAACCATCCATCCTCAGTCCATACCTACATGGTATGTGCCATAGCACCTTTCCCCATCAGATTGGATATCACCTGTACGTCTTTAATACACATACCAGATGTTTGGCGTCTGACATAATACTCGTATGTGCGAGACTCGGGATCATTTCTTCCTGACATGTGCAGGGTGTGGAACGATCGTTTTCCTGAAGTTTTCTCCGAGCCCTACAATATGAAAATCTACAAGTCACTGCTACAAGTGACTATTGTTGATTTCCATAAAGTCTTATGTCGTGCTTGTTTACTCCCATTGAAATATAATAAAAGAGCGATGTAAATTTATTATTTTTCTTATAGCCATTTTATTATATATTTTATTGTATGTATATCAATTTATTAATTTTGACATGCTCATAATCGCGTACCTTGTAGTAATTATAAATATTAATATCTCAGAATAATTCAAATTAGGGTCTTAAAGACTGATATAATAGGTATGCAGTATGACCCAAAAACCTTCTCTGTTTTTGTACATTGTACGATGACTCTCCATATACATATACTGACGTAGTTGAATGAGACCGAGTAAATATCTACGATCAAAAAATATCAGCATATTTTTTCATGTTGAAAGTACGACTTGACAGTCAAATATATGTACATACATATATTATGTATTCGAATATAAATACGCTAACCTAACATGTACATTTTTGGTATATTCTTAACATATTATTTTACTATTACATCTACAATACAAGTTTATATGTGGGCTTAGAAACTGTTAGTAATATTTTTTTTTTATTTTATGTATTAAAAAAATTGACAAGTATTTTATGGCGCATAGTTTGTATTTCGTTGCGATTCTAAATGCAAATAAAAAATCAGACAAATGCGAGTCTGTTTCATATATAACATGGAGGATGCCGTAGGTACAAATATATACTTTTTTTTTTAATTTTATTATTAACATTATGTTTGTGTTATATATATTTATCGATAAAATAGGATCTTAAATTAATAATTCTAATCTCTGAGTATATCACTCAGATGACTTTTGATATTCGTAACGACGTTTTTGACTTTTATCTATAGAACCCTAATAAAAATCACGCTACCGCGTATATATATAAAAACTTTTTTGTGTACATCCATATTATATATTATCTGTTATAGTAAACGATAAAACAAAGGTTTTATATACGTGAGGCAACATACACATACTTAGCGGCTGTTTTGATTACGCGCATGAAATAACAATCAACCACTGTAAAGTTCTTATGATCTCTTGCGGCTTCTTCTGCATTAGAATCTAACTGATACGTTTATTAAACTAAATATTATTTGTTGGATTTAACGTATTGTATTAATAAAATTTGCTTACATATTATGATTAAATACCCCCTCGTTATGTGTGCTCTTTTTAAAATTTATGTTTAGAATCCAGTTAGGCAAAAACTCACCTATACCACGACTCGTATAAATCTATAATTATCTTTCCAAAACAATAACAGAGCTGTATATAATAGGTCATAACTCGAGCTGGGTTTAAGAATAAAATATGTAACTTTATTTATATATTTTATAGCTTATATATTCTCACGTACACTTTATCATAGATTATACTTTTATATATTACTGAATGTATTTATTGTGATTTTTATTTATTTGATTTTAATATGACTTATTTATTTAAACTGAATAACATATTTTAGGAACAAATGATGTTTACTTTTTAATTTACTGCATGGTGTGATAACCTGTAAGGCTGTAAAAAAAGAACATCTATGTATGTAAATGTAATCACGAATGTATTAATATAACTTTTCTTCGTTATCCTAATAAAATAAATAAATAAATTAAATATATCAAGAAAATAAATACAAGAAAAATGTGATAGTTTAATGACTTCCTTACATACCTTTTGCGCTCATAAAGCTTGAAAATTGCATCTTATTATCATGATTCTTTGAAAATGATCTGAAGGAATAAAACCAAAAACTAGATAATTTGAAGTTAATTGCATAACATATTACTAGAGTTGATATCTTAATGACAGCTGCGTCTATAATTTTGGAAAAATCTTGTTTCATTTAAATTTGAATTTGCATATTAAGTTGTAACTTGTATATTATATCGTCATTCGTCATGCATTGTAGGTCGAGCAGGTCTAAGGCACCAGCGAAATGTTGTTATGCTATCTAGTGACTGTAGACGTTACGTGTACACTGTAAATGTAGAGGAATGTGATACTTTAGAAGCTTACACATTTTATATGTCGTAATTAACGCGTGGACCTCGAAAGGTCGCTAACCTTTGTTTAATACCACGTAGGTACGGTTTATACTTAAATGTTAAACTTCCTACTGTTTTCTTATTGCATTTAAATACGGACCTAGATTCCAAACGGCACATTTAAGTGAAACTTCGGCTCTACCTTAAAAAACCAAATCTATTGAACTTTTATGTAGTACGCTTAAACTTTTATAATATATTTTTGGTGTTTTAAATAAGCTTCAAAATAATTTACCGTTGTTCGCTGTATTGAAATCTTAGCAATGAGTAATAGCGCAACTCATGTCAAGGACCTCACAGACATTACCACACTGATTATTTAATTAAAAATGTTCTAGATAAATAACAAGCTTTACTAAAAATGATTTTTTATTGTAATACTTTTTAAGAGAATTCTTATTTCTTACTACTTCTTCAGTATAGATGTAAAAATTATTGGAATGTCAGTTTGTATGTTCCTATAATTTTGTACCTAATACCAATACAGGAAATAATCACTTGTTTTAAATTAAAATACCTAGTTGTTTTTAAAATATTTTTGTCTGAAATAGGTGCTCTAGTGGTCCAAATGACTCATTTATTGGTAACCAATTAGTAGAGCGATGTTGTGATAAGCAAATCGATTAATTAAGTATTCATAAACAACAAATTTATATTTATCTCCATTAATTTGCGATAATATACTTATACATATTGATTTTTTAAATGCATCTGCTAATAGATGCTCATTTCTATACAAAAATCGAAGCGAATAAAAAGAGCAGTAAGTGTAAAAAGCTTTTTAATACAATATGATACGTTAATCTGCATTTTAAATCCTTAGTAATATTATGTGTTTTAATTTGTCCTTCTTCTGCGTAGCATCGAAGCGGCAGATCAACGAGATTTAATGTAGTTTTAAGCCGGATAGTGACGTAGGCTACTTTTTATGACAGCGTATTCATGTTCATTTGGTATTTACCGAACTGACGGAAATCACACGTTTAACCCTCAAACTCCTTTTTAAAATGAAATGGCGGCTCACCCTTGCTTCGCTCGTGTTCGTCGCTAGGTACGTTTTAAATAGATATATGTAAATATATAATGAAACGTTAACGAAAAAATAATTTAAATTTTTTTCGTTAATGTTTCATTATTTCTCTTTATTAACCTTCCGTAGACCTTAAGGAACATACGAAAAAAAAATTAGCCGAATTGTTCCATCCATTCTTGAGTTATGCGCTTACCAACATTCATTTTTATTTATATAGATAGATATATATACATACATACATATTTAGTTTGGCGCAATATGGTCATAAGTTGAGACAAAGTCCCACGTTGGGTACCACCTAATAGTAGAAGAACATTGAGACCGGAAAAGTCTCTATCTATGGCACAAAATGAAGGAAAAATATTTCAAAGATAACAAAAACTTCAATGCGTTTTAATAACTCCTATAATATAATACACAAAAAAAGGTCCATTATTAAAAAAATATGGTTTTATTTTAAAATCTACTTACTACACTTCTTTTGTTATTTAAAGTTTCATTTGTTTTACTTAAAATGAGATCACATTAAAAACAGATTTTGCGAGTAAAGGCTATTTGTGAAAAATGGTACATTTTTGAACTTTTCATATAACCGGGAAAAGTGAAAATTAATATTAAAATAACAATTAATTAAATTAGAAAAATGGTGATTAATATCGCGTATTTCCTCCACGTGCTCTTATTAAAGTTTCTACCCGTCTAGGCATACTGAGAATGATGTTATCGATGGTCTCCTGGGATAGTCTCCGCCATTCCTCAACTACGGTGATTCGCAGTTCACCCACGTTGGCAGGAGCTGGAATTCTGGAGTTAACTTTTCTTTTCAGCAAGTCCCAAACGTGCTCTATTAGGTTCTGGTGATCTCGCCGGCCACTCCATAACAGTGATATTCATATCATTAAGATAAGCTTGAGTTACCCGAGCGGTATTCGGCCGAGCATTATCCTGCATAAAAACAAAACCGTTACCGATATATGGGGCAAACGGTACGACATTTTCTTCTAAAACTTCTCTGATATAGCGGTCTGCAGTCAGACTCTCTCTGTCAATCACTACCAAGTTTGTGCGAGCTCCCGAACAAATGCCCGCTCAAACCATTATTGATCCACCACCGTATGCAACTGTAGTTTCAAAGTTTGTCTGAATGTATCGTTCTCCTTTGCGTCTGTATATTCTTTGCCTGCCGTCAATTTGATTTAAGAGAATTCTACACTCGTCAATAAACAATACCTTACTCCATTGGTCCGCGTTCCAAAGTCGACGTTCCTGAGCAAAAGTTAACCTGTTTCTACGATGATTTACCTCGAGCCTTGGAGCCTTGGCGGGCACAAATGAACCCAAACCAGCTTCTTCGAACCTTCTTCGTACCGTACGCTCACGTACGGTTACACCCCGCACTGCTTCTAAGTCATGTCGGGCTTGGATGGCTGTCAAACGGGGGTTCCTACGTACACGAAGCCGAATGAAACGGTCATCCCTACTCGAAGTGCGTCTTTTTCTGCCTTGTCCTGCTTTTCTCACATAAGTACCGGTCTCCCTGAACCGTTGGATACTGCGATGGATCGTTGAAACTGGTCGACGAAGATCTCTGGATATCACTCTGTAGGTTTGACCATTTCTTCGCATTTCGAGTGCCCTGGCAATCTCCGTTGGGTCTAAGTCAGGCATAATTCAGTCCTCAACTCCAAAAAGATACGCGATTAAAAAAAAAACTAACAAAAAACAGTATTTCAATGAATTTTTAAATCAAACTCAGAAGGAAGAAATACTCGAAGTTCGCTCCAGATAAGGTGTATTTAAATAAAATTAAAACAATTGCATAAAATGTGATGTTCAGTTGTTTTCTTAATTTGAAAATATTTCTTTTTAAATTAAATGACGTATAAACCAGCCAGCAACCTTATATGATACTGATATCAAACCTTTATTTTATGTTCCGCTAAATATGCCGGTGTGTTTATTATAAATATAATACAGACAAAAAATAATGACTGTAAAAGGTCTACGACCGACTTAAAAATAGCCTACTTCCGGGTAGAGTCACTATAGCGCACCAATTTAATCAATATACCAACTTTTTATTTTTATAAATACCAACGATTTCCACTTAAAATTTTATTTATAACCATACTCCCAAAAATATATTATTTCTATTATTAAACTTATCCTTCAGAAAATATTGGGAAATATTCCCGATGTTTAGTAGGTATCGGTTATTCAAACGGTTTTATTACAAACTAAAAAATTACCGTACAATTTCTATATTAGAATTATTTTATCTGCGATATTTGGCGTTTAAACTCTATTTTTTCAACGTAATCAACTCAAATTTTAGGAACCAATCTAATATGAATTTTAAGAAAGTAATGAGATTTAAGATATGTATTATATTTGCATGCAGATTAGTTATTATATAAGACATAATTCTTGGTCAGTTGTAATTTTATGCTAAAACAGATTTGATATCTGATAGCCGTGGTCCATGAAGCGTGAGAAAGCAACTGTAGCGATTATAATCGAATGCTTTCTTCGTGATCTTATAGGTAAGTTTTTGACATAGCGTATTACCGTGCCAAATGTTTGATTGATTAGTGCACTTTCTCCAGTTAGGCGCATTAAAATTTATTCTTAATAGTTATAACATTAAGAGATCATGATTGTCAATTTGATTTTGAAAAGTTTTACAATTTGTCGTTACGTACCTTGCTTCGTTAATTATCAAGATTTTGTTCTATAGAAATTCATTCATAAGAATCGTTGCCGTCTTATTTTCATTAAAAATAAACTTTAATTCTTTCACTTAGTTTTACAAAAACTTTTTTCCTCGTGAAAATTAAAAATTCACCAATTAAAAACCCATCGGAATTAGTATCCATGTAAGCATCCAAAGCTTATACAGAAGTCAGTCACATTTTCAAAAGATTTTTTTTGTTATCTAAGCTAGTCATTGTATACACGAAATGAGATTGAAAAGATTGGGGAGGACAGGCGATGGCGCGTCGAACTTAATTGCCGTGGTATTTGCTCGGTCCGCCGCTCAGTTCGTGCTGCGCCGCCACAGTGGTTACGTCGGTGGCGCGCTGCTTCTACTGATTTCAATGAAAAATTATGACAACCGCGAATACATAATCTCGCTGTGAGTGACCTTCAAACGTTAAGTGCCTGATGGCAGAATGACTGAGGAAAATGAGCAATGCGATTCCTTCAACTCTTGGGAGCTGAACGGATTAAACTCTCTGGATCTCTGGGATTATACCGTCGAACTGGAATGTCTGCAAGGAACCGAAGGTTAGTGTTGCATAAAAGAGAGGGGCGCTGCAGCCGTCGCGTTCGCTGGACAATTCGTAATGGCCAATGGGCATCTCTAAATTAAATCATAGAAATACACTACGATACACTCGATCTAACATTTGTACTTGCAATGATTAATACTTATATCAATAAAGTTTTTTGACTAATACATCATGTGGAATAAATATTTCTAACTAGACTACTTTCAAAATAATTTGGACAACATAGTGATTTGTATCATACGCTTTTCTCTTATCAGTCTTTGCAATATCTAGAAAAAAGTGACATAAAATTGCGTTGCATTGGTGAATGTTAAACATTTCATCCGTCTATAATATTATATAAAATCTTGAAATTCAAAATATAAAAATACAACACAACATACCTATATAGATAAGCCAATGCAACAATTATCTATCGTTCTGACGACGACACTCCCGTTATCTATATATTATATCGATAATTATACCATTGTTTAGTGATTGCATGTTTTCACCCTCGGCACTTATCTCCACGCAGTACTCTCCACTAACGTAATTACATTTATTCACTTGCACTGTCTAAAACAACTTTATTTAACCTTCTAGTTCATTTCCTTAAAATTCTTACACAATCTCGTATAAGTACGAGTATATGCAAAGCTGTAAAAGTATATAATAATTATAAAACTACGGCCCATTAAATATTTGCTCATTTACAGTAGCCACAGTTACTTCATAAAACATAATAGAATTATTTATGTTAAGAAGTTTTGAATAAAGCAATTACCACGTTATACTTACTTTTATATTTTATTGGCCATTTCATTTTACGTAAATGTTTAACTGTTGGTTCACCTTATCAAAATTTACATCATACATGCAAATGTTGTTAATTAGAGTCAAGAATTTGTATCGACAATCCAAAGGTTCTTTTAGTATGATATTATTATGTACCTACACTAAGTATATGCTCGCACAAATACGAGATAATGAACATTACAAGGTTTAGTTTAGACCGTTTTTTTTTGTTTAGATATTTCGTATAATTAAATTTAAGTGTGTACATAACTAGCAAACGAAAATACAAAATGTACAATGAAATTATAAGAAAAACAACTTATATTACGTATATTCGCTGATTTAATATACTACCTTATATACAAACAGTCATGATTTCTGCTACAATCCACTTAATAGGTACTTAAACCGGTTTTAAGTTTACACTGAAAAACTGTTACTACGAATTAACATTATAAATATTAAACACCTCGTACTTCTACAATAATGACAATCTTATTTATGAACGATTGTAGCCGATACAAATAATTTAAAATATTGATTTCAAATAGAAACTAGCGACTCGCCCTCGTTTCGCTCGGGTTCGTCCGCCGTGATTCCCCATACAAAATTTCATCCTTATTTTCACCCCCTTATGGGTTGATTTCCGGGATAAAAAATCCTATGTCCTTCCCAGGGTCTCAAATTATTTTCTACCAGATTTCATCTAAATTGGTTCAGTAGATCCAGAGATTACCCCCTATAACGTCACAAACTCACAAACTTTACCTCTATAATATTAGTATAGACTATAGATTGACTGAAATAAAATAGCATAATTTAAAAACAAACTGTACCTACCTACTTTTAAAAAAAGATGTTAACTTCTTTAGTTTCCTTATATACTTACCTATGTAGATACTTACAATTTATATTAATCTCGAGGTTACAACGGAAAATTATGTTTAACCGACCATATTGGAGTGACGCAAAAACTTACAACAGATAAAAAAAAAAATTATGGGCATAATATGAGAAGATTGATCATCTATACAGATAAATAAAATTAAGTGTCTAAAATAACATCTTTTTACTAAAATCATATAAAATTATATACGGTACGTAAATACAAACGTTTTAAAAATTGTGTTTTCTTATAAAAGAAAAACACAATTTTTAAAATGTTTGTCTGTCTGTTTGTTCCGGCTAATCTCCGAAAAGGCTGGACTGATTTTGACGTGACTTTCACGCGCAACTTAAGCTACTTTTATTTTAGAAAAAGAATTAGGGTTCCGCTCAAAAAATTAAAATGTACGTAGATACGCACGCTAGCAAAGCGTGAGAGAAGTAAGAAGCTGAGAATAAGTCGCTATAAGTTATTGATAAAGCGAAAACTATATTTGCAGTTTTCGTATTCTCTGTATTATCACAAACAAAGTAATTACAACGAATATTTTAATCCAATAGATAATAATCATAATGTCGGTTAAATAATATTTTTTATTACTGTACATAGAACAAGAAAGACGAATTAATTAATTAACACTATACCTAATTGGTTAGTTGTAGTTAATAGGCGGCCCCAATTATTTTACTAACTAAGCTCATTGTTTTTACTTATTTATTAGAGCATTTGCTGTCTTTTTTATTGCATTTGAAGTGTAGCAATCATCATGGTCAGATCAAGAGAAAAGTAACAAGAGCGGGGGCGTCTGAGCCTCTGATAAGAAAAATCTAATACATATAATAAAATTGTATATATAAAATCGCACAAGAATCAGAACACATCCTTACTTTATTAAAAACACATAAAAAATAATTTTATTCGCTGCTTAAGTATATTGATAAAAGTAGCATGAATTAAGCACATAAGCTATTTCCATTCCAAATATCTGTGATATCCATTGATCCGTTACAATATTAAGAAATAACAAACACACTCACAATACACATTGATAATACTAATATTTGGTAGTGACTACACTCAGGTACATGTTATCAACAACAAATACGTACTCTTTGTTTCTCATTGATAATGTAACTTTCCATATTTAACTGCTTCAGTATCCCCTACATACAATCTACAAACTATTCCCTACGAATAAACAAATTTTCATAAATTTGAACTGTGTACGATTCTTATTAGAAATTAATACGGTCTTAGTTACTATGTATTGAATCTGGTTTTTTAGTAAAAACTATAAATCACTCACGGCCATTACCCTCCCACTCTCGTGCCTCGGGAAGCAGGTGGTGTTGCCCTGTGATTAGCCGCAGTGAGATTGGCCGTCGGACCTAACTTTTTAGTCGTTAAGCTCCAAATGTCTCATAATATAATTTTCTGTTTAGCATTTTACAAAATATCTACGATGATGTTTATAATCCATAATTTATTTGGTTGAAAACAATATTCGTTGGCCCAACGGCTAAGATTCCTAAGCCTTTAAAACCAATACTTTAAAATCTAAAATCTTATCTATTAAGAAGAATGTCACCAAATATTGTAAATTACTCGTACAATTTTATAACTATGATTTAAACATCCTGTCAAAGTTAAATAATCTGCAACAGAAATTAAAATTCTCCATTTCCTTTGACGAATAAAAAGTAAAGTAAATTGAACCAATCTCTATTGCTAATATTACATAACAAAGTTGTTTATTCACAAATGCATTAAAAAAATTGTAAAATTGTCCAAGATTTCGATACCAATATTGACGACACCATTGCATCATAAATGTAGAAAAGAAAAATCTCTATAAGTAAAACATACGGCACAACAATATAGTCGACCAATTCTAGTACATATAGAAAAAGGCCATTGTCTCCTGTGCCTCAGCCCAGAAAGATAAAAGAATGTTGATTTATTACAAAACCATTAGTATAAATATTTATACTAAATAATATAACTTGTTTGATACTGTTGTCATCAACTTTGCCTTAGAATATGAAAACCATGATGAAAACATATTATTTAGATACAATTATCGAAACTTTTTTTAAAGTACATAGATACTATTAATACATATAAAAATGATAAAAAAATAAAAATATTTTAAAATGTAATGAGTTATTTTTATAGAACTAAAGTGGTTAAAGCATAAAAGAAAATTATGTATGGTGAAAAAATATAATCCAAATATATACACAATAGATACTGGATACAAAAGCACAATTTAAATATAATAATAGATAACTTGGAGCTTGAATGCCATCGCGAGAAAGTTTCATGTCATGACGACTGACGTTGACGACCATTCGTAAGTATGATAACAACTTACAATAGATCTCGGGAAAGAATAAGTTTCGAGCGGCGTATTATGAGGTTTAGTACAGAAGTATACCTCGTTAGTGTAGTGACTACCATGTATGCCTATTGCTTGCAGATTCGGAGGTCCTGAATTCAAGTCCCAGGTCGGGTCAAGCTATTGAGTTTTTCTGTTAAGAACTTCGCAGTAATAGGAATTAGGAGTTGGAGAATTGGCGGTAATACGTTCCGCGTGCCTCAGAGAGCACGTTAAGCCGTCGATGCATTGCCTGATCTGTAACAAGCCGTCAGGAGGACATTACATTCATATATAACGTATTAAAATCGAGTAAATCCTTAGTCCACATCTGTTTTCACTAACATAAATATTCAATAATGCTTAAGTATTTCAACTAATAAGATATACTCAAACATAAGCGAACCTCTATTATATTTAAAACATTTCATAACGTAATTAATTACAGATAGTTATTTTTACATACATATATAACTTTATAGGTAGGTACTTCTTTCTATTACTGAAGCAAGTAAATTAGGTTCATTAAACTCACTAATGTTGATTTACGTAATTTTATAATTTGTTTCATTTAAGTTTACTATTTAATAAAGCGTAGATGAATGGCAGCTGTAGTTGGTGTTATGTACATGAAAATACTAGTTTATATCACGTCATTAACCACTAACGGTTCTAATTAAACTGGCAAAGAACGTTGTATTCAGCCCTTTTTAACGTCCCACTGCTGGGCACTAGCCTCCCTTCAATACGACGGGGGATCAGGCCACAGTCCACCACGCTGGCCAAGTGCGCGTTGGCGGACTTCACATGTCTTTCGAAAACTTGCTAGGTTCTCTCAGACATGCAGGTTTCCTCACGATGTTTTTCCTTCACCGTAAGGCAAGTGGTAATCATGTTAGAAATAATTTGCACATGAAACTATCAGAGGTGCGAGACCCGGGATTTGAACCCGCTTCACTCGGTTTCCCAAGCAAGCGCATTACCACTGGGCTACCACTGCCTTTTCCGTTGATTTTTTTCAAAATTTGTAAAGTCCTTCTCTAGGCAATAATATAACTTTACGTCATTATATAAAGGTATACGTTGTTATCAACAATTATAAATAATTAAGAACGTATTAATTGTTCAAAAGGTATGGAAATGGATGACTTATAAGGGATTTAACGCATATTTTATTATTATTATTATTATAGACGCAATTAAAAAAAAAGCAATTTCCTATCGTTTTCAAGATCAAAGGAGGTTTTTATGAATTCCATTTACGGTCAAATAAATCGAGCAGCTTTGTTTCAGTACTTCTAGACCTTATTACTAAACTTGAAATTTACAGTTTAACTCTTCTACAAGGTTGGCAGGTATATACTTCGTTGTACTTGCCTTTCACGCTTGTACCGTGGCCGCCTTGTCGGTCTTTGTGTTAAGAGACAAGGTGGTAATGTGTCATACATTACTATGTAGTCGAAGTAGAACACGACTGTACGGCGGTAAGTTGCGTTGCGCCAAGCTGTGGTTATTATCCATTCCTCATCTCGACGATCGCTGGCGCAACCGACCGGCGCTTTTATGACCGCTTTTCGACCACGAACGTGATTACTTGTTACTATGATTACAGAATAAACAAGAAATTTTCACCTTGAATTGATTATAACATACTCTGTAGTAACAAATAACAAGATATGTTCTATATATGCGTAAATTGTGTTTTAATTATTATATTATGTATGGGATATTAAAATTATGAGTTCATAATGAAAACTTTATGAATATATAAGCAATAATTACTTAAAAGAATTCGGAAATATAATGCTCGGATAGTTTACTCAGAATTCAATAATCTCTCTTCGCATTATCGCCCGCGGCGGCCTACCTGCGACGTGATAGCATCCGACGAGATAATTGCAACGTCAAAATCATCCGTCACCACGTCCGCATTGCTCTCACAACGTTTGCATAATTTACTACTTTCCTTAGATTTATGCATAGACCTAACAATCCAATTTTCTTTTAGATTTGCAGCTTGCGGCAGAACTCGGAAAGACACTCTTGGAACGGAATAAGGAATTAGAAACTGCATTGCGTCAACACCAAAATGTCATCGAAGACCAAGCACAAGAAATCGAAGTATGAATTAAAAAAATTAATTACATAATTTTAACTTAATTAATAAGATTATTAACATAAAATATTATCTACTTATTCCAGTACTTAACAAAGCAAACTGTAGCATTGCGTGAAGTAAACGACTCAAGACTGAGAATCTACGAACAGCTAGAGGTGAGCATTCAAGAGCTCGAACGCGCGAATCACAGGCTCGCAGTCGACCATGCCGCCGACAAGAAACACATTAAGACGTGAGTTCATTACCGTAACAAATAACACTTGTCATCTTTTGAATTTACTGCTCATCGTGTTTCTTTTCCATCTTTGTTGTTAAATTACACTGCTTCCCATGTACCAATTTCAGTCACAATTAGTGATAATTCGTAGGTACAACAACAAACATCGACGTCATAATAAAGTTTTCTGTTTATAACATTATTGCACATTTTTTTATTCTCATTCATAAATTTAAAAAACATTCACCCTTACATAATGAATTGTTCACATTCCAGTTTATGCAGTAACATCGAAGGTTTGGAAAACAAGTGCGAGGAGTTTCAAAAGACTGTGGACGATCTGAATGCGCAATTAGAGATCGTTCGACGGCGAGCAGAGCGGAAACCAGAGAGCGATAAACCCAAAGAAAAAGAACTAAAGCCTACGAATTCTACGACGCCTAACAATAAAAATATCAACATCACACCACAGAAGTCGGTGGCACCTCTCCCTGCATTGACAAAAGAGGATGAGGACTTGCTGAGGCTGAGCGACGAACTGAGAGAGAACAAAGTACTCTTCGCTCAAGAACAAAGAAGGGTGATAGAACTCGAAGAACAGCTAGCGTCGGTAATACAAGAGAACAATAGACTGCAGGAACAGCTTAGAAATTGGCATCAACGAGATGATGAGCCAAAGTCTATGCACGAGGAGTTCTCAATCCTTGAAGAAGTCAGGTGTGTTATATTATATTTTTCATTTTTAAATTATATTATGAAATTATATTAGAAAAAATAAAGAAATGTATTGATGGTTTATTAACTTTAGTATTTTATGTTTACTTTATTCTATTACCGAGATCCCGAAAAAGCATTTACAACTAAGTGTTAAATCAATATTTTGTATGAAATTATAATTAAAAATAATAATCATCAATGATTTGATATTAAACATTTAAGACAAGGCCAACTCTGCGTGCGATGCCTAAGGGGAATGGAGCGTGACGACATGTCCTCGATACTCGATGGAGACGACGACGACAGAAGCGCTATCAGTTCTATCATCCTCACTCCAGGCCAGCAAAGTCCTCGGGACGACCACGTCACAAGCAAGCTTGTCAAATTTGACGTACGTATAATATTACTCACTGCAACTTTACTTTCTATTTACTACGCTTCCTTCTCTTGCCAATTCTGTATTTTAACATTAGATTTTATGTCTTAGCTCTTTGTACTAGAAAACTTTACTAAACTATATTAACTCACAATTCCGCCAAAATGTGCAGCATTAATTTTACTAACCACTAAACAATAAAAATATCGGTAAGAGGTCCTTCCATCAGGAACAGCCAAGAATCAAATATTTAAGGCGTTTATTATTTTAAACTCCAACCAACCAGAGAACAGCGGTTGGTATATCCCGCACCAAAATCTCATAAGAATGTTTTGATCGTTTCTAGGCGACAAAACTATTCGAACTGCCCCTGATGTTGTTGATCACGCTTTGCATATGCATTATGAAGCGCATTTGCAGTAGTTTTCTTTGGATATATCGCATGTAGTTGAAGGTACGTCCATTACTGACACGTTATTAGACTAAGAGAATGCACGCTAATTAGTCATTGGTGATGGTATTCTGTTCATCTAACGTGTTTAGTGTGGCGTTACTCGTTAGTTGTTTTCAAGTCCTCGTTTTGTTACAACAACACAGCTAACGATTTACTAATAGTTCATTTTATATGTTGATGATAAGTAATTACTAATCTAGCAACTAATATTGTGTGCATATCTCATTAACGTGTGTTTTTGTCAGCTAAATCGATTTTTAACAATAATGGTGGAGTAATGGGTGTATTTTTGACATTGTAACTCAATAGTTCATATATCACTTAATTATAAGTAGGTAGTATAGGTAAATTTCGCTCTTTCCACGAATACATTAAAAGGCAATCTATATTTTATTCAAATTTAAAAATCTATCTTTTATATCCATGGCATAACTTTTTTAAAACTAATTACTATTTAAATAACAACGTTCATCACATTTTTATAACTGTCATCATTACCTATGTTATTAAAAACTATAACATCATTATAATTAGTCCCGTTAATGAATGTAAAATCAATAGAACCGTCAAATAAAGTTATAAAGTCTCAAATGGTAATCTCTTTACAGAATGCAAAGGAAAAGCTACTGCAAGGTATATGGGCCAACAAGGAAGATGGCCACGATAACCCTTACAGGGAGCTGGTGCAAAAGTATGAAGCTCTGCTCGAGGTTCAACTGTCGCAAGTAAAAAATATAAGAAAAAATAAACCGAATTCGTTACCTGGCGCACAAACGCAATCCGGACCTGTCTCGCTTCAGGACGAATTGCAAACATCTGGCGATTATAGCCAATTCAGCGTGAAAGATACAGATGAAGAGAGCGGACACGGCGAGGACGCTCATAAAGAAAATTGTCAACAGAAGAAAGCCGAATCTACATCGCGTAAGAAGATCATCCAAACGCCAGACTTCTCTGAAGCCGAAACATCAAGCTCGGGCTTTTCAGACGAAACGAGCAACAAAGCCACTCAAACAGAACGCGAGAGACCTGGCTCCTTTTTGTGCACTATCGCCGATGGTGAAGACTACCGTTTCAGCATTTATGATGACGTCAGTCCTATGGACAGTCGTTTCCGTAATAGGCCAGAATATCGCGTATTATTCAAAGAAATATTCACAATATTGAAAAAGGCCGCCGAAAATAAGGACGATGGAGAACAACTACCGCTGTTAGATGATACGACCACTGGAAAAGTGCCACCAGTGACTCCCGCCACGGAGGAACCTCCTGGCAATTTCACTGATGATACACAGAGCGTTTTGTCGTCTGTAATGTCTGAACAATCGATTCCAGTATCTGACATCACAGTCCCGGAAACACCTACGTTAAAAGAAAAGGATCAACCACTTCCGGAACCTATCAAGCAAGAAAAGCAAGAAATCAAAGACAATAAAGTTGTGAACAACAAAGAGGGCCAACCAGTAGTAGAGAGCACCGATGAGAAACCAAAAGAGGAAGATAATAACAAACAAAAGGAAGAAGAGAAAGAGAAAGTCTTAACACCACTGGTGCGTCAACCACTGGAATACATCGCAGCTACTAGAAAGAAGTCCAGACATCGCAACCGCAAGCACAGCCAAGAACGACAGGGGGCTGATTCTCCTGTGTTCCCTTCACCGCCCAAGATCGTGTATCAGAAATCCTCGAACAAGAAGAGAAGAGACTACAGACCTATCGAAATAAGCCCTCTCGTGAAAACATCTGAAGCCGAATGGAATGGATCGACTCTTCAGTTTTACAACAGAAATTTGAACTCGCCAACCCCAAGCGCAAGCGGCCGGACGTGTAAGGTGTATCAAGGATGGAATTCCGAGACCGATTCCTGGGAAGTTAAACAAAGCACTGCATCCCAGGAGATACATAAATTGAGGAAACTCGAACTCTCTTACGCTGAAGTATTAAGAAACGCCGACAAAACTAAGAATAGGCGCAAGAAACATCAGTAATGTTTTTTTTTTTATTCTACGACCCCCTCTCATGCGCGAGAGTCGTGTGATCAACCGCCATTTGTCTTTGCCAACTGGACATAATTTAGTTTAAGTGGTTTTGTGATCTGCTAGCGTTACTTTTATTTGTACCAGAACCGTCAACGGTTGCCATAAAATATGTTCTGATATAGTTGATTCTATAGTATATTCATACATAAACTATATCCCATCAAAAATAGTCCAACATTTAATTAATTATTGTATTTCACAAATATTCTACCCTCCGATATAAGAAATAGAGTAACGTTTTTCATAAAAAAAGAAACAATTATGCATTTATTTATGAGACGAAAGTATATAATGGCTTAATATGAAACATATTAAATAATTAATTATTATTAAAAAAAACTTTGAATTTTCAAACCGAATGAGTTTTTTATCATTTAACTCTATTCCGTTGTTACTTCAGTCACTATTTTAATTGTATATTATGTATTTGAATTATGAACTTTAATTTGTAAATATTCTTTAAGTTAATTTTATACTATAATTTGCCATGGTTTTGTTATACTTCAATTCTTTGTGGAATTGTATTGCTGAACTTATTTAATGAGAATGCAGAGAGGTCGGAGGTATGAAATAAAAATTTGCATTGAATATTATCAGTTTTTCATTCGTCCTTCAACTGCTAGGTGAATAAATATAGACAACACGACGTATAAAATACATAATTATAATTTAGTGGTACTTTTTACACGATACATTAGCAGTCACAGCATTGGTTGACACGAGCTTAACTTGCAAGTTAGTTGGGCTGTTCAACTGTTATTAAAACATACAAGCTATTGGAAGAATTTGACATTTTATTGAACCTGTAAACTAATTTTATGTACATTTACAAAGCTATGTATATAAATAGTAATTACAATTAAGACGAAGGTTTCATAACATTAATTTCATACTGAGCGAAGTGTATACCTCTATCTCTAAAATCCAGCTATATATCAAAAATAACTAACAAGCGTAAATTGATAGATTGAAAGATTAAAGGAAAGATTACAAATCAAACATAACTGTTACAAGTAAATACTTCAGATATATTAACGATTAGTACATTATAAACGAGCTCGCTTAAGAACCGAGTGAAGCTGGTTCAAAACTGGGCCTTACCACTTAGATTTTTAGATTGTATTGCGAATCATTTTACCGCTAGCTTACAAAGAAAACATTAACGAAACCTGCATATCTGAGAGAACCTAACCAGTTCGAAATACTCGAGTAATCCGGCTCCGGATCGGGAAGCCGAGTCGAAACATTGAATATTAGGGATGCATCGATACGGACTTCTGCCGATACGATACCGGTATTTATAAAAAAGTATCGCCGATACCGATGCGGTACGATCTTCAAAATGTATAAAAAGTAAAAAAAATGTAGGTTTAGGATAGAAAACACAGTAACAGACAGCATTACTTACATAATTAATATTTATTTAGGATTTAATAAAATATGTATTATTATTGAATAAAACTATCTTTTCGGATTATTTCGCGGATTTATTTTGAGAATATCAATTATGTTTTGAAAACTGTAATTTAACAGAACGTTAGTTATTTTTTGATTTTTTTTTTGAATTATTGAAAACGAATCGGTGTATCGGCAAACTAATATCGCCGATATCGATACATCGGAATACCAACGATATCGGTGTCGGATGCATCCCTAGTGCAACCGGCAGGCGAGCGAGCGCGCGGCGCCTACTTGCTCTGCGCGTCCAGCTCCCCCTGCACGGCGCAGCGGTAGGCGTCGAAGCCGCCGTCCACGGCGGCCACGGCGCCGGCGCCGCACACCCACAGCTCGCGGCACACCACGCGGATGAGGCGCTCGTCGTGCGACACTAGGATCACTCCGCCCTGTTTGTTCGGAAATTAAACTTTTAGTGTTATATTATTCGGCACCTGGACGAACGAGCTTCCGAAAATACATACTCTATATAGACGTGGGGTCTCATCACGAAGAGAGAAAAATGAGTTCGAATAAATGTCAATAGATGACGTTGCATGTGGCGATTAGTTATTAAAGTTGCGTTGAATTAACAAAAGGTAAAAAAAATAGATCCCGAGAAGGTGTATTATTGTTTTAAAAATTATTCTAAGTAAATTGGATCGAAATAATGCGCTTGTATATCAAATTTGCGTAAGTTTACTAATTATTGAAATATCAGCAATCGGATAATGAGTTTGTAGTGTAGATTCACAGATGTCGCTTTTATTTTTAAAAAATTGTTTATCACAGTTACAAATTATTAAATTCATTGAATTTTTTTTATTCAAATGCAGTATCAACTTTACAGTACATATTTGCCATAAGACAGTTTGCATATATTTATGAATTAAAATAGTTCAAATATTTGCAAATCAACGACATCTATTATTCAAGCAAACATTCATCTATATATTCAAGCAAACAAAAACAGCCCAGAGAATAGCCCGAATTAGCACTGTCCAATTTCTTTGTATAAGATGAGACATCTGTACTTACACATATAGTGGTGCATTGTGATCTATGATATAGATAAACTTATCTAAATACAAAATTTGATCCAAATCGTTAGAGAAACCAATTTGTATATACAAATATACAAGAAATACTCATTTAATATTATAAGATACTTACAGTGTACTTATTGATCCCTTTCCCTAGCGCTTCTATCGTCTCAATATCCAGATGGTTGGTCGGCTCGTCGAGAACCAGGAAGTTAGGGTTGCCCATACACATCCTGGCGAAGGCGACCCGAGACTTCTGGCCTCCGGACAAGCTCCCTATAGTCTGAAGCGCCAGATCACCGCTCACGCCGAAACTGCCCAGCTGTCTTCTGTACTCTTCTACCGTTTTACCTTATACATGGAAAAAAATAATAAGAAACTGTTTTTATGTATGTTCATATGTATTTATTCAGCCCTTTTCTAATGTCCCACTGCTGGGCACGATCCTCCTTTCAATACGAGGGGGATCAGGCCATAGTCCACCACGCTGGCTGAGAGCATGTTGCCAGACTTTACATGTCTTTTGAAAACTTGCTAGGTTCTCTCAGACATGCAGGTTTCCTTACGATGTTTCCTTCACCGTAAGACAAGTGGTAATCATGTTAGAAATGATTTGCACATGAAAATATCCGAGGTGCGAGAACCGGGATGTGAACCGGCTTCAATCGGTTTTCCAAGCGAGCGCGTCATCACTAGGCTACCACTGCCTACCACTGGACTACCACTGCCTGCTGTTTTTATACGACAGATTAAAATACAGAAAGACTTAAAAAACTTCATGTTCTTGAAAAGATTTAATTAACATTTATATTGAACGAAAAATAATATTTTTTTTGTCTATTTGCATACTGGTTTAATCATAATGTGAGCTAATAGGGATTTCAACAAGACATTTTATATATAGAGAATAGAGGTGTAATGGTGTAATGGGCCAGTTCTACTGAAATTCTTAGACTACTCTCAAAATGTATTAACGGAGAGTAACATCACCCAAACTGCTGTTAGATCTGCTTCGGTGCTTAAACACGAGGTAATAACAAAGTATAAAAATCCTTACAACAGGCGATCGCCCATTGTTCTTAGCCAAATCTTAGTATTGGCACAACTTTCATGGCACAGTTCGCCACGAAAATCTATACATGCCCAAAATGGGTCAAAAATCTTCAAAATCATCCTTACGTAATTAATGAATGGCCCCTAAGGCAAAACTTCAAATATCTCGAAATCGACTTTGACGAAGTCGCGGCCTTCTTGTTTATGACAACGATATTTATAATCAAGTTATAGAATGTTTTGTTACCTGGATAACTCCTCTGTAGTAATTCAACTGAATTAACGTTCATTTCCAGCTGATCGACGTGATGTTGCGAGAAGTACCCGAACTTGAGGCCGCGGTGCACGCTGCGAATGCCGCTCGTGGGGGAGAGGATGCCCATTATGATTTTTAATAAAGTTGTTTTACCCGCACCATTGTCACCCACCTGTGTGCAACAATTCATTTTTGTTCCTCCAAAAATATACTACTAATCTATGTATATGAATATATAAAACAAGCTCAGGTTAGTTACACCATGTATAACACAAGAACGGCTGGACCGATTTCTACGATCTTTGATTTGTTGGATTTGTCTCCGCCCCGAATAGTAGAATAACAATTAAAACATCAGAAAAAATAAAACGTACGTGACTAATGCTGGCTAATAACTATTCATATCTATTTAAAACATACCTAGGTATGAACCCGAGCGAGATTGAACCACTAGTTTAATATAAAAATTACATAAAATTTTAAACTGATGTAAATAGGTAATTAAATATTAAATTAATTTAATGTCATTTAAACAGTTATAAAGACAGTATTAATACCTTTTTCCTTTCAAAAACTTCACTAATTATTTTTTAGAATAGTCTTTAGTAATACATTAAGCTTATAAAATATATTTTCAATATATTTGTAGCGGACGACAATATTTTTCAACAACACAACGTTGTAAAAGCATTGAAGAATATTTATGACTTCGAAAAATCTATTTTCAATTTTTTTTTTACATTTACCAATTTTTTTAGCAGATCCATTTTATTTCATATATATTTCCAAATAGAGCGATAAATTTTATTTGAAATAGTGAGAAGACTAGAAATAAAATAAAATTATGCATAATTTTTAATGAAAAAAAAAGAAATACTCACTATACATATCCTAGATTCGAGAGTGGCTCCGAGGTTGACATTTGAAAATATAACTTTGTCCTTGGAATAGTAGAAGCCGACTTCATTCAACTGCAGTATGGGAGGGGAGAGAGGTTCCGTCTCTGGAAACCGGAGTATTACATCTATTTCTTTCTCTACTGGTTTTAATTCTGGTCTGAAAAATAAAGATTACGCATTGTTATTAAAATAATTTATAAATAATGGCGGCAGAATAACCTATCTGACGATTCTTTACAAGAAATAGAAATTCTATATAAACTCAAAACACAGATAGTTTTAGGGGCCGAAATAGAATTGGTACAAAATAAAAGTCCATAAAGTGGGCGACCGCCTACGCTAAATGATATAAAATAACGTACGATAGCTTTACCCGCTTCTCCCCTAGTACGCCTCGCGCGGTCCTATTCTGTATACTATATTAGATGGATTTGTTATTATTAGTTAGCCAATTCGTGCCTTCAAATTCGGTAATTCGAAAGCATAATATTTTCGATGAAGCAAATATTTGACATTCGATATTTTAAATAAAAGTATATTTTCGAATCATTGTGTAATTTTGTGGGCAGGCACTGTCTGTAACAATTGAAGAATGCTTTATAACAAAAACAAAACTCAAAATAAATCCGTGAATAAAAACCCCAAAAAGGCAGTTTTATTTAAAAGTCGAAAATAAATAAAATATTTATTTTATTATTTTATTTAACATCTGGTGATGTGTGCCACTAGTGACTAGACCACCAAGGCAGTTTATAATACCTACATAGCATAATACTTGCGTTTTCTGCGGCTACATATGCGTGTTACATTACTATAATATCTTTAAAAATTATATCGAATCACTCGATGTGAAAACTATATTACTGTAAAGTTTTATCAATAACTGTGTTGGAGTGTACATCCTCACAAACTCATACACGTTATTATGTAGTGACATAGTATAAAACAAAGTCGCTTCCCGCCGTCTGTCTGTATGTCCCTATGTACGCTTAGATCTTTAAAACTACGCAACGGATTTTGATGCGGTTTTTTAATAGACAGTGATTCGAGAGGAAGGTTTATACGTATAATACATGCATATTATCGTACAGAAAAACCGAAAAATTTAAATATTCGTATTTCATGTTAAAATAATAATGAGTAAGATATAGCATGCACGCACAACTTGTCCAGCATCTTGATCTTGCTCTGCACGGAGGAGGCGCGGTTGGCGTTGTAGCGGAAGCGGTCGATGAACTCCTGCGTGTGCGCGCGGTGCTGCTGCTGCGCCTCGTACTCGCGCTGCTGGTTCTTGTGCTTCTCCGTCTTGGTCTTGTGGAACTGCTCGTAGTTGCCCCTGGAAGGCGATTCGTTTGGAAATAAAAATGATTTATAGATAAACGACAGTTTTTCGAATACATTAATGCGTCGTTGTGACATCCTTTTAAATAAATATATGCTTGTGCCGGGATGTCCCGCTCTTCTGTAGAAAACGTCTTAAAAAATTCAAATCTTTATAACCTTATAATAACAAAACTTAAATTTTAATTATTGCAAAAATAGTTTATGTGTGTGTTCATGTGTCTGTTTGTGTGCGAAATATTGAAGTAGATTTTTAAATGATTTATTCGAATAAAGTCCGTTCATAATTTAATATTGTCAGTTAGGAATTAAAAAAAAAGTCGCAATGATTTGGACGTTTTATTAATGCCTATGGCATTTAAAATGCAATGACTGTATCTTGTTTAACATGTATACAGGCCTTTTTGAAGTGTCTACTACACAGCCCTTCAATACAATGCAGATCAGACCATAGTCCACCTGGCCACGCTGGCCAAGTGCGAGTTGGCGAACTTCACGTGTCTTTCGAAAACTTGCTAGTTTTTAAAAGTGAGATAATTACAATATTTACAATAATATAATAACATTTTTTTTTTTAAATTTAAAAAAAACTAAAAATGATAAAACAGTGTAAGTGAATAAGATAAGATAACAAATCGCCCAAATACCTGTATGTGTCGATCCTTTGTGTATGTAAATGCAATATATCCGTGGGTACTGTGTCCAAGAAGTTCCTGTCGTGCGAGACGACTAGAAGCGTCGTCGGCCAATTTTGTAAGTAATTTTCTAACCAGATGATAGCTTTAATGTCCAACATGTTAGTAGGCTCGTCGAGAAGTAGTAAGTCTGGTCTGAAACATACAATATTTTTAGTTAGACAATGATACAACTAAATACTGATTAATTATAATAATATTGAATGGAATTATTATATAAATAATTATTTAATTTTGTTAGACCTTTCGTTTCTTTAAATTCTTATAATGTTCAAAAGTCGAAACTCTTTTCCGCTTCCATTCTCTCTTGACCAACGATTTTTTGTAATCATTTAAAGAAAATATCATAAGAAATTAAATGTTTCCACAAGAAAAAACCTAAATTAATATTGTCTAAATTATTTATTTTACTTTCTCAGGCTATCTTAAAGATTATGACTGGTAAAGTCAAATATTCCATGTTTTAACTTACAGATTCATAAACACAAACGGTCAAATACCGTACCGTGTTCTAATTGACAGTTAAATATGTCCAAATGGTCAAATATCACACCATGTTTTGACTTACAGTTTGATATGCTGAAACGGTCAAATATCACAAGACATTTCAACTACTAACAGTTTAATAGGCACAAATGGTCAAATATCTCACCATATTTTAACTCACAGTTTAATAAGCACAAATGGTCAGCTATCCCATCATGTTTTACTTAACAGTAATATGCACAAAATGGTCAACTACCAATATTTCCACTTACTTTGAGAACAACGCCCTAGCAAGTGCCAGCCTCATCCTCCACCCACCGGAGAACGTCCTGGTCGCTCTTGCTTGCATCTCCGGTGTGAAACCTAATCCACTGAGAATTATCGACGCTCTCGCCGGTGCCTTATCCGCTTCTATGTTTTCTAACTGTGCATATACTTCGCTTAGCTCTGTTGATAGGTTTGTGTCTGTTGAACTGAAATGATATTATTTTTAATAAAATTATCATTAAATATTGTAATTTGTAATATCTTTAGGGGTTATAAAATACAATTCTTGATTTTTGGTGTCTGGAGTTTCAATTGTTTTTGTGGCAAAGATGCTGGAAAATATGCATACTTTTTATACATTTAATCTATAATATAAAAATGAACCGCTGAATGTGTTGGTAAGCGCAAATCTCGAGAGCAGCTGAACCGATTTCGCTAATTCTTTTTTTAGAATATTTCTTGAAGTACGAGGATGGTTCTTACGGAAAGAAAAATTTTAAAAATTGCCTGAAAATGTCTAAAAACAACACTTTTCTATACTCCCTACAAAAGATTCGTAATAATACTTAAACGTGAATTTGAACTTTAATATCATACCATAACGTTTAAGTGTTAGTGGAGAGGTTCCGGGAAGGCAAACAATTGAGTGACGTTAGTATCGTATAAATATTAATGTCAATATTTGACAATATTATTAACAAAAAAGATAATTATATGGCTAACGCTGGCTAATAACTATTTATATCTATTTAAAACGTACCTAGCGACGAACCCGAGCGAAGCGAGGGTGAGCCGCTAGTATATAATGAAATCAAATGGTGACAAATACTTCATGTGAGTATTATATATCCAATTAATATTAAATATTTATAATAAATATTATATATCTAATTGAAATAAGCAAAATTAGCCAAAGTATCTAGTCTCTACTTAACTCTTGAACCATCATAACTTTTTTTAATTATAATCTTTTTTTAAATACATATTTAATTAAATAATTTATCAATATATGGAAATGTGTCAAATATTCTAACTATATAACTATTTAGTTATCAGAATTCACTACTGCCAATATCACAATACTTTACTATCTCGGTATACTAAATTTCTTACCCATTATTAATGGCAGCCGTTATTTCCTTTTCTCTCCGTAACAAATTTTCTCTAACTGTATCACATTCTAGAACACTCTGTAGGGCTATTGTGTCATCTCCCACTACTTCTTGTTCTACATGGAGTATGGATATATGAGATGGTATTTTCAGTTGTTTACTGGATATCATGCGAAGTAAAGTTGTTTTGCCCAAGCCATTACGGCCGACCAGACCATATCGTCTACCAAACGCGAGGACTAAATCTGCTCCTTGTAATAATACTCTGTAAAATTAAGGAATGTATATATATACTGATATGTTATACACGTATCTGATAAATACTAAAGATTGAAACAAGGATTGAACAACAATACAAGGTAATTTATAACCTAATTCCTATGATATTCCAATACATTTACTAAATCATAGACGAACTTTTTTTTACATTCACTGTACATTTTTAATGCACACTGCTAGTAACAAATTAGCTATTAAAATATTATATGTCCTCTTGATCAATTTCAGCCATGGTGGCCAATCACACTAAAACTAGCCAGATATTATATAGCTAATATAGCTACCTAGCGCAGGAGATATTAAAGTGCACAAGTGTACGCGCAGACACAAGCGCACTTTTTCAAATTCAAATTTAAAATATTTTATTCAGCATTAAATTACTTCATTTTATACTAAATGTCATGAGTCTACTACTAGTTCGGAAAGAAGAAGCCTCAGACCTGAGAAGAACTGATAAAAGAAACTCTCTATTCCTTTTTTCTCTCAAGGTCTAATGGGATAATAATTCGACACAACCGGTGAGAGTTAAGGTGAAATATTATGTCAAATTCAAGCTCGGTGACAGGTCTGACTACATTATGTTTTTTGACACTATCCATCACCCTATTCGTAAAGTTTTCATGAAATAGTCAACTATTTTATGATATTATCAATTACTTATTTTGGCCATATACGACAAAATTCGTAACCAAGCTTAATATACACCATTTTATTTTAAAAATCGAAAAATATTTTATACTATGCAGTGTATTAAAGATTCAGAATATTATGTAAAATTGCTGGACATAGTTATGGTGATTTAATAATAGTGCTGTTTGGTAAAATAGATAGTTGTGTTGTACAACAGCTGCTTCTACAATCAATCATACAAAAAAATGAGCAAGACCAAGAAGAAAAATCAAAAGTATGTATCATATAGCTTAACATCATAAATGAGTAAGGGTGTTTGTTGCATGTGACAATTTAACAACAGATTTCATATAAATTTTAAAAACTGTCACCTCAAAGGGTGGAATTGTTATTTTAAGTGATTTTAAAGTTAATGTATTTTGCCTTACTTTTTGTACCTTTTGACACTTACACGACACTATAGCTCCAAAAGTCTCCGATTAAAATGACTGACATATTCATAAGCGAACAAGACGAAATTCACACTACGTAAAACGAACACGAAATTAACACGAAATGGTCATACTAGAAAAGTGTTTTTGAAAAAAATAAGGTTGCTTTGAATCCATCGCTTTTTCAAATTATCATATTACTTTTATAATATTAACTTTTTCTTCTTGGTGGTAAGTGTGGGATCAGGTACATGATTATTTAACGAGACAGTCCATGAACCAGAAAGTAATATAAACTAATTTGCTATGAATATAATTCCATTACAAAAATGTACTTTACCTATCTCCATATGCAATATCAAAGTTTTCTATCCTTATGTCTTGAGTTCTATTAGTGCCTTTTGCCTCAAGTTTGCTATCTTTCTTGGAAGTAACTTGTGAAGCTGTAGCACTTTGCAACACTGGAGCGGCAATTGGAAGTTTTGAATCTTTTTGCTTTTGCTGTTTTTGTTGCAATTTTGCCTCAGCTTTTTCAAGCTTTTTTGCATCTACTTTCTAAAAAAACAAGATATTAAAACTTAAAAAAAACATACAAATTCTAAATTTGAACCTATAAAGAGATTATTATAAACTAAATTAGAATAATTCATAAAATTTTAAACTGAAATAAATATATGCATAAAAACAGCTTCTATACAATTTCTACACTAATTTATAGTACTAGTATATAATCGTTTATAATACAAAACGATCACTGAATAATACTTCTTAAATTTAGATTCAAAATGATCACTGGTTAAAAAGTATAACTTAGGTAAATCTATTATAGATAAATCTGTAGAGTGTACAAAATGTTTAAGCTCTAACGACTTACTAAGCTATCATCTCTTATGGGCAGCCATATACTTTTTACGTCTTCTGTTTCAATTGCGTTGACAGTCATTGATGCCATATGGATTGGCTCATTCAATATTTTCCTTGGACCATTAGTACTATTTGATTTTTCTGGTTGTAGCATGCTCAATAATTGCTGACATATTTCCCTAGTAACACAAGTTTTATAATAGTTAGTATATAGTAATAATACATTATGAACTAGAAGATATTTAAGATGAGGCAAAATAATTATTTTATGAAAAGTTTATCCTTTTTAAAATATTTATATTTAAAAGTACATTAGCTTTTAATGAAAAATATGTTTCAACTATGAGATTTTGGCACAAATTCAGGATTGGGGACTTTGCCCCTAGCGGAGTGGGTGGTATTTCTGGATAAGGGACGTGATAGGGAGTCGAAATGTTAAATAAAAATTGTCCGCGAACGTATGAGTAAAAAGTTATTGAGACTTAAAGTTACAACATTTCCATACATTTTCATATATTTCTTTACCACCATTCGGAGTGGGTGGTATTTTTAGATAGGGGAGGTGACAGAGAGTCAAAATATATTAAAAATATTTGGAGGAAACGTACGAGTAAAAAGTTATTGAGACTTACAAGTTATAACATATCTAACACATTTCCATACATTTCTTTACCTAAATAAGTGATTACAACAGATAAACATACCTTTAACGAATAGTACGCATCCTTTTTTATGTACATTACACATTTTCACAACAATTAATGCTTTATTGTATTTAATATTTTAATAATTTCACAACACAAACAAAACGATCTTACATTTTGACAAAAGCAAAACTGACACTTTGTTTTATATTACCGCTTAAATGACAACAGATTATATTTGATTATTCGTCATATCTTGGTTAGGTTAGGTTAGAACATTTAAGATTATTTATTTATTATTCCTCATATCTGGGTTAGGTTAGGTTAGAACATTTAAGATTATTTATTTATTATTCCTCATATCTGGGTTAGGTTAGGTTAGAACATTTAAGATTATTTATTTATTATTCCTCATATCTTGGTTAGGTTAGGTTAGAACAGTTGCCACAACGCACGAGCCGAGCGAGCGAAGCGAGCGTGCCGCGGTAGCGGCCGGCGAGTGCCATAAATGACTAGAAAACTAGAAAATTCGAATTTCACGCAAAGTACAAATAAAGACAATCATCTGGAGATTATTTTGACAATTGAAAGTGACGTTTTGACTCCAAGTGTCTAAATGGTAGTAATGTCAAAATAATGTATGGAAATGTTGTAACTTTAAGTCTCAATAAATTTTTACTCATATGTTCGCGGACAATTTTTATTTAACATTTCGACTTCCTATCACGTCCCTTATCCAGAAATACCACCCACTCCGCTAGGGGCAGAGTCCCCAATTCTAAATCGCAGCCGAGATTTTTAATGTTTACCTTATATCTTCTTCAGACTTTTCGGAAATCCCTTGTAAGACTTCTCCTACGGCTTCGTAAACTTCCTCGGTATCTTCAAATTCACCTGCGCTATTATCCAATATGTCTGTAAATGTAAAAGATCCATATTATACTATTTAATTAAATATAAATAGTGATACGTCCATATTTCTTAATAATAGTATATTTTAATAAATTAAGTTACAACAAAGTCAAAGCGTTATCAAAAATAACATTACAGATTTATATTTTATAACCTTTTAATCCATACCTTCAACATATTTTTTTAACTCTTCGTCCATTAAAGGAAATTGACTTTTAATAAAATCACCACAACTAGCCATTTTAACTGAAATATGCTTGGCTATAACCAAGATTTACAATATATTATTTTTATCATTTATTTTTAAAGTACAAGTAAATATATATCCCCGATGTCACATCAAGCAACGTCAATGAACACTTTATTTGTCATCCATGATAACCAGTACTCAATACAGATTCTACAAAGAATCCTATTCCTATCATAGACCAGGGTCGATAATTTTTGAAACCAAAAAAATAATAGTAGTAGGATGAAACCCATTGGAAAAGGAAGAGAATATAACAAAAATGAAAGCGAAATAATATACGGGCGATCTGAGGTCGGGAAGTGGAAGGGGGTGAGTTTTTAAGGGTAAAAAACAGTTTATCTCGATTTCCGGCAAAACTACAAGTCCTGTGCAAAAAAGTTAAATGCAAAGTTGTAGGTAATAAAAAGATCTACAACTTTTGTATTTACACTTTTTTCACATAACCTCATAAATTATGTGAAAAATTCAAATAACCAAGTTTTTGGTTTTTTATTTTTATCTTTTACAAAATAAATTTTCTTTTCACGATATTTGGTGAAAACTTACCTTTTTATGTCTCAAACATACTGTATTTTTTTGATTTAAAATATTTATTTTTTCACCTTATTTTGACTTAATATCGAAAAGGCACCCTAATTTTCAATCAAAAATTCTCGCGTTAAAATATCTGCTTTTTTAAAAAAGTCGGTGGGCTTTTTGTCCGTCGATATCTCTACTTTCTGATGGTGTAAAAAAATATACATTACTATTGTAAATTTTCTCAATACAAACTGACAAATTTTAAAACCTTTGCTTCACTATTTAAAAAATATATTATGAATATCAAAACTGCATAAGCTGAAAATATTAACATACATAGCTCTATTTATATTGAGGAAAAACATTTTTTTTTTTATTAGAAATGGGCTCACACTTGACGTTCATCTTAGCTCGAAGGCACAGATAAGGTCTACGATCTAGCGAGTTTGCCCAGGAGAAGCCTGTTAACACGCACCTTGAATAGGTTCAGGTTATACGCACTCGGAAAAACAGACGCAGGCAGCGCATTCCACATCTTGGCTGTGCGCATTATAAAAGATGACGAATAGCGCTTAGTGCGAGTGGTCGGAATGTCAACCAAGAAAGGATGGTATCCTGCAGTACGTCTGGTGTTCCGATAGAAGAATGGCGATGGCGGTATGAGACTGTGGAGCTCGTTGGCACACTCCCCGAAGTACAGTCTGTAGAAAACCGACAGACAAGCAACTTGGCGACGGTGCGCTAAGCTGTGAAGCTTAGTATTCACAAGCTTTTCGTCGCCGATTAGCTTTTTAGCTCTGCGTTCCACCGAGTCAAGAGCGGCAAGTTGGTATTTTGCTGAGCCATCCCAAAGGTGACTGCAATACTCCATGCATGATCGGACTTGAGCTTTATATAATGTGAGAAGCTGTCCAGGCGTGAAGTATCGCTTAACCTTGTTAAGGATGCCCAGTTTCTTGGCCGCAGTCTGTGCCTTTGACTCGATGTTGTCGCCAAAGTTAAGATTTGCACTTAACCTTATGCCGAGAAGCTCTAGACTGTCGGAAATCTCTACAGGTGTACCACGAAAAGTAGGAGTCAGGCTGAACGGACTCCTTTTTGCGGAAAATAGACAGGCTTGCGTTTTGGCGGCGTTGAAATCGACCAGATTGTCATCATCCCATTGTGAGACAAGACTTAAGGTTGCATTTGTACGCTCTACCATGGCCTCTCTCAAAGTACTTATTATTACCCCTCCGTCCCTTGCACCGGGCACATAGCTCTCTATGACTGTGCTGTCATCTGCATATGCAACAATACCTGGTGAAAGTAGGTCATTGATGTGTAGAAGGAAAAGAGTCGCAGAGAGAACAGACCCCTATGGAACTCCGGCATCAATAGCCATTAGATCGGAGGAGCAGCCGTCAACGACGACTCTGATCGACCGTTCGGTTAGGAAGTCTGATACCCAGTCGCAGAAGTCGGAGGGGATGCCGTAAGCAGGAAGCTTGCTCAGTAGACTTGCGTGCCAAACCCTATCAAATGCACCACGGTTTTCGATGGCCTCACCCCAGTACTGTGTGACATACACAAGAAGGTCCCCTGTAGACCGTCCCCTGCGGAAGCCATATTGATGGTCACTAAGGAGATCATTAGCTTCAAGGCTTAACAGTAAGCTGATGTCATCATCAGCTTACTGTTAAGCACCCTTTCCATAACTTTACAGAGTATGGAGGTAATAGCGATTGGTCGATAGTTGCAGGGATCGGCACGACTACCCTTCTTTGGTACTGGCTGAACATTGGCAAGCGTCCAAGAATTGGGCACTGTGCAAGTTTGGAGAGAGAGGCGATACAAGCGAGTCAGCACAGGAGACAACTCCGGCGCACAATTCCTTAGGACTCTTGCAGGTATACCGTCAGGTCCACTGGCCTTATTCACGTCAAGATTTTGCAGTATTCTACGGACCTCTTTCGTGTGAATTGAAATCTTGGGCATCGTAGAATCACAGTGGTGAAGAGTTGGTGGATGTTTGGAACCAGCATCTAGACGCGAATTGCTCGCGAACAGAGTTGCAAGTAAATTTGCTTTATATTGAATTTTTTAGATTAAAATGAACTTACAATAATTGAAGGTACAAGTAAATATACAAAGAGTCACAGCACAGTTAATTAAAAGCTTATAATCCAAACTTCTCACCTAGTGATACGCTGATCCGATTCCACCTTTTCGAACATCAGATCGCGGGCATATGATCCAGATAGGATCGAAATCATGCGATCCGAACTGCGGATTCATTCAACTCTATGAAATATCGGATCGCGGTCCAAACATTGTGATTTGCACACAATGTAATGTATGTTATTGTTGGGTGGTCAATCAAAGTGCAATCTGGAACTTTAGTTTGTTTATGTTAAGTACCTGGGCTACCGAGCTTCGCTCGGTGTTTTTGGCCTAAAGTACAATTTTCATTTTTTTTAAACTAAAAACTTTGAATAAATATAAAAAAAAAAAAACAAAAGTAAAATGCGGTTGAGAATTGAACCTGGACATATATATACAAAAATTGCTCGTTTAAACATATAAGATAAGATAAATGTAAACAAAATGTTGGTACTTTAATTATACATCTTAATTATTATTTGTGTTTGCTATTGGTGACGCTGAGTAAAAAGATGACACGAAATAAACGATATGAGCGTTTATATTATTTCTAAGAAATATTGTAAGTAGGATGCGAAATTGCGAATATCTATGACTTTGTATATTTACTTGTACCTTCAATTATTGTAAGTTCATTTTAATCTAAAAATTTGTTTTCTTAGGTTAATGTTTACTGCGTTTTTGAATGTTAAGTTAACCACCTAACCCTTTTTTCTTTGAAATAAATGTCATATATTAATATTTAAATGTTGTATTTTCAAGCAAATTTCTTGAAACGATCTTTTGAAAATTGCAACAAATGCATGCGATCCGATCCACAGATCACATCGAGACGTTACGGTCCATTAAGATCCACAAAATCGAATCTAGCTTAAAAAATCCACATCCCTATTGTCACCTGGCTAACCTAAACTCCATAATCCATTGGCTTTTGTTGTTTCCATTCTGCAGTGCTGCCAATTTGGGGTCCCCCCCCCCCCCTAATTTAGGGGGAAAAAATGCACCGGGGGTTTTTTAAGGGAACAAATGTTTAGGGGTTTTTATACTCCGGGGAGCATTTTTTCTTTTTTTTTCTTTAATAGTATGACTTAAATATAAATAACTTTAACGATTCTTTTTATTTATAAACAAGAGTTATTTTTAAATCATTAACGTCACAAATATGTTATCTGTGATTATTAAATTAATGATAAACAATGAAGCACGATATCCTTAACGTTGACATTTGTAAATGATCGAACTTTTTGATGAGTTAACTATTTTAATTTTTGAATTATTTTATAATAAATATGACATCTAGTGGTGAACCGCATAATGCCATAACTGTTAACATTTCTAAGTTTGTGCTGGTAAGTTTCCAGGGGTAAAAAAATATTTAGGGTCTTTTTTAGGGGTTCATAAAGTTTCGGTTAAAGACTTCGAAAAATTATATCCATTTTTTGTATTATTTTCTAAGTTATCTGTGGAATTTATTGTTATTTTTAAATGGTTATATGTATTATTATAATAATAACCATAAATAAGTCTTTTACGCTATTTGTAATCATTTAAAACAAAATAAGAAATATTAGATAAAAACCCATATTTTTCAAATGGTCATTTAGGGGGTTTCAAGTGTTCAAATTTCAAGTGCTGGCAGCACTGCCAACCGGTCTGTGGTTGTTCCTACCATGGATGACAAATAAAAAATTCCTACCATAGACCAAGAATAACAAGTTCCTATTTCTTAATCTCTCTGTGGCATAGAGTATATTGCTACATATATAAATACAATGCTCTGTGGCACTGTGCCCATTGGCCATTCATTCATCATTGCCAGTTTTGAATCTTTTGTAATTATATTATTTGATTGACGTTATTATCTAAATATCTATTATCATTTATCTATCAATAGACAATATTCATTTATCATTATTCAATGATCAATCTGCTTGTTGTTATATACTCTATGTTGTTAGCAAATAGCAATGTCAAAAATTTAAATTTTCTCTCTAAGTTACTAAATATTGCAAGTTTGTTAATTGGACTTCATTAAAAACAAAAAAAGCATAGATTAAAGTGTTCATGATTAACAAATTTTATAGTTTTGAAATTGATAATTGTTATAGGTCGAAAATATTAAGTTCCATCCATTACTCTAAAAATTTTGACAAGATTATTATAATGGATGAAAATATTGGCAGTAATGTAGCTGTTTTAGCTATATTGGATGATCAAAGTTAGTAAAGTAGTTCACAATGAAACATTAATTACCTATTTCTTTCAAATCGTCTAAACATTAAGTTATTATTTTCTCTTATGACTTTTATTTTTTAACATTTTTTAATGAATTTAGCTTCATCATATAAACAAAATCATGATATGACAAGTTATAATATGAATACACATATTAATGAAGAAGATATAGAAACAAATGAAACCAGCTGTAAACAAAGTATGTACTATGTACAAACTATATAACAAATAATAATAAATGAAATATATGCATGCAACATAGGCTCTTTTTCATTGTTTTGCTATTACAGATATAATTTGGACAAAAAATTCCACATTAATGCTGTTAAATCTTTATGAAACTAAACTTAACTTGCTGGATAATCCAAAAAAGAAGTCTAAAATGTGGACTTCATTGGCTGAAGAATTAAAAACATTGAATATTGAAGTCAGTATAATAGGCAGGGGTTTATTAATCCATTTTTAATTTTAATGCATTATAAAAATATTTAAATTATATTATGTGATTTCAAGGTGACTCCAGATCAGGTCAGATGGAAAATAAATGCACTGACAAAGAAGTATAGGGATTGCATTGATAATGGAAATGGGCTTATGACATTCAAATATTTCAATGAAATGCATCAAATACTTGGGAGATGTACTGAAGACAATACTTCATATAGACTAGCATCAGGTTTAATACAAGGACAAGAAAGTAACAAAACTCATAGTATTTTAAATAAGAAGCTATCTTTTAAAAATTCTGCACCTTTTCGTAAACTAAGAGCAGAGCGAAGAACAAAAATAGAATTGGATAAGCAATGGATAGAATACATTAAAAGACAAGAAGAACAAAGACAAATTAGGGATGAAAGATATGAAAGAAGCTTAAGACTAAGAGAAGAAGAATTACAATTAAAAAAGAAAGAAGTAGAAATCAAACAATCAATAGCTTTAAGAAAATTACAATTAAAAGAGAAAAAGCTAGAAGAAATTCTTAAAATAGAACGTGAAAAATGTGCATTGTTAAAGAATTTTTTAACAAATCAATTGTCTTGAGTTTAATATTATATTAGTAATTGTAGCTATGCTTTAAGATTAAACATTTAATGAAGTTCTATTCAAGTGAGAACTAGAGATAAGACAAATATGGAAGGAAACTAAATTTACACTTATTATAAAAACTTGTGGTTTCCTCTTTAAATCTTTGTGGCTGGTTCTTGCAAAATAAATAGATATATTTTCAATAATCATGGTACTCTTTATTCATTTTCTTCAAAATGGTCATTTTCATTAAGACAATAATTATGTAATATGCAAGCTGCTACTATTGTATCAGTTATGAAAGCAATATTTCTATATACAGTTAACAATTTAACTCTTCTGAATCTGTTTTTTAACAAATTAAAAGCTTTATCACTCAATTTCCTAGCTGTGGCATGAAGTGAGTTAAATTCTTTTTGTTCCAGTGTCAATGTTTTATTTTCCCTAAAAGGTGGAACTAACCAGGGTAATGATGGATATCCAGAATGTCCAATTAGAAAAGTGTTATTTGGAAATAGAGCATTGCAGTCTTGGGTAGCCGTGTTATATAGTGGCGACTTCTTCAGCACTCTTGCACAATGACATGAACCTGGTTCTCCACAATATATACTTGTAAATCTCAAATGAGCATCTATTGTTGCTTGTAGGATAATTGAAAAATATCCTTTTGGATTACAATATTCTCTAGCATTTTTTGGTTTTTCAATTCTTATATGTGTACAATCAATTACTCCTAGCATGTTAGATATGCCAGTTTTAGTTTGTAAATTATCAGAAATTACCCTTACATCATTATAGTTTTGTGGCCATCTTATAGCTTGGTTTAATTTTGTTAAAATCCATGCAATCACTCTTCTAATAACCCGAAAAGTTGAAGAAATGGAGATATCAAACCTTGATGCTATTGGTGTTAGGGGTTCAATATTTGATATGAAAGAGAGAAATATGTAAAAACAAAGCTTCGGTTCTAAAGGTTTTAATCCAAATTTATTTGATGCAATAAATCCAGACTTTTCCAAATCATCTGAAATTAAGATGTATTATGTAAGTATCAGCTGAGGTTATCTATATTAATATTATAGAGGTAGTTCGAGTTTGTGATGTAGTAGTAGGGGTAACCTCTGGATCTACTGAACCGATTTAGATGTAATTTAATAAGAAGATAGTTTGAGACCCTGGGAAGAACATAGGATACTTTGTATCCTGGATATCGACCCTTAAGGAGGTGAAAATGGTGATGAAAGTTTGTATGGGGAATCGAGCCAGGGACAAACTCGAGCATAGCAAGGGTGAGTCGCTAGTCAGGAATAATAAAAAAACCTGAATTACCAATAAGACGGTAAGCAGTCTTTCGTTCTAATCTTAAGCGGGTTTTAAATTCTGCATCAGTCCATGATTCTACGATATGTAAATAATCATCTACACGTATTCTTTTTAATCTGGTTAGATATTGCATTAAAGGAAAAAATAGTCTATCTTCATCATCATCATCGTCCTCCGAATATTCTGATTTTATACTACTTATATCACTCCAGTTGCTAGTATCGCTGTCGTCACTACTATTAGGTATCGTTTCAGTTAAAAAGAGAGCAAGTACTTTATTATTCATAATTTATCATTTAGAGTTAATAAAATGCTACTTAATATAATCAATAATATGTCCGTATATATAAAAGATAAAGATAAAACTATTTTAATATTAGAAAAATATGATTAGCGTAAATACTAAATTGTAAACATTGACTTAAATGAAATTTTTGAGTTTGTTTTGTGAATTGTGTTTGACACAGGAGTCAGGATACTACAGAACAGACTACAGAGGACACCATTTTTATATGTAGCAATATACTCTATGGTACACCATAAATTTTTAGAGATGCTACGCATGAGTACACTGTACAAGACCAGGCACAGTTCAATGAATGCGTAGCATTTTCGACAGTTTTCAGTTTGTGACAAATTGTCACTGACAATGAACAACATTGTTAGACAATTATTGAGATACATATTTGTTGGCAAGCATTATAGTCCAGTCAAATAAGGTCTGAAATCAAAATTTGAACCACAACTTTGTATTTTTGATATAATGTAGTTTTAATGATACAAAATCAATGTGTAAAGGTTTTCGAGTAATTAACCCCCGGCAAGGGTTGAAAAAAATAATTCTAAAAGGTTTTTTCGCAATTACTCGAAAACGGTAAAAATTAGACAAAAAAGATTTAATAAAAATATGTAAAGCTTAAAATTTTACATAAAAAAGTATCATGACTTTTCCTCCGGTCAGAATGAACCAAGTTAGGGAGGTTTTAAGTTTAAGTGATGAACGTAAATTTTAAAAAATCGTAGTTAGTAGAAACATAGCGCATTTTAATTTCCTTGTTATGGATTTGGTCTATTGTAGAGTGTTTTTCCCTGAATCCGAATTGGTGATCTGGAACAAGTCCCTTGGTTTCTAATATTGGTTTTTTCCTATTTAGTAAAAGTTTTTCAAATAGTTTGGACATGATAGGTAATAGGGAAATTGGCCGGTATGATTTTATCTCATTAGGCGGTTTTCCTGGTTTTAGTATCATAATTACTTCTGCTACTTTCTATAAAGCTGGCACATATTTCAGCCTTAGGGCAGCGTTGATAAGGTTTGTTAGCTTTACTAGGGCTCTTTTTGGTACGTTGTGTAGTTTTTCGCCTGAAATAAGATAAAATCAAGGTGATTTTTTTGGATTAATATTATGTTTGATTTCCCACAAAACTTCTCTCGGTGATACCAATTTTATATTTAGATGGTCGTTTAGGACTTCATCTATTGTAGGTTCATAACCTGTTTGGCATTCATTTGGATTAAATGTGTTTTCCAGATGATTAGCAAAACATTTGGCTTTTTGTCCATTGCTAACAGCATACTTTCCAGGTCCAATTTCTATTGGTGGTATTTGAGCAATCGGCTGTTTCATATTTTTAGTTGCCTTCCAGAGTGAGTAGTCCGTGCAGTGATCACTTGTTAGGTTTTGGAGATAGGTTTGGGTTGTACTTCAACCAGCAGGTAATTTTCGATTTGCCTTTTTAACAATTTTGTGAGATTATTCAACTTTTTCTTGTCTTGTGGATATCTGGATTGGTGCCATAGATTTCTTTGTTTTCTCTTATCTTATTTTGTATCTCTTTAAGATAATTATTTTTTCTCGTGGCCCTTTTCTTAGTTTCGGGTGTGTTTTTCCAAGCTGTCTGCTGTATTAATGTTATGAATTTTCCTAAGTCTAAGTTCAGCTGTTCCGGAGTTATAAGTGGTACTCTGAGATCTACTTTTATATCTAGTTCTACTTTAAAACTTTCCCAATCTAAATATTTGTTAACTAGTGTAATGTTTGGTTCTTTGTATAAGATTTTTTCACTTATTTCTAGATATATTGCAGAGTGATCCGAGTTCATATCGTATCTCTGTTTCGTGCGTGTATTTTTTAACGGTGAAAACCAAATTTTAGTATTTTTTTTTTTCATTATTTAAGCATAACTAATAGCCCGAGAGCTCGTGACGAATTTTGGGAAGGTCCTTTTGGCAAGTTGAAATTGTGAAAAAATATAATTTCGTGAATTGGCGAGTCTAGAGACCCTTCATGCGCGAGTCCGACTCGCACTTGGCAAGTTTTATTTTTTTTTCTTAAAATTGAGAATTAATTAAAAATGTATAAAACAATAATTACGCTTGCACAATACACAATACAATTGGCAAATATATTTTTGGCAACTCGATTATTGCTTAATCTTTTAATTTAGGAGTCGCGCATGAAGGGGTTTCGTACCATTATCTATAAAAATAGCAAAAAAAATCACGTTTGTAGTATGGGAGCCCCCTTAAATATTTATTTTATTCTATTGTTTTGTATTTGTTGTTATAGCTGCAACAGAAATGCATTATCTGTGAAAATTTCAACTGTTTAAATGTCACGGTCCATGAGATACAGCCTGGTCACAGACGGATAGACAGACGGATAGACAGACGGACGGACAGTGGAGTCTTAGTAATAGGGTCCCGTTTTACTCTTTGGGTACGGAACCCCAATACACTACTCTAAAATACTCTGTTGTGAACGCAGAGCCCGAACCATACTCGAAACGTGCGGTTTCGCGATAACCAATCACAGCGCGAGGACCTTGGGCCCCCATCAGCTGCTGTCATACCTCGATAAGCTATTTTTCTCGCACCTATGGCTACGCATAAGACTTTTTTGTGGTACTAATTTGAAAACTTTATTTACGTCTGGAAATGGTTTATAACCGGTAAATTCGTCAGGCGATTTGCAAGTATTATTGAAAATTACTCAAAAAATACGTGATTAAAATTTCAGATTGCCAAAAGTATATTTTTTGAGAATTTTAATAAAGCATCTTTGGATAAGTCTGGCAATACTTTATAACCGAGAAAAACGTCTGGGGTTCTTTTTTTTGAATTATATGAAAACTAAATTAAAAGATTAAACAAAAATCAAGTTGCCAAAAATATGTTTTTTGG
Organism: Brenthis hecate; assembly: GCA_951806755.1. Classification (NCBI taxonomy): domain Eukaryota; kingdom Metazoa; phylum Arthropoda; class Insecta; order Lepidoptera; family Nymphalidae; genus Brenthis; species Brenthis hecate. The sequence continues at coordinate 12,199,124 of OX638258.1, read as the reverse complement.
ATATTTTTTTTGCAAATGTTATATACTGCGCAGTTACGAAATAGCCGCTAAAGCTATACCAGACTCAAGGGACTAGACTCGCCAATTCACGAAATTATATTTTTTCACAATTTCAATTTGCCAAAAGGACCTTCCCAAAATTCGTCGCCAGCTCTCGGAATATAATATTATTATTACACTGTACATCACTATGTTTTTCTTATTTACTTCGACAGAAGTGCTGCCCTCTATAGTTCGTGCACACTCCCTATAGAGCTTTCCAATATACTGAGAGCTATAGTAACCGCGACATCTTGCGGGAGAAAGAGGCAAAATTCTTCCCCATTGTGTAGTCTATGTGCAATGTCAAAGGTTAAAATAGTGGTTAATCTGTAGTTTTTAAAGTTAAAAACACAGTGTACCAACTTTATATCCCGCCGCAACGCAAAATTGTAAGGCAAAGTAGGTAATAATTATAATGGGAAAATTGCTTCAATTTAAATAATGGCGGAATTATATGGATATAAACGTTATGAAAAGTCATTAGGACTACTTACTACCAGATTTGTATCGTTGTTACAAAAAGCGAAGGACGGAGTTTTGGATTTAAAAATCGTAAGTACTACATGCTTACATTGATTGCAGTGTCAGTTTGAGCTTTAAAATAAAACATAATGAAGTGTGTATCAATTATTATTTTACTTATAGACAATTGTGATGGTTTTAGGCTACAGATTTATTGGCTGTTAGACAAAAGAGAAGAATATATGACATTACGAATGTATTGGAAGGCATAGGCTTAATAGAGAAGAGTAGTAAAAACAGCATACAATGGAAGTAATTATCAATCTTGTTTTTGTCACTGTAATAATATTATATATCTCAATGCATTATATATCTAATATACTATTCAACAGGGGAGCTGGGCCTGATGGAAACTCAACTGAAGTTGGCAGGAGAGTAAATTTATTAAGAAAACAAATAACTTTATTAGAGGAACATGAAGAATTATTAGATAAGTAGGTATATTCTTGCAATAAAATATTAATGTTTAAAAAATTCTTAACTTGCTAATAGTGAAAATGGTATATTTCTCGGTATTGAATTTGTGATATAAGATAAAAAACTTGTTTTAGGCAAAGGCACTGGATAGAACAAAGTATTAAAAATATTCTAGATGACCCAGAGAATGAAGCATTAACTTTTGTAACAGAAAATGATATTAAAGGATGCCTAGATGACAGTCAAATCTTTGTATTAGAAGCTCCATTGGGCACTGAAATAGCATTAGGGGCAATTCCCAATAAGGTAAATAATTATACAATCTTTGAGCTAAATGCAGCACAAATATGTATATAAAATTACAAGATATATGTTGTTGAGAAATCTTACTTTACTACCTTATAAAACATTGAAAGAATGATTATGAAGAAAATATCTTTTTAAGACACCCAAATTGGTACCAAAAGTATGCCAATTTGAATTTGCCTAATTTGTATATAGGTATACTATGATGCTCTTGTTATCAATGGACCACATGGTTGGACATGCAGGTCCAACAATTACAACTAATATAATAAACTATCTGCTCACCCTTGCTTCACTTGGATGCTCCTCTAGGAAGACAAAAACAAACCTATCCGACGGGAACCGTACATTTTTTCAGGATTAAAAGTCTATGTGTTATTTCAGACTATAATCTATCTCTGTGCTAAATTTCATCCAGATCCGTTCAGCCGTTTTGGTGTGAACGAGTAACAAACATCCATATTCACAAACTTTCACATTTATGATATTCATATGGATAAATTACTTATAAGAATTTAATTTATTTGCAGGAAAAGAAAAAAGAACAGCATTATTTTTTACATGTTAAATCAAGTGAACCTATTGGTGCAATATTATTATGTGACACAGAAAAGGAAAAAGTAAGTATAGATAATCTGTTCTGTGTAAAATTCTGTTTTGTGAGTGTTTTTATGTAGTTGAAAAGAGTGTTGCAGGATAATAAAATACTTGCTTTTTTTTCAGTCAGTAAGTGAAGACAGTATGGATGAAGAAGTCCAAAGTTACACAGAGAATGAAGAAAGTATGTTTCAAGAACATGGTAAGTAATGATATTTTATTCCATATATAAATGCATTTATGCTTATTCTGTAATACTTACATAAAATAAGTGCACTGGCACTGCTGCCAGACATATTTAAAAGCAATAATGAGAAATAATCAAAGATTTTTATATGTATTTTTTTTCCAGATTATCTTTTAAGATTGAGTCCGCCAGTTACGAGACAAGACTTTTATTTCTCATTACATGATTCTGAAGGATTATGTGACTTATTCGATATTCCTTTTTAACACTTGTAGATATCTATTTTGACAATATATATGTCAGATCATGAAATTTAAATAATATGGTATGGTGTGTCAACTGGTATCAAAGTAAACATTGATCAAAGCTACTTTGTCAAAGGAGACTTTGAGTGTATCAAAGCGGCTTAAAATATTAGTCTTCTATGTATATAAAGAAAAATTACCAATGAAGCAAGTGTAGGCAGAAAAATGAAATTGATCCAAGAATAATGGAAGGGTAGAAAGTTCACAAAATCAAATAATTTAAGGATTTTTCTAGTGATATGTATTTTGTTCATATAACTGGCATATTTTTTTATGTCATTTTGGTTATCAATTTAACATATGAATCAATTTGCCAAGATTTATGAAGACTTTTTGGTATCAATGGGAAAGTATTCATAATCTGTAAGGCAACAACATTTGACCTTAGTTTTTAAAAATGAAAAATTGTTAAAAATATACATACATAGAAGTAAGACAATTTTGTACTACTTATTGTAAATAAGAGGAAATTTTTCACTGAGAATCTAACATGACATATATATAAAATGTAAATCAAGTTATATATACTTATATTAATGGTTACTCAGGAATAAAAAAAGATTTTGTATTAAAATGTTTTATTTTTTAGATTTTGGCTTAGAAACAAATCTGTCAAGAACTCCAAAGGATTGTTTAGGTTCACTTTCATTTTCTTGCACGTTTAATATTTTCTTTGCCTCTATGGCTTGATTGATGTATTCCTGTAAGAATTAGAAAAAAATTACGCTTCAATAAGACTACTATTATAAATAAACTAGCAACTCACCCTCGCTTCGCTCTGGCCGCCCCAAGCTACGTTTCGACGCTTAGTATAGAATAGAATTTTTTTTTCTATTATTTTTTTCATTAAATTGTCCAATGTTGTAATAGTTATTCTGCTATTCGGGGTGAAGACAAATCGAACAAAACAAGGATCTTAATATCGGTCCAGCAGTTCTTTCAGACTTTGTTTTATATATAGAAAGATATGAATGTTTCTGTGGGTAGTGTGCATCTGTTACTCCATGACCCGGAGTAACACATAGGATACTTTGCTTGGGTGCTACTCCAGGTGCCTAATGATAAGGAACGCAACCGAACAAAGCAAGTAAATCGCAAGTATAAATAATACAATTTGGGGTTATTGGCTAATATTTAAAATGTAACAAGGCAAACTACCATTAAAAGTAAGTATGTATAAAAATATAGTAAATAATATTACTTTGGCTTATCAGAGTAACCTAACCTAACAACCATTGTTAGGGTTAAGAAGCCAAGAGTCAAAAAAGATTGCTTATAACTTCGTCATGTCTTTCTGTTTGTGTTCGCTGTGGCAGCCATTTTGCTTGGAGGCTAAAATTAGTACTATTGAAATAGCTGAAATTTAGAAAGTATGGCTTTTGCATTTAAATTAAGAAAAAAGATATCGGTATCATTCCCAGGATATGTAGCTATTCAAATCTTTAAAAATGGAGTAAATTATTCAAATCTTTAAAAAGGAGTAAATGTTCTTTAATGATTCTTCGTTTAAGCCAATAGTTGACAAGTTATATTCTTCTTATTTTATTTAAGTTTAAATATCGCAATACCTTTCTTGCAGCCTCCTTTATTATTTTCTTTCTAGCAATGTTAGTCTTTCCTTTCTTCTTTAGTCTTGGTGTAAAATCAACTTTCTTAGGTTTTAGATACTGAAAGTATAAATAGTTGTAAATTTATATATATGTATTTTTTTATACTTTAAAACATACATATAATATCTATAAAGATTAATGATAAATGAAGTTATTATCTTCTTAATGCAGATACTTAAATATAAAAAGTTGAAAAATACTATTTGTAATCACTAAAAAATATTTATTATAAACATCTAATATATATATAATCAACAAATATGACATTCTTTTAGGGCTTATCATAATAAAAGAAATATAAATTATATACAAACCAGAAGGTTCTTTTTAGCCTCCATTTTCTCTTTCAAAGAACGCACATCAACTTCCATAACATCGAGAGGATTGAGAGTAATGAGTTCAGGAGGAATTTTATCAAGTAAGGCTTTAACTTCAGCCTCTTTCCTTTGTTTCTTGTTTTGGAATGGATTGCTTTCAAGTGCATCAAAGTTGGGTTCACCACTGCCTGTGATAACATGAGTTATTAATAGAAAATCCAAAAAAGAAAATAGAATAACATTAACTTATGCATAATTAAATTTGCATTTTATGATTTTTTTTTAATTATAATTAATAGAACCATAATATTATTTTAAAATTCGTATTATATGTATTTATTTACCTGGTACAATAATACTTGTAAAACCTCTGCTTGTACCAACTCCTAAGATGTCTTCATAGGGGCAGAATTTAAAATTATTTATAGATTTTCCCATTCTGTGTCTAAGATAGGGCTTGTCAGCTGTTTGTGAACAGCAGTTGCTAGAAAACGAGAAAAAATATATAAGACAGTTGTGTTTTGGTTCTTTATTTATAATCAACTAGCGACTCATCCTCGCTTCACTTGGGTACCTATTGTAGGTTAGTACGGAATAGATAAACATTATATATGTATACATAAGTACAATGGGTTGTTGTAGGTTGCATTATTACATGTTTTCTCGTGGGATTGATGAAAAGTAGCGTATGTTACTCTCCAGCCTTTCATATCTACACAAAAAAAATATCACGCCAATCTGTCACTGTTTCAATGTGAATGAAAGATAAACAAACAAACACAATTTCTTTATTATTTTAAGTTACTGTTTAAAATGAGTATTTTTTTTATTTGTTTATTCAGTATAACATACAACTTTTATATTACATATAAATATACCTGTATATTTCAATAGTTTCCCCAAGACCCACAGCTAACATATCTTTTTGAGAAAATTCCAAATCAACAGGAGCACTGCGCAATTTATAATGTTGTATCGGCCCATCTAAATTTCTTATATCCCATATTTTCAAACTTCTATCAACACCAGAAGTTGCCATATACCTAAAAAATATATATAACAATAAAATATTATCAAGTATACCATGTCAAGAGATGTACAGATGAGTTCTGTATACTATTTTCAGAAGAAGAATGAGGGAAAGGAGGTATTAAAAGCATAAGAGAAGTTATTAAAACTGTTATCCAAGTGCATCAGATTGTTTGTTGATGATCCATTATTAATGGTCGGAAAATAATAAATAAGTATGGTGAAGCGGACAACCTTTTAGATACACTTTTGAATTTAAGTTATAAGAAAATTCGAGGACATGTTTGGCTCAGTTTGTAGTGACCCTATTTGCTGTGCCAGTGGTCGCGAGTTCGAGTCCCATTGGGGGCTTTCATTTGTGTGATGAGCATGAATGTTTGTACTCTAGTCATGGGTATATAATATATATGTATTTAAAGTTATATATGTGTAGTAAGTGTATCAACTATCTAGTATACATAATACAAGCCTCGTAGCTTACAATGGAACTAGATGGTGTTGTGTTAATGTCCCAACATATTTATATTTATTTATTTATAAGAAAAAGGTGTCATGTAATATATAAACAATCAAATTTACATACATGCCACGATTGTCTACCGCTATTGCCGTCAAAGGTGTTTTATGGCACAGGATTTTAGCCAAGGGCTTTTTTACAGTTGGTGACCACAGGGACACCACTCCCTTAGAGTTTCCCAAACATAGTGTAGCATTATAAGGGTTTTGTGTCATTACTGAGCTTCTTCCCATGTTGTTATTGTAATGACCAACAATTTCACCTATGGATATGTCAAGCCATGACATAAATCCATATTCATTCTGTAAAATAATGTGATTTAAATTGTTGTTAATAATTTTCTATGAAACCTCATCTTTCATTACAATCTTTAATGTATACAGATAAATAAAATTGGAGTGTCTGTTTGTAATGTCGAAATAAAAGCTTTTTACTAAATGCATATGAAATTATATGTATACAGTAGTTATAAAAAAAGCACAATTTTAAAAATTTTATCTGTCTGTTTGTTCGGCTTATCCCCGAAAAGGCTGGACTGATTTTAACGGGAATTTCACTGACAAATTATGATGTTATAAGGAGTAACTTAGGTGACATTTATTTTAGAATAAGAATTAGGTTTCCGCTCAAAAAATTAAAACATAAGCGAGGGTAAGCCTTTAGTTATTAATATAATTAAATTTCTAGCTAAATATTAACATGGAATTTATAGACAGAAATATTTTGTATTGGTGACTAGACTAGGACTTGGGACTACTAAATCGGTTCAGTAGATCCAGAGATTACCCCCTACAACATCACAAACTCACAATATCATAAACTTTACCTCTTTATAATATTAGTATAGATTAGCTGTATACAATACTAAATTAATCAAATTAAATAAAATACATACAACAGCTGCTAAAAGGAAATGGTAAGGCAGAAATTCCATTTTTAATATCTTATCCATTTTCTTGATACAATGTATCTCCATTCCAGTGTTGTCATAAATATAAAGCCATTCTTTTTGAGCTACAGCCAACATTGTTTCAATATGTAACCAACTAAAATAAAAATACACAAAGATATGAAAAAAACTATTGTCCTAAAGTTTTAAATTGAGTTTTTGTAAACTAGTAGTAAAATGGAGATAGTGTTGAACTATATATATTAAAATATTATTCAAATTAAGCCTAGAAATAACGACATTCTCACCTGATATCATGTATAGATTCCATAACATTTGTCTCAAAGTGCAACTTCTTTGTAACCCAATCAAATGCCGCTAAATGTCCTTTTTTACTACCAAGCAACAGATGTCTGCCATTTCTTGAATATTTAGCTTGATAAGGACCAAAATCTAAGTTTAACTCAAATATTTTAGTAGCTGCAGTGATATCTACATTATCAGCTATTACTTTTTGTGTTATTCCTGTTGTCCTATTGTTATCATCAACTTCTAAAAAACTAATGAATTATTTGTTAATAATTTTCTACACTTCTATTAAAACTAGCAATCAGACATACAAGAATGTTAGGGTTATCCAATCCAATAATTATTTTCTAAAACATATGTTATTATATGTATATATGAAAAAAGGTAAATGAGAAATTAACCCCCTATATATTTATAAAATTGACTCAAGTATTTTTTCTTATTTTCTGAATGCATTACTCACCCTTGATTTTCAGTTAAGAGAATATCAGCTCTAGCAGCTTGTTTTTGAGCATATTTATGTTTATTTTCTTTCTTCTTCAATTTAACTGCATATAATGGGTGTCTTACACCTTTTCCCTCAAATCCTTCACCTCTTGAATGTTCTTCTAACTTGGCTGGGTCTATAGGTGCTTTACCCGGGAATTTTTTCTGGACTTCATTTTGCTGTTTTATGTATTGATTTTTTCGAATTTGAAGAGCCTTTTTTTCCTAAAATTGAATTATTACTGTGAGAATCATTTAAGTAAAATAAAACATACATATTAAAAAAGTAATAACCTTGTGTTTTTGAGTTTTTATTAACCTTAACGTTGGTTTTATCTTATAAACTTTTATATCTTGTTCATCCACAGATTTTTTACTTTCGTTATTGCTTTCAGTATCGTAGTATCGGGTCTGAAACATGATAAAGATTCATTTTTAACTTATGTATGAAAGTTAAATCACGTTTGTAACTTTTTTCATAAATTATACACTTACCATTTTCTACTCTATTATATTTTTTTTACTTTATTAGGTAGCTTTATTATATTATAACTACAGCGCACATGTTATACAAATAAATGACATGTGTTTAAGACTTTGATTATTAATTGTCATTTGTCATATTCGTATCACGTTCCATTTCATCAATAAAGTTATTTTATTAATGTAGTTTAATTATTTTATAATTGCTGTTTAAAATAAAAATAGAAAATGGTTTATCCAGATCTTATTTGGATTTAAGGGTATTTCTCCGAGATTGCGTTCTTCATCTGATTAATCTGGCCAAAAAATATTTTCATTTTTAGCTCTATTCAACATACTCTTATGATTAAAGACATGCCAAATATTATTTGGCCAGATTAATCAGATGAAGAACGCAATCTCGGAGAAATACCCTTAAGTTAAAATAAAGCGCCCTCAGCATAATTTTTGATACATGTTTACCTTAAATCATTCTCCCGCCAGATGTCACAATCACTATGGCCCTCAGAATATTGTAAAGCTTCAAGGCGTAGATGGATCTTTTTTCATTTTATTTAAAATTTAATTAAAATGACAAATTGTGCAGTGCAAAGAAAATTGATACCATTTGTTCCCAAAATACTAAAACCAAAATGACCAAAATTAGCGAAATTACAATCTTTATAATTGAGGCTATGTGGACATCATTTTAAAGAAAGTGATTTTAAAACCCTTAAATCGTCTACAGGTGAACATTTTTTGTACTCTTTTACATATTAATTACAGAGCTTTATACAAACTTTCATCCCCGATTTTACCCTTTTATGGGATTAAATGTCAAAAGATGCTACAACACGTATTTATTTAATTGTATTAAAGAGCATTATTGCCAAGTTTCAAGTAATTTATATTATAAATAATTCTATCCCCATAAAAATGTTATTACCCCTTTCATCCATTTAAGGGATGAATTTCGAAATAAATTAATAAATAAATATATTTCTTATTTTTTATCTTACAGCTACTTTCTGTGTATTTCACATTAAGAATGACAGAGTTTCATACAATCTTTAATCCCCTATTTTACTCACTTAGAGGGATTAATTTCGAAAAATCCTTTCTTATTGGTTGTCAACACCATATAAGTTTCAGTTTATCATGTTTCTACGACCAGCGGTTTCGGTTGTGTGTTGATCTATTAGTCAGTCAGAACCACTGCAGAATGCACCTCTCCTCAATTCTTCCTTCAGCTGGTTTAACAATTAACTTCCAGATACAATACATTGCACAGGTAAGATGCGAATACAATAAAAGCAAAAAACCTGGTATGAAATAAATATCAGCATAAATTGCTTAACCTCAGACTGAATTTAAATAGGCGATACGTGGGGTGCTCTCGTTTTGAGAAGTCTTCCCCATTAATATTGTAATCGGTATTACTTATCTGTATTCAATTTGCCGCTTTTTTTCATAATGTTATTTTCTTAGTAGCAAGTAGCAACTATTCTTTTGCTGTAATTTATTTATTAAATATGTTATATATTAATTATAAAAAACATTTCAATGATATAATAATTTAATTTCATAATATTCAGTTTTTTTATGCCAAAATTAATGCTTCGTAGGTTTGAAATTATGTACTTTATTACACATGAATAGATATTTCATTTATTATTTACTCATGTGCTAAATAGTTGAATTTATTATGTAAGTAGGCATCATTTTAACTGCTTTTCTTGGAAATATTGGAAATACTACAAAGTCAGATTTTAATAAAATCATTTTATTGGAAAATTGGCGTGAGCAAGGAGTGATGAGGTGGTGAGGTATATATGTAATTTTAGTTTCTATTTTATTCTTACTTTCAATTATTTAGCAGATACGATATACTTACCGATAAATGTTTTTTTTACCTAAACTTTAAAAATAAAAGAAAAATAGAAATTCATAACAATTAAAAATTGCAATAGTTCAGTATTTATTAGTTTTATTCTTTTTAACAACACATACTCAATATTTTACAGAAACGTATATGACAATCAGAGTAGTAACATAGTAATAGGTTTAATATTTAAATGCGAATATAATTATTGATCATTGTACCGCGATTTAAAGAGGAATTTTAGTGAATTTACAAAACATTCAACAAAACATTAGCATCGCGTACCTTAACATAAAAAAAATCAATAATTGCACTGAGTAAAGCGCTTTAAAAAAACATTGCAAAATAACGCTAACCCGTCTCGATTTGAGCTATCACATCCTTATAGGTAACAATAAATAAGTAACATGTAACATAATCACAGCGAGTGAACATTGGCTAACAAAGAAATTATTAATTTACTCCTAATTTGGTTATCAATTAATGACTGAATAATTAACTTACTTGATCTAATGAGATCGTGTTATTTTCTAATATAAATAAGAACGTCGTTAAGACGTGACAACTATGTATTCACAATTTATTTACAAACTGACTAGAGCCTTCTAAAAGTTTGTTATTTTCGTTTGTTTATTTCTATATAGATAGTCTTAATACGTCAGCGCTCGAGTGCTCTTGCTGAAGCATTTGGCACATTCCCAATATGAACATAAACGTATAGAGTAATTAAATATTATATTCTTATTAAGTTTTTTCTCAGTAAAGTGACTTTTTTCTATACACCGACCTCTCGGGCTGTAGCCTGGTATCTATAACATAATACCTAATCAATGAAATACGTACATATTTACACGTTACATCCCGTTTGCAGTGAAGTGGGGCTAAAATAGCTTACATTTAATTGTATAAACTTTTCCTAATATTAACTTATTATAAGCATATACGAGTAACAGTGTTTAAAATTCATTTTAATTTAATTTTATGTCCATCTTAACCATTAATAGTCGAATCGGTTAGTGATGTCTTATAGAAGTCACACATCGTATACAACGGTTTATAAAATAGACATCATTATCTAAATAGAACACAATCTCCGTTCCCTTCGTACGGGTAACACTGTACACTAACATATACCGTTCACTGTATTCGATTTGACATTTATGTCAACAGTCTTAATAGGTACACCTTTGGTAAATAGCTAAATCGTCCAAAAATATTAATTCAGCTCCGCCGATCGCAATCGGTAATATTTATTCAGATCACTGTCTGTCTTTATCGGCGGCGCTAGGTGAGTCTTAAATCGGTGTTGGCAGTACTGTAAAGTCCTGAAGCGCGTTTTTCACTGTTTCGTAAATGGGCCGGTTTTCATCTGGACAATATCCATCAGGAGAGCAGAGAGTTTGTAATTTAGTTAGATATGAGTCGAAGTTTTCATGAGCGGGTTTCACGCCTGGTCCTGGTGGTGGAGGTGCACCTGGAGTGCCAGGAGCTGTGGTCGGTGGAGCGGTTCCACCACCGGGAATTTTGACATGTTCCAACAACGTTATTACGTTATTGCGCAGACTTTCGTAGTAATCGCTAAAATTACTCGTCCTCTGCATAATCATTTGGTTCTCCTGGAAAGATTGAAATGCTTCAATATTTATATCTATAGCTAAATTTTCTAGGGATGACTCGCTTTCGTGGTAATTTTGGGAACGGCTCATTTTTAGAATATCTTTTATGTCATAGTAAGTAAATGGTACTCACAAGTGCATGTGATGTTAGTAGCACTCAAAGTTGGAGGTTTGGAGCCATGACTGTACCATCTACGTTGTCAGACAAAGATATAATAAATTTTGGATACAGATAAAATTTTTGAAGGATAATAAGCAAAAAAGAAAATATTGTTTATGGTAGAGTCGTTTCTAAAATGTTTTGACTTACTCTTTCTCCTTGGCTTAGATGAGTTTCCATTGCATTAATATCAGATTTCAAGCGCATCATTTGTGACTCGACTTTAGCATTTTCTCGTTGCAATTCAGTTATTTCTTGCTCTAATGTCATCAGATCTTCTCCACCGCCAGTCTGCATATTTATATCCATACCTTTAAAAGCAAAAATAGCTACGTAAAGCAGAAATACCTTAATATCATACTAGCATTGCCCGCGGCTTCGCGCGCATTCAGATGACCAAAAACCAAATTTTTAGGTTTTACATATAAGTATACTCTTACAATGCAGTTTTTGTATTTTTTCTCAGAAATGAGATATTTTCCCGCGGTAAAAAGTATCCTATATGTTGATCCGGCTAATCAGCTATCACCATACCAAATTTCATCAAAATCCCTCCAGTAGTTTTTCTGTGATGCGGTAACAGACAGACAGACAGACAGACAGACAAAAATTCTAAAAACTATAGATTCGGCCTCTGTATCGATAATAATGCCTATTTCAATAAGATTTTCCAAAAAACATTTAATGTACAGATTCGACTTAGTTACAATTTTATTATATGTATAGATGAATAATGGATAATATAAAACGTTATAATGCGTCAACGGGAAATAATATATTGCATTTTATTTTATTTATTTGTACCATTACCATATTGCATAACTTTTTTAAAACATAAACGTATCAATTGTATTAGGTAGTGAACCCAACCTACCTGAATATGGTTTAGGGTAGAGTGGAGTGATATCATCTGGATACTTTGGTTTCTTTGGTTGTGGTGTAGGTGTCGTAGCTCCAGCGACCGGACACCCGGAGAGTGAACGGTGGGTTAGAAAAGACCCATTTATATGTCCTGATCCGTCACATCCAGGTGTGGGGCAATTTACACCGTCAAATTTTATTGCTGACGCTGCTGCTGCTACTGCGGCTTTATGTTGCTCCACAGTACCTCCACTCTCGAGTACTCTCATTTTATTGCGATTTGCGATCGGGCAACCTGAAGCGCTACGGCAGAAAAATATAATAACTTATAAATCATACTCAACGTATTGTTTTTATATCAGATTTAAAAATTTGGTATGATTTTGATAGATGATATAGATAAGTTAAGTACATTCTTTATATAATCTTACATTTAATAATTGTTTATCAACAAATACTCGATAAATAACAATGCACTTTATATGTTAAAATAATTTAACAAATGGTATGTTGTTATATTATTGCTGTCAGGTTTCACCGTGCGTTATTAGATTATCTACATCTACTTTTTTAATGAACCTTACCTTCGATGTGATAAGAATTTTCCTGTAGCATGCCCAGATCCGTCACAGCCCGGTATAGGGCATCTAAGCAGCGTGTAAATACCAAGGAAACTTATTTAAGTAACTACAGTAAATCGAGGCCGTGTTTAGTTATTTAAGACGCTATATTATAGAGTCTCTAATTATACAACGTCTTCAAATCAGGAAAATGATTGCTGTAATCGTTATTTTATAAAAATCTAACGAATATCCTAATCGAAAATCCGAGCACATCAGATTAAGCAAGATATTTGTCGAAAATTATTAATTATTTATTATTCAAATGTTCATTAAAAGAAGATCGCACCAAATATTTTTACTCACCTAAGGGGCTCGGAATCCTGTCCGTCTCTCGGCTTGCTTTTGGGCTTATTAGCTCTAGGACAGCCGGAGAGAGATCGGTGCGAAGAGTAATTGCCGGTCACGTGACCGGATCCGTCGCAGCCGGGTGTCGGACACTTGAGTTCTTGGGAATGAGGCTGGAGCTGCGAGCGATCGGCGCGCGGACAACCCGACAGGCTGCACATATACAAACTGCTTACAATGGCGTGCAGGTGTAACGTATGGTAACTTACAATAGATATATCTAAATTCTAATCGTTTCACGACGAACGTCGACTTATCAAATGACCTGAGCAAAACGTTATGCAATTAAAGTTATGTAAATATGACCAGTTCGAAGATCTTTAACCAAAATGAGTTTCAATACACATGGATATATATGAAAAGCACAAAAAAATCTAATAGGACTTTCCAAGTGCATCAAAGTTTAACTAGCCGAGAATTTAAAAAAGAAGAATTACGTTTTTCAATTAATATCATTATAGATACGTCAATTCATTTTGTCCAAAACGACAAAAAGGCAAAGCTATCATGCATTCAGGTTAATGATAACAATTTTATGTCCATGCCTCTAATTGTTTTTAATAAAAAAAATATGACAGAATTAAGTACTTATTTGTACTACTAGTTATTCAAAATGTAAATCTAATACTAAATAATGGTCGTAGTTTATTTACATTGACGTAATAAATGAAACGTAATGTACCTACACAATAATAGTACAAGCACCTGAACTATATTGTTAAATGCCTGCATAGAAATTTTAAGTAGTTAATAAGAAGTGCGATGTGTTTTAAATTTTCTATATATGTATATTTCTTGAGCTGTCGACTTCTCAAAGTATTCTTCGAAAGTAAAACCACTTTCAGTAATGATAAAAATAACCGGAAGTGTGAAGCATCTGTTGAGTTTCATGAGCTGGTTTGCATTTCTGTACTATAATTAGCGTTAAGTTTATGCGCCTTAATCTTATAGACATGTGTTTACATTTATATGAAAACCTATAGCTAACTAATTTCAAGTCATTTTATTAATTGATAATTCAAGAGTTTTTATTAATATACTCGTATAATATAATCATTATATATATATATATATATATATATATATATATATATATATATATATATATATATATATATATACCTATACGTACATGTGGCTTGCCGTCTAACTTGATTATATTAAAACACTGGTCTTTAGTAAACATGATTGATATTAATTTCGATAAACTTTAATCTATTGGGAATAAAATGTTAAAAACAAAAGCTGAAACTAAAACGTTTTATATTAGTTTCGTCATGCGGTTAGTTTACAGCGAAATCGGGCGCAGTCAATTGAGGACGGAAATGTTCAAAGTGGAAAGGAACAAACTGTCACACATATACTACGTATGGCAAATTGTATTGTAATAATTATATTATTATGTTTGGTTGCAAACGTTGCAGTATGCGACAAACATCGCCGCTTGCCTGCGGTGAGTGGCGAAGTTGCCTGAAATGTGACCGGAGCCATCGCAGCTCTCCACGGGGCACTGGATGAGCTCTCTCGATTCTCGTATCCGGTAACACGGCTTTCCGTAAAAGTCGTCACGGTGATAACTATCGTAAATATACAAAATAATAGAATAAAAAAAAAACTCTACATAAAAATAAATAGGTATACGTAATTGTATTTGTAATGAATACATCTAATTATAAAATTGAGTTTCCGCCTACATTCTATCGCCATGAGTGTCTTCATTCGAGTGCCATTAAGTCATTAACCTAACGTATTATGCATTGGCAAAAACTATCGTAAACTATATGGTATTGCACGATTACTGTTTACGTAAACGCAATAAATGTTTATAAAACTATTTAGCACGTGTATTGTTAATTTCATTTAGTGAATCCTACGTCATTTTTTGTTCTTCATTGTTAAAAAATTGTTGAAGCTCATATCTTACCTGTTTCGTCGCATAGTTGATTTTCTGGCACGTTCAGTGCGTGTATCTTATCTCTATTTATGTAGAGCGTCGTCCGACGCGCGGCGTGCGCGCGCGCTGCCGCCGGTATATTTAGACTGATCCATTGAATGTGACTTCGCTATAAGATACGTTCTAAATGCCCACTCCGAAACAATTGCTTGGTATTTTGTAACGTTTTTGTTTGCATAGAAAAAATATCACTTAATGAACCACTTATTGACCTAATATCACTCACCGAACTAATTTTTATTTTTTTTTATAATTAATAATATTGTATATAATTTCATTAGATTGAATGAAATAGCAACACTGCGATTTGCTTGCGTGATGCCATTCATTTATTGAAAAGATTTATTTTTTTAAATATAAATGACATATTACATATTTACAATATTTATATTGTTAAAATTAAAAATAATACCAAAAATACTTTTCAAACTTTACACAGTTTACATTTTGTCTTCCTCTACTCGCTGCTCAGTTGATAAGGCAAGAACAACATCTAATTATAATTCTACTAAAAATATGTTCATTGATAATATTTTATCGGCTTATTTTATTTAAGAGAAGTAAATTAAATAGTTCATAAAACATTGTAACCTATTTATTTCATTTCTACGAGATTAACTTCATATTATAATCTATAAAGAGATTTAAAAAGTAGAAATAATGTTTTATTTTTATAAAATACCGAAGCAAACAAACTTTTAATACTGTTACAGTTCTGTCAAAAATAAAGCCTGAAGAGTTCTTCAGGGTTCTTCAGTTGAAGACATGGACTACTGTAACTAGGCTTTTTCGGCCCCATTGCAAAAAAAAATGGAAGTGCCCTCCTTTGCCTATATTGAAGATGAATGTGGTCTACAGACAGAGACAGTTTTCGAACAGCAAACTTTTTTCCATACCGCTTTCACGGAAGAACGGGTACAGTAAAATTTAGTAGAAATGTAAAACTGTTTTGAAATAAAAGAATCGTTTATGGCCCGCTGGGGTCCGCTTGAATCAGGAACCCCATGTGACCCTATTAGTTGCATTGGCTTAGCTACACCACTGCCTTTGGGTATCATTTACGTAACAGGCATTAGATTGACGTTGTAAAACTATGAAATATTTACTAACTACAAATTTCAGATTTTAATCATAAGAACGGAATAGATAGGTATAATGAAAAAAAAAAATATTAAAAATGCTCAAGTTTTGTCAAGTACAATGTTCAATGGCAGACTAAGAAAACGTAGAGCTAGTACATACTTTCACTGTTTTTATTTACTTTACCTTTTTTATATTGAATCTGTAGTACGCGACTGGTCAACATTTATGACAAAATTACCAAAAGAGTTAGGACCGCTGCATCTATGGAATCAAACATGACCTACATAAAATATATCCTATGTAATATTCACCTGCTATCCTTGGGTTTATCGTGCGGTGCGTGTGGCGGCGGCATGTAGCAAGGGGGTGAGTAGGGGGGTGCGTGCGGCGGGTAGGCGGGGGGCGGCGGGTACGCGCCACACTGGTACTGGTAGCCGCCGTAGCCCGCCGCCGCCGCGGCCGCCGCGTAGTCGGGCTGGGCCAAGCCGTAGCCAGCTACGGGATGTGGACTGACACCGCCGTAACCTAGGTTAAAGATTTATTCTTATGAGTAAATAATAGATGTCGGTGCTCGGTCAGGTTCGAATCTTACGAGGTGAAAAGGCTTAATATATTGTCGTTGTCTTCGATTTAAATGATGAAGAGCGGCGTTTGGTCCCGACAGAAAGATATTGTCTAGTCAACAAGGCCACCCTTATAGAGTAACACGCGTATTTGATATAATGTATTCTTAACATTATTAACATTTCCTTTAATATAAATGAGAAATTGTTAAAAATGTAATTTGTTATTAAAGAACATTCACTAACTTAAATTATACTAGATATTATTTAATTTGTCAAGACGTGTGCTAAGGATAATCACTGAAATTTTTTAAATATATTTTTTTACAAATAAGACGAATTACTTACGTAACACAAAACGTAAACTTATTTTATAAGAATGACGAAATGAAATATTAGAGTAAACCTGTTTGAAGTTTTAATTAATTTGTATATTCCATATGAACGCGCATAACCGCATATGCTAGGGACACGAAGACGCCTGCCGAGCAGGATTAGCAATGTAGCAAATGTGCGGTGCACAATGCTAGCGGGAGTGATTAGCGCGGTCGCTTTTAATTTGTACGGCATGTTTTATGGCGCTTGTGTTACACGAGTTGTATTATGGCGTCATCTTTCGCTACAGGGGAGAAGATTCTGTGTTTGAATTTTTAATAAAATTATATTTCATCAGATTCAGTGAGAAAATGATCTGTATTGATCTTTTGATTTTTCTCTTGAATTACTTAATCGTGATTGTCTTGATGATGATGATGTGACAATAAAAAACACCATCATGGATAAATCATAAACAAATTATGAATCCATAAAATAGGAGATAATTTTTTAATATCTTACCGGCGGTGTCTCGATGATAAGCTTCTAAGTACGGATGGCTTCCTCCACTATCTGGTGTTGATTCTCGGCTGTATGAGACTCCACCGGGGAAACTCCGACTGTTAACAAATATAATACAAATTATACAAGCGCTATAAAGAAATAATTATTTCATGGATATGGATGTAATGAAACAAATTGCCTCACCTATGTGGTAAACGGGACACACTAAGGTCGAGAGTCTGGCCCTGTGGACTTGGAACTTGGGGACTGGCGGTGAGCTGAGGCGAAGCACCCGGCTGCGGGCTGCTTCGGGCTCCGCCCCCACTGCCCCCACCGGCGCTCGTGTACACCGGTGATGCATATGGACCCTGTTGCATAAATGGGCGTCATTAATTACGAAAAAATCGAGACCCAGTCGATGTAATAATTTATATCTCAGAGTAAAAGCCGCGGTTTAAGTCCGAGTATTTAATGAATATTTTAAGCGTTTCATTTTATTAATGTATATAACCTAAAATGTACTTATTAAGCTTTGAACTATGCAAAGAGGCTTTATGTTTTATTCAGTTGATATTTTGTCTTCGCTAATTCTCACCTGTGGACTACCATTAGATGTGGAAAGATCTATGGCTGGACGTGGATCACGAGGATCCCTTGGCGTGGGGCTGCGAGGTCGCTGTGCCTGTGCAGCTGCTATCTTCACTGATAGATTGATTGCGGAGAAACCGGGCGGAACGCCCGGCCCCATCGCGCTGACGCCCACACCGCCTACTCCACTCGCTTCATAATGGTACATTGGTCTGGTCGGAAAATCCCCAAAGACTAATCAATTTGCGGTCTACTTATTTTTTAATATTCGCGATTCATGATCATTTTTTATATACTTCTACAAGTGAGTTATGGATATAATTTTTTGAAAAGTCCCGTTTACCACATGAAGGCTTATAATATTTAAATGATGACAATATTTTGATTAAATATAATTACGTACCTAGGATAAATAGGGCCGGAGTTGGTCTCTTGTTCTGATTGGTCAGTTTTCATTGGAGTTGGTAGGTGAGGGTCGTGATACCGCTCCTCTTCCCACCCGTAGGGTCTTTGTGGACATTGCGCGGGATCATACCGCTCGAAGGCAGGAGCACCTTCATAGCATCGCGCCTCGTAACCGTATCGAGCCTCATTCATTTGACTAAAGCAAAATTTTACCAAATGTCATGTTGGATCATTTGAATATTTGAAAAAACCTATGATAATTAATATATATTCTTTCATCAATTTCAAATATTAACCAAATAAAGTATTACAGCATAGACATTTTTTTTGTTTTATTAATTAAAGAATTATTAAGGAACAGAAATCGAACTGAGCTGTTTGAACTTATATTAATTTATAGTAAATACGTACCTGTAAGACCGTACGTGGTCATCAGGCGGTCGTTCATACGGGGAACGCTGGTCGGGCGGCGCGCCGTAGCCGGCGTGGCGCGTCTCCATGCCGGGGGAGTCGCGCTCGGGCTCGGCGGCCTCACGCTTGGGCACCAGCAGTTCGGGAGCCTCGCGTTTCACGGGGGGACTTCGCGGCGATGCCGCTGGTACTCGCTCGCGTTCTCTTGACGCGTTAATTTCACTCGGTGTAGTTGCCGGTACCGGAGGCACAGTCACTAATGCTGGCGCTGGTGGTGGTAATTGCACTAGATAGATAAAACAAGGTCATTGCGAGTTGGACTTATATGCAAGAGTCTTCTACATTATCGGAAACAAAGTTTCCTGTAAAATATGAATAAGTCCATATATACTGTATTTTTTTATTTTACTTCATTTATTCCATAATTTTATGCGAGTGTATTTTGTTAAACATACAATTTTAATTTTTTTTGAAAATTCAAATCATATTTTACCAAATATAAATAATATTTTTTAATAATTTTTTTAGGAAATATATAAATATGTAGGTACGCTATTTATTTTTATCATTAAAGATAATTTATCATTAAAATATTAATTATCATTAAAGATTTTTAAGTAGATTTTTTATATTATACTATTTATTATTTACCTGGAGGTCTTCCTCGTTGAGAGCGAGCGGCGGCTTTACGTGCAGCGGCTGTTGGACAGCCTGAGAGGGATCGATGTGTACTGCGGTTAGAGCTGACGTGACCACGACCGTTACACCCCGGGGTCGGACACTTTAAGATTGTCTCGTGCAACGCCAAGACTGTCATTAAAGATACTCGTTACAAAGTTGTTTGTATTGCTCTGAATTTCTTAGTTGAAAGCTAAGTCGAGATTCTAATGCGTCTGTCTAAATGTGTGAGCAATATATTTTATTTAAAATACATAGATTTAAAACATGAAGATGAGTTTTAAAATAAATTAGAAAATTTTGATAATTCAACAACAAGCAAGCCAACAATTATAGTAGCAATCAATATAGAAATCTGCGATTAATTAGGTTCTAATTCCACGCTAGATACAAAATTATTTACGATATTTAATTTAAAATAACTGAAATAATAATAGGAAAAAAATATTTTTTACTTAAGCAAAATTGTGCACGCATGTCGTAAAATAAAAGTAATTAAAACTAAAGATCGAAATAAACCTAGGTATATTATTAGTTTCATACAAGCATTACTTACTCTCTGGTGTGACTTTATCCTTTCTTGGGCATCCTGACAGACTGATAAACAAATAATTTTATAAGTAATGTCTATTGTCTATATCCTAGTCTTTCTTTTACTAGTACATTTGATTCGACAAAATTAAAGCGACTTAGCGTTTTTTTAAATAGATTTTCAGACAATGATAGTAAAGTTGATTAGTAAGTAGGTAGGGTAGTGCTACTGCTATATGTATATGAAGCTTAATTACTTCAAATCATATTATATGTTAACCTATAGCTGAAAAGACATGTAAATCATCGACCTCACCTTCGGTGATGCGTATAGAGGCCGGTAACATGGCCCTGCCCATTGCAACCAGGAGTTGGACACTTGTTGCCTTCTGTGGACAAATCGATGAAAATTAGTATTTTGTTAATCATCGAGTGGGGGCGTGGGAGCGCGATCGATACGAGCGGGCGTGCCGCGGGGCGTACCTGCGCAGCGCCGCCCACCACTCCGTCCCAACCCCTTCCGTAACTCAAAAGAAAAAATAAAGAACGTGAGGCGGCTGCGCGGTCCGACTGACAATTTTTCTTTCAAGAGATGTAGGGCGGCACCACATCGCCCCGCCCAATCCCCTGACCCGTTTTTATTGCATGACGTAAACTCAAAATACGAGGAAAACCTCTACATACATTATGTACGATATTGACGTAGGTGGAGTTTAAGCACTACATATAGCTCATTGAATTAATAGGACATTTCTTCTGTAAAAGTGTTTTCTAACTCAATATATTGTAAAATCTTTTAAAGAAAAGAACAATGAATGGTTACTTCTAATATACTTTAAAGTAAGCCTAATATTAGGGAACTAAAAGAAACCACATGCATTTTTCTTTGTTATCGTAATTTAAGTGAGACCTTGAAACAAACTTTACTTGTGCATAACTCGAAGTTGAAGGTTATAATATCATTAAGAAAGTTTGGTAATTGATGTCAGAGATGACTTGTACCTCTGGCAACCGGAGGAGAAAGTGGGTTGAGCGGCCGCATATCACGTGCTGGCTGAGCTGAGGGCACTGTGCGAGCTTCTTGTAAAGCTGTTGCGGCTCGTGATCCCGCACCTGCTGGCTGTAAAACTGTGTATTGTTTGGATCCTTTATGTATCGAACTTTTATCGTGATCATTCGAGTATCCACCAAAGGGCTCGCTGGGGAATGACGATCCATGTATTTTGTGCTTAACTTCTGCTGGTGGCTTAAACGCTGATTGTGTTGAATATGGTAAAGATGCCGTTGCAGCTTTATATGCATTATATAGAGATTGTTTATTGACTGCGAGAATTTCACATTTCCTTTTTTTAGTTTCCCTGTCGTCATCATATTTGTCATCAGTGCGGTCAGACATGTCAATTTCTAATTCATTTGAAGATGAATCAACTAGTTCATCAAAATTGGGAGCATCATAGTGATTTGGACTTTTATCAACCTTATCATAATGGTCTATACTATTTTCTTTCTCCATTTTTAGAGTTCTTTGGGAATTTTCATCAGGATCTACTTTTTCATAGACATGTATTTGAGGTATTTCGTTTTGGTTACGTATTGCAAAACTTCTTTGTGAATGATCTGCGCTGTCAGATGATTGAGAGGGGGAAGATGGCAACATTTTTTCCGATCTTTTGTCATTAAAAAGATTGTCAAAATCATTTGCATCTTCGTTGTCATCACCATTAGGCATGGACGAATCTTGGTCACGAGGCCAATTACTAAGGTTTCTTAAAGCATTTTGCGTTTTTTGTAGTAAAGCTTCTTCTTCTTCGGTCGGATGCCTGAGGATATTAGTTCGATGTGTCGTAAAATTACGATATGGGTCCGTTTCATCTCGTCTATCGTCGTCAAGTAGCCGCCTTCGTCTTTTACCCGCTATATCATCCTCCATTGACGCTTCGATTTCGATTCTATCTTGCCGCCTGAACGTTTCTATATCTACTCCGAACTCCAATCGACGTTTATTAATCTGCGACAGCGTCGGGTGAGTATTCAGCGGCGCCGTCCTGGAACAAATAGTTCCATCAGACTCATTTCCCACGTGAAATGACAATAACATCCACAAAGATAAAGAAATAGTGTACTTGCGATTCGATTTTCCATCCACAACCAAAATATTTTTACGCGGAAATGATTCTCGGCGATTCCAGTCGACGTCATCACATTTTTATCACTTTATATTTAATTTTAAATGCACAAAAATCGTTCCCACGTAAAAACCATTTCACTCAAGAGCTTTCAGACCAATTAATTTTATAAAGGCAAATAAATAATTAATACAGAAGAAGATAACAATTGCAATGAATTCTAATGTATATTTCTACATATTAAAAATTTTAATCTTCAAGTCGTCGCTTATGCGCGTTGTAAGCCAATTATGTAAATATTATTTTAATAACAAAATATATAATTTAAACGCACCACGCAAATCAATCTGAATTAACTTCTACATGTAAGTTTCGTAAAAACTATGTCTTTAAATGTATCTTAGCTATAAAATTTTAACTATCAATATTTTGTATCACCGATAGAAAGAAAACTAAACTTTTGAAAAAGTTTAAAGAGAAGTTTTATCTTGACATGTAGGTGTATGACAAGTTGTTACTAAAGTTAGTTTATAAAAAAAGATTTTATATCATATAAAAAAAAAACGTTTTATTAGTACTTTTGCTTGAATACACCACTTGTGGTAGAAAAAAAAAATTATGTACTGTTATCAGCTTCTGTTTTTTATTTTATACAAATTCCGAAATGTATTTAGTGCTTTTGTAAAACGTATTTATCCTTGAACATAAAATTATATTTTTTATTGTTATTATCAGTTTAAATTATAAACCATACTTGATTCGTTATTTTGTTTAGGGATATTTTTATTTGAATCTACGATTTTTATATATTTTTAAAATATTTTTGATATGTGGCTTTACTACTAAAGGATAATTTCGAAACAAAGACAAAAATTATAAAAAGAGTATGGCAAACCTAAAAATAAGCTCAATTAAGATCAAATTAAAAAACTTTAATATATCCACACTGTCATACAACCAAAACCAATTTATAAAAAAAAATCTATAGTTAGATAGTGCCATCACGTTTACTTTTATTTTACTACTTATCTTTCTAGAAACATTATTTACTTATTTCCGTATTTCCTAATAAACATATCTTTTGTATAGCGTAATTGTGATTAAAATAATTTTATTCCTTATTTATATATAAAATATTTATTTTAAATTGTACCTACGCATTGGGCTCGTACTTATTCGGCAATTGATGGTTCTTGGCGATAGAAGGGACTTCGGTAGGCCGAAATATCAATACCAATACGCCAACAAACATTTACGTACGTGACGTACTCTGAGTCACGGGGTAATGTAAGATAACCCAAAACGTGAACCGATTTTGAATGGACCAAGAGCATAGAAATACACGAATCTACGTTTGTGAAAACGCGTGTGTTAGTATAGGGTAATTAGATAAACCCTTAGGGCGGTGGATGCTTAACCAGTTTAAACTAGTACCAGTAGAACCCTTTATCAGCGGGTGGCGAGTGGCGGGTTATCTTGGGCCGCGTTAATTGTAATGCCTTGAGATTGGGGCACGATATAAGGGCAACTGGCTTATATTGCGGAGCAAGGATTACTTGTAGAGACTGAGACGTAAAGGACGTCAGAGTATATGTACATATGTACATAAATTGTAGATGGTAAATTATTTTATGATATTATTTCGAATTTAGATGTTTTCCCACTTTCATTTTTTTAACATAATAACATCATAATTCTCGAGGTGAATTTGATTTTGGAATCAAAAATTTAAGCAGGCAAGCCTCTTGTGGGTTTTATAAGTCGCCGTTGTTTCTTGAAACTCTATTATAATTCCTCAGAAAATGAAAGGTAAGCCGTGGGACCCGCGACCCTTTCTCGCCCCGCGGCAATAACAAACAGGCAGGCCTCCCGCAGTCCCCGTATCGTGGCTCAAATTCAAATTGCACCTTAGAATTCTTAATTATTGAAATCATAAATCAAAATGTGCCGTCTGGGCGCGCGACCATAAAATTGGAGGGAGAACACTCGAGTGTGGTAGGATTAAGACATTATCACTTTTCTTTCGAGCAGTCGCGCCCTCGTTGGCTCGGCTCGGCTGTAAATCAGAAGCTAAATCCCGTGGATTAGATTCATAGAGTTGGCGCGGCCTGAGGATCGCGCGCTCGCGATAATGGCGTGTGCTTGCGTGATTCTGCTTTTAAATCGACTCCCTGGAAGATAAATACTCCTCCAATTTGATCTGAGCCCCGAATTGAGTTCGCCGTTTAATGGCTTTAGCCTTTAGCGGAAACTTAAGTTTATAGCTAATACAACTGGCGCAAACTGATAACTAGACAAAATTTTGTCGTACTTAAAAGGAGATGAGGAAAGATTAGAACGTGTAATCAAAATCGTTAACTTTAATTGTACTGAGATATCTTTTTGAAGATTTTTTGGAGAGACAAAATGTTTCTTCTATACAAGTTATTAAAACGATTACATATTTCAAGCAGTTTATATTGTATCAATGGAGCCAAAATAACACTGACAAATGTATTGATTTATATACGAAATTGTTTAAAATTTACCTCTAATTTATTTTAACAAAGTAACGTGTGAGTTAAAGATCAATATCACAATAATTATAATCAAAATTGTCAATTTATTAATTATAGCAAACATTTTTTTTCTAAATTTAAAAGAGAAATAGTAGCATTAATGTTTAGAATGTACTTTCAATATTTTTATGAGGACATTGGGGTACGGCTACTCTGCTTCGATCTAAATGTTTATTTTGTGACATATTGGTAGAATCTTAAGTCCGCTATTGCAATGAAAAAAAAATAAAGACCACGTCACGATATTGAAGATATGTACCTAATAACTATATTTTAAATTAATTCTATTGATTTTTTATTTAAAAAAAAAACTAAAATAAAATATTAATCCCACATAGATTTTTGCTGTGTTCTTTTATATACCACTTTTAACAAAACTTAAAATTATAAATACTTATTATTATGTTTGTAATTTTATCAAACTTTAGAGCTCATCGTTATTAGTGATAAACCATTTTTTAAAATTATTTGTGTGGTATCAGTAGAGGATTAATGTAATTCATTATTTAAATTAATTAGTATAGCTGACAGTTGTAGACTAGTTAAGAATATTTTTTATTGAATTTAATTGTATTTATTAATTATATATACTTTTGATTATGTAATTACAGCGAATGTTATGTTCACTTGAAAAGACATATATATCTGATTAATTAATTTATTGTCTTCTAAATGTATATAAATGTTAATATGTATGTTGTTAGTGTGCTTTTCTAAATAAATAAATAAATAAATAATGGGCACCCAAGTGCGTTAAAATTAACAAATACAGCTTCCTTCATTCATTAATTTATAGGTAGAAAAATAATAATTAATGCTAATGTAATGTTTTTTTACAGTACATAAAAGAATTTATTTGATTTAAACTTATGAGTTTAAATATATTTTATTTTTTATATAAGCGGTTTATATATATTCGAAATAAGAAATTATTGGCAATTGGCATATTAGTATATTTACAACAAATTACATTTAAAAACGTCCCATTTAAATTAACAAAGTAACATGTGAGTTTTAAAATCAATATCGCAATAGTTGAACTCAGTTTATAACTGGGGTAATGGTACCGAGCGCGGTGCATCGTGAGTAGCAATGCGCGCTACCCCTCAGAGAAATAAGATAGGGTTGGTTCAACATCGCATTTTCATGAAAGTACTTATCGATTGCAAAGAACAAAAGGCCCAAAATTGTATCAGAGA
This sequence comes from Brenthis hecate, assembly GCA_951806755.1. NCBI lineage: Eukaryota > Metazoa > Arthropoda > Insecta > Lepidoptera > Nymphalidae > Brenthis > Brenthis hecate. Next base: position 12,172,727 of record OX638258.1, on the reverse strand, counting down.
AGAAATGAACATTCTTTTCTTTGACTTTTTACAATAAATTGGCGGGTAATGGATATAACGAATAAATTTTAAAATGGCGTGTGTAGTTATTTACTTATTTTAGTACTAGAGTTAGTCTTATATTAGAAATGTATTGGTTTTTAGTTTTTACAGGGCAGCAGAGTAACGAATTGCTTACAAGTGTGTTATTATTAGGTTATTTATTATGTAGATTATTATTATTGGTCACTGTCATAGGTTTATTAACTCGGGTCATTAAATGCGTTGCCCTTGGGTTATATATAAATAAATAAATTAAAAAAATATCAAGTAGTAAGTACCTAACATTTGTAATAATAATATTTGATAAAATAATGAAAGCTTATCTCTTACTATGTAATATGAAATAATAAAAGAAAATATAAACTACTGAAACTTAGTATGTAAATCCAAGATTAACAATAAAATAAAATAAGAAAACACTACCTAACAATCAATAGTTATAGCTTATAAGTGGGGTAATGGCATGGTACCGAGCTTGGTGCACTGTGCGAACACGCGCTACGAGTTTAACCCCTCCACGGAATGACTTAGGGGTGTACACTGTACATCGTACACTTATCGTTATTAATATTTTTGACCAATTTTTATTTAAGTTAGCGTTAGAGATTATTTATGTTACATCATTTTGATCTATTTAAGTAATTTTCTACTTTTAAGTAAAATTTAAGTGCTTATAGGAATGGTATATTTTTTTTATAATTAATCAGAATTAGTTATGCATATTTTTAAAGGTTTCAGATGTTCTAGAAAGATATACCAGAAATTTTAAAAACTATTGGGTAAGCTTTTGCTACATCCCAAATATATATGTATTGCTGATATCTTTTTTTTAAACAACATATTTATACATAGATATGCATATGTGTATTAATGAGTAATGTTTGTGATCAAATTGATCATGATTTAAGGTCGCGAGATGTTTAAAAAAAAATTTTGGGCCTAGTATTACAAATCCTAAGCTGAACTCACAAACTCTGGATCTATATCTAGACTTGAAATTTGAAATTTGGATTTTGAAGGCGCTACGATACCCTAATACGTCAATAACTAGTAAGTGTAACAAAAATGATACAATTTTACATTGAATTACAGATACGTACACAATACAATAATACTAGCGACTGCTTTAGCTTCACTGTAGTGCAATTTTTCCCTGTATTTTATAAATGTGTAACTATTTAAATATATTTGGGCTCATCACGTGGAAGAGATTTAGGTTTTTGTAGTTAACCGTACAAAACAAAATGTTTTGTAGGTAATATTTTTTTTGGTATCATCCGTGGCAGCATTTTCTTTCGTTTAACATAACAGAATAAGTCCATTTATTTACACTGGCATCGCAATCAGGGAAACAGGTAAACAAAAGAAAGTTTTAATAACAGACTGAATCTGAAGGGCTTCGATCATTTTTCTTCCATTTCTTCAAGTTATTTTATTTATTATTCAAAAGAGAAAACGCACGACAAGACTAGAGTTTATGAATAGAGGAGCTATGAATCTATAATAGGATCTAGAATTATGAATATAGGGCACCCAGAGAAACTAAAAATATCAGCAATATGATACTCTAAGGTGTCACGTTTCTGAGATATTTTGAGGTATATACCGCCATTTGAGGACTTTGGAAACTGTTAATATTGTCACGAATTTAGTTAATTATATTATTATTTAATAATAGGGGATATGCGTGTGATTTAAATAAAGGTTAAATATTTTTTTATTGTTTATTACTTTTGAATTAAGCTTATATTAATATTTTGTAATGTAATTTCTTTTTGATTAACGAAATAATTACTAAAAACTGCACATGAAGGTGGGAGAATGAATTCCTAAATATTATCGACTATTATTATTAAATTTTAATAAAAAAAATATATATAATAATATTTTGTTCCGAGTAATTCGCAGCCCTACGTGGAGGGTGCACTCGTTGCGAGGGTATCGTGTGTCGGACCCTCGCGGATACGTTATACCGTGTTTTTATTCGAGTACAGTAAAACCAAAAGACTTATGATTTTAACAGTGTAAATGTTCTTGTGCTATTTTACGTCTCTGAATTCGTTTATCTTATTATAAGGATTCACGTATTTATTATTTAAAATTTCCAAATTCAAGTAAAGAAAACGAACTAATCTATATTTAAAAAATAAAGTCGGATTAATGACACCATTTATAACTCAAAAACGGCTGGACCGATTTCTGAGATCTTTGATTTGGTCGATTTGTCTCCGCTCCGAATAGCAGAATAACATTAGAAAAATACATAACTAAATATATATATATATATATATTATATATATATATATATATATTATATATATATATATATATATATATATATATATATATATATATATATATATGTATGTTTATATCTACTCGTAATAAAACGTACCTAACGACGAACTCGAGCGAAGCGAGGGTGAGCCGCTAGTATATTATAACTTTATAAAACAATGATATTATATAATTATCGAGTTTTATATTTACGAGTCTATTATGTAGAAATAAGTAAAAAGCTAATAAAAGTGCATTCAAACTATATATCAGATGAAATATCTATTTGACTTTGATATGCAAATAAATAACAGAAGTATAATTTTAAATATTTCTTCATATTAGGTATATATTTACTTAAATTTATAGCTTTTATTCTTTTAGATAAATTGTAATATTAAAGTATTTAGAAATAAACAAATTAACATCACATGACCTTATAAAGTTCTATAAGTCCTATTTATAAGCACTTAATTGTTATCAGTAAAATATCCAAAAAACAGAATCGTAATTTAATTTCGTTTGAAAATAAATAATATTACATTTAAATGTCTTTATAAATGTATGTAAAAAAATATGAGGCCAAAGCTATTCTAAAAAAGTACCTAATTCAAATTTTAAAATCATTTCTTTCATTGATAAAAACATTGTAACATTACCACTGTATCGCACGGTAGATTGTTGTGTAAATAAAATGGTTCACTACAGAATAAACGCTTTACTCGACATTTGTGTGCGAAATAAACCACAATTAACTGTCTGGGCCGCTGTCCCATCTGATAGCTTCAGCGGCTTCAGTGGAAACAATTTGAACGCTTATCAGATCAACACACGTGAAATCCGTTTAGTGGCAACCCTACCTGTGTTTAACGATTACACGCGGGCCGTCTAGCTAACGAGAATTATGTCAAATTATGTATTCTGTACATCGAAATTTTTTGAGTAGATGTGGATGAATATTGCATTTTTAAAGCATGTTATTTTGTTTTTGGCAATATAAGCTATGTTTAATATGTAATTAAGTAATGTAGGGAACTACTTTTGTTATATTTTATGCAATATATTTGAAACATATCTATATTTTGTGTGTACACTTAACTGTAGTTGAAAAAGAGTGTAGTACTTAGCCACGTTTAATAAAGTAATTGCAATTGTTGTTTTTTTTTCTGTTTTGTTGATGGGTTTATTTATAATAAACAAGATTATTTTATGTGATTATAGTAATTTTACTATATGTTGGTCATATTGTAAATGCATTTTTATTGTCATCAAAATTTTGTAAAAAATCATGTAAGTTCTTATAGTGGATTTAGCGGTGCTGGTTTTGAGTTTATTAATGTTATTTATTTTTTAACTTTTGCTAGTACATAAACATTACAAGTCGTGTTAATTCCAATAACACAAAATTCATACAAACTATTTTATTCATGCGTTTAAAATTAAAAAGCTCTTAAAATTGAAGTTTATTTAAACAAATATTTATAACTAGTTTATGTAGAATACACGCGAAAAGCGATATGTTGTATACGGTATTATAATAGAGACACTCAATGGGAATCGGCACTGTACTCTTTAACATAACCTAACAAGCTCGCTAGATAGCTAAGAAACAGCATCTCAATGAATACTTTAATTGTTGTTTTAGAATTTAAATTGAATTAAATAATTTGTAAATTTCTATATACTACAGTGTATGTTATTATGAATAAAGATTATTATTATTATTTATATTTAAATATTGTTAGCTTTAATTTATATTATACATAAAGACAGATATATGTATAAGATGATATACATAATAAGATTTCGCCATATTTATATGATGTTCAAATAACGAATCACCAGAATTTAAATTGCGTCCATTGTATTACAATTAATGTACATATGCGGATATTTTTTAACCAATGTATAATAATACATTGCTTAAATTTGAAATCTTTTTTGTATTTTATTTTATACTTAAATCGTGGCATGCTTAAAAATAATATATTTAACAGTAAACTGTAACTTGATTTTAGTTTTAAAGTTTTTATAATCACATTGTCAGAAATTCTAAGTAAGTTTAATAATAATAATAAAAAAACAAGCATTTAAATTATTATAATTTATTGTACATATTAATAGTACAAATTAATTTCGTATGTAAATCGCTGTTTAAATAGAGAAGGTCGTATGTAAAGATTTGCTACAACGGTAAACGTCGCGTGATTACGTATTCCCTCAGCAGCCTAATGTCGCAGTTATTTGACGACTTACGCTTAACCGTGATTCAATTACCGCAAAATTAGGTAGATATGCTAAATGAGCATGGAATAATTAGCATATTAAACAATCAAATTATTACCATTTACTGAAAGTTAGTTAATTATATGCAGAAGTTAGTTATACTTTCTATTTTGTCACATTAAACATTTGAAAGCATTTCGTGAAATGGTTTTACAAGCGTGGGATTTGTGCGTAAACGTTTAATTTAAATCTTGAACACTCCGTTAACGACGATTTCACTGCTGAAATAAATCCGTCATGCATTTTCGAAGAATGTGCCGGACACGTCGAAATAAGAGAGAAAATTTCATTACGTAAAGAATTTCGAAAAAATATTATCAAACTTACCAAACGGGTCGGACGAGGGCCGACATCGTTATAAAAAGGAGGGACGATCCCTCATCACGCACAAAAGTTTTATTAAACACGAGTTCACTAAAATCGGAAAAAATACACTGCACAAAATTTACGCCAATTTGTAGCGTTTATTTATATTCGTTCGTAGCGTCTACAAAACGTGTAGCACCGCGTAGCGCTACTTGTAAAAGTTTATCCGTAGTACGTACGGCGAGCGGCGGAGAGTGAAATGTAGCGGAGTTAACTCCGCGGCGTTCGTTCGTGGTGCGCGATTCGCGGACTATGCAAAGGCCGAGCACAGGTCGCGCGGGAGGAACGCTGCGGATGCGCGCGCACGCCGCGCCCACGCCGCCCCGCCCCACACACCCGCAACCTATTTATTTCTAGTTACGTAAAATTTACGCGCAATACCCAATATATACCTGCATTTTAGCTTGCTTTTATGTAAAGAAATACTTAATTTAAATTTATGTACCTATGAGATTGTTCTTTCAGCAAAATTTGTAGTGCTTTTCTTTTATGAAATTGGAATGATATCACGTAACAAACGGGGAAAAATTGACCGTTAATGCTATTAAAAGTCCGAGGTGGTAAAAGAAGCGATTAGATTAAAAGCCAATCAGTGTTTTTCACGCGACATCACTTTAGATGCCCCTGGCAGGTGAGGCATGAACTGAAAAAACAAGTCGCCGCCGGTCGCTGGGGGCGTCGTCAAATTTGGCAGACGAGTTTTTTTGACCGCAGTCGTGCTATCAGTTTCACTTAAGTAAATTGAATAAATGACTGAGAGGGTGCAGATCGACGTTTATTTCAACGTAATACCATTTTGTTAACACATTTTTTTTAACTATTTGCTAGAAATTTCGCTGAATGCTTCCTAGACATTTCGTATGAAATATAATATAATACTTATTATTACTTTAATATAGGTTTCAATTATAAATGTAAAACATTGATATAGCATGTATTAATGCAAAAGTTCAATAAACTGTGTCGTCATAATCAGCTGTTCGAGCCGCGAGCGCAACAGACAATGCGATTAAGATCTACGCAGGACAACTTTCGCCGCGCGCCGAGCGGCAGTTAGTTGTTATGAAAGAGAGAAATTTGTAAATTGTTGGCGCCCGAGTTCACGAACTCCGTCGAACCGGAGTTTGTTTTAAGAGTCCAACCTTGAAACAAGAAGAAAAGTAGTCCTGTAAAACAAAGTTTTGCGGCCGCCGTCGCCGGCGCAAGCGGTTCAAGGATTGTACCCGAACTGTCTGTCTGTACAACTTTGCCGATTAAAAGCTCAAAAGCTTCCAAAGTCATTTTAAAAGTTTATCTGCACGCAGCGCGAGCGGGAAGGAGGGGCGGGGAGTAGGCGTCGCTTCGTTATCATCCTCCGCAATACTTTGTTAAACCTAGTTTAACTTATTTATAAATCGGCCGCGGTCGTCGGCCGCGTCTCTGCTTCCCGTATTAAACTGTCAAAGTTGCGAAGTGACGACGCGCCGCGGCGCCTATGCCGCGTGTCGCACCGTACAGCCGCGCCTTCGGAGGACATGTGTTCACTGTTCGGGGCCCCGAATAGTTGCCAACGTACACACTAAGTTCCTAGACCCTTCGCTACTTTGTTTTACAGCTGTTCCACTTAGCGAACTATGCCTAGAGTTGGGCGCGAGTTCTTGCATGTGTATCGGCAGCACACACCCGCAACCGAATAGTTTCATAAACATAACCCAACTTAGTTTTGGACGACTTTTCAAAGTCAATGCATACTAACTTTCGATGTCTGGAAGTGTGATATTACGATTGGATCAGTTTGCGGGTGACTTTAATGCATTCGTTTGTTCAAAACTTTGTTTTATTGGATCAAACTTCCCAACAAGGTTAAGTATTTTCATTTACTTTGTTTGAGCGTTATAGCCTAACTAACGTTTCGTATTATTGTGTTAATTAAATTTACAACTGAAGCTTTTGCCTTTAACAAGAGATTTTCGGATTTTATAACTTCAGAATAAGAAAGTAACTGAAAATTTTGAGGAAACTTTAATAATATTGATTTTAAAAAAGTTTTTCAAGTACTTGTTCACTTATTAAGAATATTCATTGTTCGCGGTATACTTTGCTATTAATAAACAAATTTTTTGAGGTACGTAATGCTTAGTATAAGTACAGTGCTTTTATAGGTAGCATCAAATATATTTTTATTATTTTGACTATTTGATACTTTACACATACATCATTATATGAAACTGGTTAATATAAAATTGTTTAATTTTTTTTTTCATGTGTGTATATAAAGAAAAATATATTATAAACTAATTAGTGACTAATTTTATAGCTCCTCTACTCGATGGCCCATCGTGCTGGCCCAATATGTATCACATCAAAGGATGGTAGGCCAATGATGGCGGTACGTGTTTACAAGTGGACTATCTCTTAATGTTTGTCTCGAATGTCCTTCGGTTTAAATATACCTATATATGCTGTGAAACATAAATCACAAAGAATAAATATGGTATGTTATATTTATAATATATGTTAAAACTAGCATTGCCCACGGCTCCGCCCGCGTTCAGTTCAAAAACCAAATTCTTAGGCAATCATAGAAGAACTATCGCATCCGCCATTTGATGGACCACTAATGGGCCATCAAATGACGGGCTTAGAACTGAATCGAGATTAAATGGCTATTAAAGACTTATGTAGAATGTGTCTTTTGTTAAACAATTTATGTAATTTAGTTATAAAGTTAAACAGATAATTAAAATAAAGTAATTTGTCATGTACGTACATATTATAATCTACTACAAAAATAACGGAATTAGAAAATCGTGCCGATGTATGGATTCTAGCCTACTGTTCCATTATATAAAAATAATGAATTTTAGGGATTTAACAGTGAAATAACTTTAAATTTTAAGTAAAAATATAAAAAAAACAATATCTAAATATGCATATATTTTATTATATATGTATATATTTTAGTAAAATAGACGACAAAGGTAATAAACATGCTATCTAATAGTCATAGTTTCTAGTTTTATTGTGTCACAAACCATAACATTATTTACATTTTAAGTTGCAATGTTTGGCTTAAAAGCTTACTCGTATCTCTAGCTTTTGCTATGCCAATAGAGAGTGCCAAAAGCTTTTAAACAAATTTGAAAATTCACGTCAATATTTTATTTTCATTATTTGTTATACAAATTAAAACACCATTAGTTTTTATAGTTTCGAATGATAAAAAGTAGAAATATAATATTGAAAATAGATTGTTAATTTTTCTTTTTATTACGTTTTGTATACCGTGTATGAAGTAACTAATATTGGAATACCAACAATGTTTGTTGATTAAATTGCCATGATTTTAAAATGCAAAGAGAAAATGATAAACTGATATTGGTATTTATTTAACATATAAATAGATATTTAGTATTTTTATATAATAAATTATTGTAAATTATTATTATCGATTTTTATTATTTATTTATTTTTAAATTGTCCCGGTGGTTGAGTGGGGTATCCAGTAACATAGGTTATACCTACCCGAAAGCTTATGCAGCCTATGTAACGAGACTTTTATTAAATCAATAAAACATTTCACGCTGTATATTATATTCCTTGCATATAATATACAAAATGTAACAAAAGTGAGTCTTACGGTAAAGAAAAGCATCGTGAGGAAACCTGCATATCCGAAAGAACCTAGTAAGTGTTCGAAAAACATGTGAAGCTCGCCAACCCGCACTTGGCCAGCGTGGTGGACTAGGGCATGTGGTCTTTTTTTCTTGTTAGTTAAAAATTATCATTAATATATTTTACTAATGCTAAAGATGTAATATATTTTCTATTTCTTTCAAAATATTGTATACACAATATTGTGCGCAGATAGATACTATCTGTAACAACTGTGTAATACTTACTATCTTTGAAAAGTCTAAACCTTACTCTCTTCCATGACATGTTTGCTGTTAAGCATTCGAAACATCGGTAACAAAAATCCATACAAATATTATCCATACAAATATATGATGATGTTCTCCTGACCGACTCCGGCCACGGCGGCCAATCTCATGGAGACTAGCCAACTGCGCAGGAGATATTATAGTGCTCAAGTGTACGCGCAGACACAACGTGCACTCTCTATTCCTATCACCCTCATACTCCGGTGGGACGACCACTCGACACGACCGGTGAGAGTTAAGGCGCAGGACCGACGGCTTTACGTGCTCTCCGAGGCACGGGGGTGAAACACCGCCAACTTCCTAACTCCGGGCTGTTACTGAGACGTACTTTACAGAAAGACTCAATAACTAAACTTGGCCCTACCCGGGACTCGAACCCAGGACCTCAGGGTGTGCAGTCGTACATGCTAGCCACTACACCACTGAGGCAGTCATACAAATATATACATAAATGCGAAAGGAAGTTTGTCTGCCTGTAACGTATTCACGCCTAAGTTGCTGAACCAATTTTAATGAAGTTTAGTATAGAGGGGGATGGGATCTTGGAGAAGGACATTGGATATTTTTTGTCGTAAAAATGAAACTTGAAAGCTGTGAAATAGGGGTTTAACGTTTGTTTTGGGAACAAATCATTTCTCAAGTAAGGAAAAAAAAAAATCATTACATCCTATAATTTTGATAAGAAATAATACATAATAATGACCACTCGACCGACTTCTGCCACTGTGGCCAGTCTCATTGAGACTAGAATACTACTAATAGAAACTAACCCGGGACCTCTCCATGTGCAGCCCTACTTGCTAGCTACTACACCACAGAGGCAGTTTAGTAAGAAATAAAGAATATTTCGGCGTTTATGAGCAATCAAGGTAAAATAGGGGATGATTTCAAGTTTTTGAAAGTACCCACTTTTCTATACGTTTCTAGGTATATATAGTGTAACTATTCTTTACTAACCGTTAAAACGTACCTAGGAACGAACCCGAGCGAAGCCAGGGTGAGCCACAAGTACAAAATAAAACCGCAACAAAATCTAACTATTAGAAAAGATAGTTTCATTTAAAATTTTAAATATTATGAGCTTTTTAAGAAAATATTAAACCAGTTTTTATTTAAACTTACGTACCGTATTATGTATCTCTTTGTATTCTTAGTACATTAAAGAGAAATATTTATAAGAGCTATAATATAGATTAACGGTTAGTATAGATTTCTCAGAAGTGAGATATTTTCCTGTTTTAAAAAGTTTCCTATATGTTGACCTGGATGACCAGATATCACACAAAATTTCATCAAAATCTGTCCAGGGAATTTCTCGTGATGAGTTCCAAGAGAGACAGACGAAAAATTCTAAAAACTATATATCCGGCCTCTGCCTCGATAGTAATGATTATTTTAATAAGGTTTTCCAAAAAATATTTGATGTACAGATTAAACCCAGTTAGAATTTTATTATACATATTTATAGATTTCATTTCATTTTTTCGAAAAAAAAAATACTTTTTCTTAATTCAAATCTTACATAGTATTAATCTATACGTACATATAATAAAATTGTAACTAAGCCGAATCTGTATATTAAATATTTTTTGGAAAATCTTATTGAAATAAACATTATTATCGATACAGAGGCCGAATCTATAGTTTTTAGAATTTTTGTCTGTCTGTCTGTGTGTTACCGCATCACAGAAAAACTACTGGACGGATTTTGATTAAATTTGGTATGGTCATAGCTGATTATCCGGGTCAACATATAGGATACTTTTTACCGCGGAAAAATATCTTATTTCTGAGAAAAAATACAAAAACTGTAATGTAAGAGTATACTAATATGTAAAACCTAAGAATTTGGTTTTTGGTCATCTGAACGCAGGCGGAGCCGCGGGCAATGCTAGTTTTGTACAAGAGCAATGCAAGTAACACGATCGTTCTCATAATCAGTGTAATTACAGAAATCTTTCGGGGAGTCACGATCAAGCTGCAAGAGATAAAGCTTCAACCCTCCAAGCGGTTTACATCGCGACCATTATGTTAAGACCTGTAATATTAATGTTATAGGAAACCGTATGCGTGAATAAATTTTATTTTGTTTAGTTTACATCGTTTTTATGTGGATTAAATCATGATCCGTTATAATATAATGTATTAAAGCTATGCTTTTTTATTTTGTAAATAACTTATTTATTATTAGTTTTTTTCAATTTAAATAACGTCTTAAATTATGAAATAAAAATCAAACTATTTAAGTGTCCATACGCTAATGCGTATTGTACCTATAGTTGTGATAGTAACATTTTCATTTCAATTACTTGTAAGTATTATTATGTTATAGTAATGGAGAATAAATATGAGTAATACAAATGTTGTTAATCTTGGAATTGGAGGTCTTGATAATTTGGTAGTAAAGTACGTGTTATCTTCTCGCCAATAAGTCACGCAATAATTACCGCGACTAGGGATCTCTCCCCCGCACATATTTACACGACTAACATAAATACACATAAATGCGCGTAAATATTGTAAATATGGTAAGTTTGTACGTGATGCTGTGATTCAGTGAGTTCGGGAAAATGTCAAATAATATGTTTGAAAATCATATTTTAGGATTTAAAAGGCTCTTGAGTCGAAAAAGTAAATTTTTGAATTTTTTGGTTGTGGATGGAAGCTATCATAAGTTAAAAGAGTTGTTTCCCACAAAAGTTTTTGATTAAGTTTGGAAATTATAGTTACATCATATGAATGTACTAAATTATGTATATAAAGATAAGAATATATATAGAAAATATGTTTTTGAAGTTGTAGGAAACATCTACTAGTATATACGAGCTACTATGTAAATTAGTTAACAATATTTTTTCTTACGTGGTTGATGTGGCTGGTCGGAAAAGTTTATGTGTTATCTGTACTTCTTCTTCAACCTGTAACAAAAATACATTACTAAAATGATATCAAGTTTCAAAAATACGTATAATGCACGTATATACATATGCTTAGATTTTTAAATGAGAATAGAAATAATTGCTACAGTAGAAAACACCTAAGCAAAAATAGTTAAATAAAAATATTTTACACTAGCGACTAACCCGAGATCGCTCGGGTTCGTCCCTAGGTTGATTCCCCATACAAACTTTCATCCCCATTTTCACCCCCTTAATGGATGATTTCCGGGATAAAAACATAACAAAATATAATATCCTATGTCCTGCCCATGATCCCAAACTATCTTCTTACCAAATTTCATCTAAATCGGTTCAGTAGTTTCGGAGCCTTTTCAGAACAAACGAACAAACAAACAAATGACCAAATCTTTCCTTTTTATATTATTAGTATAGATTCCTCACGTATTAACTCAATAGATGATATGTGGAACTGTCAGTTATACTTTCTAATCTATACATATAATAAAATTGGAACTAAGCCGAATCTGTATATTAAATATATTTTTTGGAAAATCTTATTGAAATAGGCATTATTACATACAGAGGCCGAATCTATAGTTTTTAGAATTTTTGTCTGTCTGTCTGTCTGTCTGTCTGTCTGTCTGTCTGTTACCGCATCACGGAAAAACCACTGAAGGGATTTTGATGAAATTTGGTAACTATCTCATTGAAGAGAAAAAATACAAAAACTGCAATGTAAGAGTATACTAATATGTAAAACCTAAGAATTTGGTTTTAGGTCATCTAAATGCGGGCGGAGCCGCGGGCTATGCTAGCATAATATATGAACTTAATTTAAAATGTATAACAAATAGGTGAAATATGTCTCTAGTAAAATGCTAAGCCAAGTAAATAGTACAAAAGCTATTTTAGTTGAAATATTGTGACACAAAACATTGTCGAAACGACAGCATTACGTGTTTGGAGATGGTTTCGAAATGCGATTTTAATTGATGTTGCGCAGTGGTCACTTGTACGGTTTACAAAAAAGGGAGCTCGTTACATAAACAAAACAAGGACCTATTTTTGTATATTTTTCTCTACAGAAATTATCAATTATATAATTTTCTTTTTATTTGTTATAGGGTAATTTTCATAGCAAACATCAATGTATTCAGCCCTTTTTTTTAACGTCCCAGTGCTGGTCACGGGCCTCCCTTCAATACGAGGGGGATCAGGCCATAGTCCACCACGCTGGCCAAGTGCGCGTTGGCGGACTTCACATGTCTTTCGAAAACTTGCTAGGTTCTCTTAGACATGCAGGTTTCCTCACGATGTTTTTCCTTCACCGTAAGGCAAGTGGTAATCATGTCAGAAATGATTCGCACATGAAAATATCAAAGGTGCGAGACCCGAGATTTGAACCCGCTTCACTCGGTTTCCCAAGCAAGCGCGTTACCACTGGGCTACCACTACCTCAAACATCAATATATTTTAACAAATATGATTTTTTTATGAAGTATTACCTACTTAAATACACATTTCAGGAGTCAGTTTGTATGTACAGTATTCCACATGAAAAAATATTTATATTAATAGCGTTTTTACGGTTTGCTGTCAATAGTACTCTTAAGCTCTAAATCCAGACATCAATGCTTTTCTGTGGTGCTATTTAGGCGTTTTACAAACGGGGGCGTTCCCTAAATTTGATTTTAATATTAAGCGCGTAATGCCTGTTTGCTTACGGCTAGTAATTGATACGACACTCTTATTACGCTTCTAATATCTGTAATTATTTTCGAATTCGTCGGTTTTAGTTTAAAACGATGGATTATTTGAAGGTACAATGTTACCGATTTAATTTACGGTTGGGTGTTCTTGCTTGTACATATAATTTTAACGGTTGATATACTCAGTATAGGTCTGAGTATAATTATTATATAGATATACAAGCATTGCCCGCGGCTCCGTCCGCGTTCGGATGACCAAAACCAAATTCTTAGGTTTTACATATTAATATATTCTTACATTGCAGTTTTTGTATTTTTTCTCAAAAATTTCTCGCGGTAAAAAGTTTCCTATATGTTGCCCCGGATAACCAGGTATCACCATACCAAATTTCATCAAAATCCATCCAGTGATTTTTCTGTGATGCGGTAACAGACCGACAGACAGACAAAAATTCTAAAAACTATAGATTAGGCCTCTGTATCGATAATAATGTTTATTTCAATAAGATTTTCCAAAAAATATCTAATGTACAGATTCGGCTTAGTTACAATTTTATTATATGTATAGATTGAAAAATAACAATAAATATAATAAAATATATATAATAGGTACAATACATAAATATTATAAGCATCGTAACATATAAATTTTTTAGCAATTATTTTGTTGCTCGTTAATTGTCATTGTATAGGTTATCGAAATCATTTCCTGGTGCAGAAAAAATATGTTGCCATACATTCATTAGTCCATTCTTTCCAATGGGATCAAATCAGTATGTTAGTTGTTAACACTTAGGTATCCATATTTTTAAACCAAGTAATCGTTGAAACCATAATGGCTCACATTCTAGAGTTGAACCCAATCGTAGTAGTTGTTACAGACTACCTATACCTTCAAGACATGTAACACCTCAGTCTCTCCCGTGACCATGGATGCTGTAAAGCATTCGAAACGTCGGGAACCAAAAATCAAAATAAATCCCCGAAATAATCCGAAAAGATAGTTTTATTTAAAAATGACAAACATTCGCGTAAATCTAAGAAAGTATTAAGTGAATTTATTGTTAGAATATGTACATATAGACTATAGTATAGATACACTATAATCCATAAGCGAGAGAAGTTTAAGTATGAATCACTAAGATATATTTCCACACCCTTAATGTAAGTTATATCCAATATAGGTGAAGTGTATTTCGCAGAGATTATGGCGGTGCCATCAAATATGCATAAAGGTGGTAAAATGCTACGTTTAACCGCTCCCCGCCGTTGTCACCTGCCGACTGCCACTCACGCCACAATTATCTCCAGACATGCTCAGACGATAATTAAAAATTGCCACCGTCTCGTAAAGTGTGCATGATTAGAAAATATTTATTGTCTTTATTTTAAGCACTAATCTATACATATAATAAAATTGTAACTAAGCCGAATCTGTACATTAAATATTTTTTGGAAAATCTTATTGAAATAGACATTATTATCGATACAGAGGCCGAATCTATAGTTTTTAGAATTTTTGTCTGTTTGTCTATCTTTCTGTCTGCCTGTCTGTCTGTTACCGCATCACAGAAAAACCACTGGAGGGATTTTGATGAAATTTGGTATGATGATAGCTGGTTATCCGGATCAACATATAGGACTCTTTTTACCGCGGGAAAATATCTAATTTCTGAGAAAAAATACAAAAACTGCATTGTAAGAGTATACTAATATGTAAAACCTAAGAATTTGCTTTTTGATCACCTGAACGCGGGCGGAGCCGCGGGCAATGCTAGTATGTTGCATAAGCATTGTTTATCGAGTAGCCTTGTAGTATTGCGGAAAAATGTTGCCAATGTAAAAATTGTTATTTCCAACAATATTTAAAACCAAAAATAAAGAAAAATGAGCTTTTAAAAGTTTTTAAAGTTTACTGAAGATTATTTTATTTTAGATAATTCATAACTTAATCACCTTTATATTTCACTATTTTTTTATTATTAAATACTTCCAGTACCATTAACAACTACTTTAAGAATATGTAATACGACGAACGTGTATCGCGAACATAGAATACTTATGACTTAGCGACGAAATCTACAATCCCATTATAGCAATCATCTTCCCGTTCATTACGCGAGGCTAAGATAGTAAATTTAAATTAACAGCCCCTTGTTAGTTGAACTATACACAAGAAGATGTTAGTTTTCATTATAACAAGCCGATTTGAAAATCATCCTTTAGTTTTTGTAACATTTTTAATTTATATCTTAAAAATATATTTTTTAATTAAGTCCTCATACTTTTACAGTAATAAAATGTACCTATCAAAGAATAATTGTCCTGAATAATCTACATTGTGTACTAAATAGTATGAATCCAAAACATTATGAAGTCGTAGTTATTAATATTGAAAAATATTATTATAAAGTTATTTTTTTTTATAATCTTTAAAAGTGGAATATATATATATATATATATATATATATATATATATATTATATATATATATATATATATATATATATATATATATATATGAAATGAACAAGAACTCTTTTTATATTTAGTCTATTAAAATTATGAAATTACTTAAAATATAAGATTCATAGTAAACTATTTAGAAAACCAATTTTTTCATACATTATAATGGAAACAGTTTCTATTGCAGTGGAATGAATGTTCATTTACTAAGCGAAAATCTGGATTGTGCGCGTGACACCCTTATGTAGCAGTCCCAATTACAGTTTTAATTTGAATATTTTCAATTATTCCATATATTTTGGTTTGTGTTAACAAAGTTGGACTAAACTGAACACATGTATGCTAGCATTATTTTTGAACACCGAGTAGTTGATTATAATTAAATTGGATAAGCTTTTATTAACACAAACCTAAGTATATTTTTATTATAGTTTTTAATTCGAAATAATTATACCTATTATTTCAGAACGTGAACAAAAAAGCAGAATGAATTAAGAAATTTGTTTAGTTTTAGTCATTTTTGCCTACCAATTTATAATGGAGGCATACTCGTAATAATTTCTTGAGCATATTAACTTTATATCAGCATTCGCAAAGTGAACTAACATTTTCAACAGATATAACCTTCCACGTATAGTCAGAAGCCAATTTAGCCGTCGCCGTCTTTACCGTATCTTTAATGAACACTCATAAGCGTACACTACTTACAGTACAGCGGCAGGGATGTACCTAGCTTTCAGGGAAATGAGCTGAGTAGGTAAGCGTCTTTTGCGGGATTTAAGTTTTGTAAACGATTGTGTCGTGCTACATTCATATGTTTAATAAAATGTTTATATGTATCCATATATTTTATTTGTTCTTGGGGATAATCTATCTATATAATCTATGTATATACATACCTATATAAAAGACAAAAGTGATTGACTGATGTATCAACGCATAGCCAAACTGTTAAGGCTAGAAAATTAAATTTGTAGGGAAAATTGAAAACAAGGGGGTGAAATAGGGGATAAAAGTTCGTATGAAACTTAATACTTTCTTAGCTTTACGCGAATATTTGAACTCTTAAATAAAACTGTCTTTTCGGATTATTTTGCGGATTTATTTTGATTTTTGGTTCCCGACGTTTCCAATGCTTTACAGCAATCATGGTCACGGGAGAGACTGAGGTGTTAGATGTCTCGAAGGTATAGTTGTTACAGACAGCCTACCCACAAATAACAAAATGAAAATTGTACTAATTATGGTACAATATTTTTTAATTTTAAACATTTTTATAATTTTAATTAGTTTTATAATTGAATATGGAATATTATTTATTTTATTTTTGCTGGTATTATTATAATTATTACAATTTTAAAAATATTAATTAGTAATCTATATTTAGTATTGCCATTATTATATTTATAACCATAAAGAAAAAAATATAAAATATAATATTAAAAAGTTAAAATTGCATGCCAAAATTTATAAAATATAACACACAAGTTTAATAGAAGAGAATAAGTTGGAATGCGATATGGAATCTGTTAAAAATATGTAATAAATTAATATCTTATGCTGATATATATCGAATAGAAAATTTCCATTTCGATCATAAATAATATATATCATATCATAATCTTGATGTTAATACCGCATCCATAAAAATTTAAGCATGTGAGTAACATAAATAATTTCTTTTTTCCCGGTGAAACAATGTAGGCCCGGGAAATGCTAATACGGGGCGGTTCCGTACAAATTGATACTCGATCGTCGCTCATATAAAACACTCTGAACGAGATCGTCCTATGAATAATAAAAAACTGCTAGACGGTGGTGACGCAACTTTACTCTCTCGTTCACTCTCTGGCTTGCTACTACGAATTTGCGATATTTGTAACTTTTGTTCTTATATATACAAATTTTCAAATATCGTATGAAAAAATAGTATATATATATATATATATATATATATATATATATATATATATATATATATATAAACCAACTCTAATGTACCCAATATGGCATATAAAAACTTTCTTTATGTAGAAATATTTTATCATGTCGTGTAGATATATAACTTAAATAATATTAACAATTTAAATAAAATGACTACCATTATTATACCAATAACAATATAACTAAACTCACTACTATCTTTATATAATTGAAAATATAATTAAATCACCAAGCGGGCGTAACATTGTTAAATGGTGCATCACTCAACAACATCCAGTTATAATATTACAATGTACTTCAATGTCTTTTTAAAACAATACTGTGAATTAGAAGTATAACTGATTTTCTTGTAAAACGGTCCATTAATGCATCTAGATATACATATAAATAGTTTAGTCAAACGTGTTAAAAATAAATACACTTTTAAACATTTTTTATCGTTTGTTACGTACAAAATAAAGTATTTACGTGCACTATTGATATTTGTTACACGTTTACTGTAATATTGACATTTGCGTCAAATTAGTATTGAATTCGTCTTAGCAATGCCACCATTTTGTAAGCTACGGCTACCTTTATTCATTGCACGTTGGCTATAAAACAACAAACCGATTTTTATGTCGACCTTTGTCTCTATATTTCTTGTTCTCATTCTGTTAAAACATCTTTTATTATATCGGAAAAATATATTCTAGGGTAAATATTAATTTTAGGTTTATATATGTGATCGTACATATCACATTGATAAAGTGATTATGCCATTTTATTAAAAAAAAGTAGCAGTAAATAATATTTAATATAGGTACATTATTGTCATTTTATAATTTACCTTAAAAATGAGAATAGCCGTAGTAACACATGGTATTTTAATATTATGTATGGTATTTTAATTTACAGTAATTTAAATATAATATTTAAATACATAGGACTAAATAGAGACAAATTGCCACTTAATGTGTAACTTAAGTCTTGCAAATATCATTCGAAATTAAATCACTCTGCGTCGATTAATCCGCTACACGATCGACGATTACAGTAATAGAGTTCATTTGTAATAGTGCAACGTAGAGCTACGAAGATATATTTCACTGTGAATATATTACATAATAGATATTATATATAATGTATGCTTTAAAATATTAAAAAAATAATTACAGGCTATTTTAAAATGATATTTAAAAGCAAATAAGTTTAATAATAAATAATTATTCAATTAATAATAGTTGCCATTCTTTAATATTTAATTAAATGGCAACACTTAATCACTAGAAATAAATAATATATTTCATATCAGAAGATAAATCACTGGAAATTTCGAAATGAAAAAATATTTTGAAATATCCTATCGTATGAATTGGTTAAATTGGTTTTTATAAATATTAAATAGACTGTATTCGTACCTCCAGTATGTGGTAGTACGCAAATGCCGCGGCGTGTAGTGTTTACCTGCGGAATCCGCACAGACAATTAGCTCTAATACGATTAACATTCGCAGGTGTCATGAAGCGTTCATTGCGTTGATGTTCACTCACGCGTCACTTGTTACTCGTTGATTTGCAAAATAGGCTGTGAATTGTGATTGTATCGCACACTGGTAACTGGCTTCATAAATGCCACTCTTGATTATTTTCATAAACTGCGATAATTTAAAAGATTTTGTTTTTAAATTAATGAGGCGGTTTTATATAGATCTAATGGGGGAACTATTAGCATTAGAGGAGTTAGCCGGGGTTCAATCTCTAGTAGTGCCACGACAGGCAGTTTTTTTAATACTTTATGGCATAGTTGTACGGGCTTCATATATGTCTGCGTCGAAAAGATAAAATATAAAAAGAAATCAATACGTTCAAATTCAAATTCAAAATGTTTTATTTAGCATTAAATTATTACAATTTTTTACTGAACGTCATGAGTCTACTACCAATTCGGAAAGAAGAAGTCTCAGACCTGAGAAGAACTGGCGAAAGAAATTCAGCGGAATATATAATACTAACTCGTGATATAATTACGCTAAACATGCAATTCGCAATGAACTAAAAAGTTTAATAATTTAATATATATATATATATATATATATATATATATATATATATATATATATATATATATATATATATATATATATAATATCTGTTGTTAAGGCATTATGGTATCTAACATCTTTCGCAATATTTAATAAATGTTTACATTGCAATATCCCGGTATAATTCACTTGTTAGTTGTTGATTTATGAAATGTTTTGTTCAATGAAAAAGGCTCCATGACGTCACTGCCTATTTTTATAAGTACCTACATTAAGAATTAAGAAATTGTTGTTGCTGCATTTCAATAAACAAAACTAAATGGCACAGAATTTAATTATAATATTATTATAGTAATAAAATGTACCTAATTATTAAAAATGTATACAGTCCCAGGAAAAAAATCATATTATTAATTAAAGATATACTTTTGACTTGATAAGGGGCGTGAACAGAAATTAACTAAAAAAACTTTACTTTTGGAGAAAATTAATCACAATGAGATAATCGGAGTCATGATGATGAGTTCTAAGACCTCCGTAATAACAAAATGCATGCGATAGCGCAAATAGTGATAAAAAATCCAAACTAAATTGCCTCATTTAACCTTCCTATGTACCTATAAAAACGTAATAGGAAACCAAAATAAGACAATAAGCATATATAACAAGATAATATGTGTTCAGTTCGTACGAAGTAATTATCAAATTTCCTTTCTAATACAAAACATTAATCTACATCGCCTCGCATTGTTATAAAGCTCTTAATAACACCTACGCTGTAAGACGTGGTAAGTAGTAGTTATTACGTCTATCTCTGAATATGAGGGAACATCAAATGTGCATTCAGCGGTAAGGGAGGACAACGAGTGTCGTGAGAGACGCTGGAGGCAAGGAAGTGAGCACAAAGCGACGGCTTCGTGGTGTCTCGCCGAGAAATCATAGAGTAAGGTGTGATAGAATTGTTTAGAAATTTCAAAAGCACTTAATATAAATTATCTTTACATTACTTTTAGTTTTTGATAATAATAAATAAATTTATGATACGAAATTTATTTAATAGAATTATTAAAGACTAGCGACTCACCCTCGTTTTGCTTCGCGTTTGATCCTAAACAAATACAAACCTATGCCACGGGAAGCGTAAATTCTTCCGGGATAAAAAGTAATCTATGTGCTATTCCACACTATAATCTATCTCTGTGCCAAATTTCATCCAGATCCGTTACGCCGTTCTGGCATGAAAGAGTAACAAACATCCATCTACCTATTATCACAAACTTTCACATTTATAATATTAGATATTTTGTTACGATACAGCGTTAAAGTCGTGACGATCATACATACATACTTATATATGGTTATGACTATTTGTTTAAATGTAGTGAAATATCATTATTATACATTTGTCTACAGATTCTTATTTGTTTTAAGTAGTATAAGGGAAAAATAAATTAACATTATGTAATATGTATCTACTATGTATACACATATTAAAATGAATAAATTGAAAATTTGTATGAGGCGTCTGCACGTTCTATAATCTATATTCTTACCTTAAACACAGAGCAAAGGAGTCTGATTCAACAAGCGAGTGCATCGGCCTTCAACAGCAGGCAGCATAAAGATATTGAGCATGCATTGTCGCGAGGCGCATTGTTTGCGGGCAGCATCTGCGATAACACCGTCCGCACAGCCGCTTTGTCTACTAATTGTTATATTCGAACAAAGACTCGCAGAAACAAACCATATCAGCTTGTTAGCTCCCGGGCTAAACGCTCCACCTAATAACATGTCTTCAAACAATTATTCAATGTTTCCAATACGTTAGGAAATTGCCTCTACACGATTGCAATGAGAACTAAATGCCATTGTTGCATCGGCTGCCATTCGACCCGGTTCAAATCCAATCATTTAGCCGGTATGATTGACGGGAGGCCAATAAAACTGTGGGGTCGCAGTAAGAAATTCCATCGGGTAATAATGAACGCAGGGGCCCGTTGCGTCAATATTGCGCTAATGATCTTCATTTTCAAATTTCCAGCGGATCGACGTTTATTCATTTTAAAATGTTCGAATCGTGCGTTAGTGCTGATCGTTCCCCACCGCTCTATGGCATCAATCATTTTTAGAGGGTTTCGCTTAAACAAGTTTTCTTCCTGCCTCCGTCTTTTACATAGAATGATCTCGGTTAAACCAACAGAACGATCCGCGTCTCGTAACCGCTGTGTTATTTTTTAAGAATAAATAAAATATTTCTCAGGGGAAATGGGATTGGATTTCGTTAAATATGGCTTAGTAATTGAATTGAAATCTCTCAATGTCGGCGTT
Organism: Brenthis hecate; assembly: GCA_951806755.1. NCBI lineage: Eukaryota > Metazoa > Arthropoda > Insecta > Lepidoptera > Nymphalidae > Brenthis > Brenthis hecate. The sequence continues at coordinate 12,150,463 of OX638258.1, read as the reverse complement.
CAATTAAGCTTTATGTTTCGTGCTTGATGAGGGCATTTTCCTTTGTTGCTGAGAAAATAATATCATAATTCATTTTGCACTAAATTCGTTAACTTTGTGTCTCTTTGTAATAAAACTAGCTTCAAAATGTTTGTGTACTTAATTTGTTACGAAGACCGCTTCGTTCTCTTAAAAATATAATTTGTATTAAATATATATTGTATTAATGATTAAAAATATATATTAAAAATATATATTGTAAACCTAAATGTTAAATATTTTGCATCAATGGTGCCGCAAAAATGATCTATTCTAAACACATTAATTACAGTATCCATAACGGAGCCTGTCAAAAGTGATTAATGCTAATGTCGGACGCAAGATTTTTAACTAAGTTAAGATTAAAATGGCTTACGGTATTATAATCGGGCCCGGGGCGGATCCGTCATCCCTCGGCAAATTACAATGACACATCCGCTGGGATTCCAAGTCCATACAACTTAGCAATACCTAAGGTCTTAAACAAAAGGAAAAGTTAAGTATTGCAAATAAAAATGGAATCTTATCGCGAACAATAAATATGTAATTTGAGAATATTTCAAATCTTTAAATATTCTTGTAGGCTCATGACACTCAGTAAGAATTGTAATAATTTTATGCTGAATAAAAATGTTTGAAACATTTTCAAATCGATTTGAATTTATCTTAGTATACTTAGTGGCCATAAAATGAACGCCTTCAACTTGACGTAGAGATATACATACATACATATGTACAATACATATGTAGGCCAAGGCAGTAAGAAATTTAAAATAAGTCCTATGAACTTAATTCTTGTACTTGTTTTATATTCTCATAAAGTTATTAATGTTTAGCTCGGCCCTACTGTGTTTAAATATGGTCACGATGTCGTAATTTGTTTATTTAAACGTTACCGGTAATTAATGGCATTTGGGAATGAGTATACCTAGTTTTTCTCGCTCTATTAAAGTTAATATTGTATACTTCATTTCTCATGTCATTTTTATTTGTAACAGAAATTTGGATAATAAATGGATATAAATCGTAATTAATTTCTATAATTGCAGGCAGTAGTAACTAGTATATACATACACTTGTACCGATTGACGAAGCATTAATGTTCATTCTTCTGAGCGTAGACATTTTTTGAAGAGTTAATTTATAGATTTAGGTCTTTGTACAAAATGTACAAAACGTGTTTTTTTTTTCAAGAAGCAATGACCGCGTCATGTATTGTATGAACCCACCTATCTTGTGGGCCACGAAAGATACATAAATTACTAGCACCTTTCAGATTTTATACTACTTTAAAGAAATTGAATTAAATATTTATCCACTAATATTAAGTTTTTAAGCTTTTTAAGAATATAATTTATGTAGCTTGTATTGTAAAAAGAACCTTTTAGCTTACGGTCAATGTTAAATGTTAAAATTATTGTTTAATATTCTTGAAAATGTGCTAGTGACAGTTGATCTGTAGGTATGCTTGTTGGAGACAATTGTTAATTAATCTGTTTTATTTTTGCATATTTTATGTAATGTATTTCATATATTTTAAAAATTAAATTGAATTAAAAAAATTGTAATAGTGAATATTGTAGACTATTAAATAGAATACAACTTTTTTCATTTAGGCGTGGAAAACGAAACGCAAAGTTTTTATTTAATCATCGAAGTATGTTGCAAACGAGCGGTAATTTAATTTATTTTTTCGAATGCTTCCAATAACATCCGGAGTTTAAACAATATCGATTTGGGGTTGCTTTAGGAAACAATTTGCGGTAAAAATCAGCGATAGACTTGATGTGAGCAAAGGGGCCACTTTTTTATATTTTTCCGAGGGAGATTGTTGGCTGATCTTTGTTTTATGAGAACGATTAAGAAAAGCATATTTGAAGTGTGTACTCTGGCTTTATTTGCGCCCAAGAGGGAAGACACGCTTCATTGATCTGTAATCGTTTTTCACATTTTATTGCTGCATTATTTATTCGAGGGTTATGAGTGTGAGGGAGATGAAGTTTTTTCGTTTGGTTGTAATAAATCTTTTTATATTTCATTATTTTTGTCGTAAAGTAGGCATCAAAATACTTCTATAAATTCCTCTGCGTATATTTAAATAGTTATATTAATAATGTGATATAATGTATTTTTTGTTAACGTTGGGAGTAAATCAAGTATTCTTTGCAATTTAAATAAACGTTTGTCTCTATTTTTGTTATTTGTGGTGAATAAATCCTTTCCACGATTTATTTTCGCATTCAATCCGCGGTGTTAAGCGTTGTATTGTGGTGTAGGGCTTCTGTTTACTGATTTGAATGCAAGGCGCTTTCCAGCAAGGGTTGTCTTAATTGAGCGCGGACCGCAGGCGGCAAACGTCACCGCGGTATGCTTTTAAAAGGAACGTGTGAAATGACAGGATAAAATATGAAATATTAATATACTGTATCTTAGAAGCTCAGATTATTAACATTTATTTAATTATACATTCATTTTATTTTTTCATTCATTTCCTTCAAATATTTAAAAATTTAAGTTATGTTTCTAGAAACATAGTTATTTGTAAGTATCATTATCAAATAAAATGTAAAATCTTAGCGTTTAATGACTTTAAAGTACCAACTTATTTTGTAGTGAAAAATTATTTTCAAATTGTAATTTAGATAACCGAAGTGTGGTCGTTAGTGAGAAATGAACGAAGGGTTGCTCCATTCCCCATATAATTAAACTTACTCCGTGATGTTTTTGAGGATGGCTACCATATTCTACATGGTATAGATGGAATAGAGGAATAGAAATGTATACAAATAATAATTTAATAGATCTTTCTAAATCTATGTAGGTATATCAGTTAGAATAAATACTTAGCGTAAATTGTGTAATCTATAATATGAATATGATTTAAATTTTAGAATTCTTGTTACATATTTGTTTTGCGACAAATTAAAAGAAAACAATATGCTTTAAGAAACGCGATGGGGCGTTATGACTCATAAATTAAGGCATCACACTGCTTTTGTTTCGTAGCCGCATGACGCAAAATAACGGCATATTAATTATTCAGCGCCACACTCATCGCAATCAGAATAAGTGCTGATGTTTCTGTCAGCGGTGGCGGTGTACATGATTAGAATTCTTAAGCTCCGCCGAAGGCTTGATTAGAGGAAATTAAAATCATTATACTCGGGTGCACCGCGACGCCACAATATCTCTACCCGTCTGACGTAAAAATAAGGGAAACGCACATAAAGAAGGCGGTCGGCGGAAACGGAAGCGGCACCATCTTGGAGCCGCCGGGCGAGAAAACAATGGATTCGTTAATTAACATTTTCTTACGCCTCGCGGCTGTCGAACGAACGGTTAATCGGACAAAATATTTACGACGTGGAAGAGATGAAATTCCTTCAAGGAATTGCGATTGGGGAGCGTTGGGATTATGAAAATGCGTTGCGTAGACGTCGTTTATTCTTAATTACAAATTAAACATAAAAAATACTGGTTATACCATTTTATTCATAGAGTTTAAAATTTTTATGTTTTACATCAAGAGTAGAAGAATGTACGTAATAGGTACAATGTAATACTAGCAAAAGAAAAAGAAACTCACTTGCTTTGAAATATGCCAGTAGTTATGTACAAATCTAAAAAGAAAAATATGTTACAACCCTTATATTTGATTTCAATACGGCTGCAAACAATAAATCAATGAACGCTTCCAGTACACACTGACCGGCGCCTGCGGCTGGTGACGGTGCGTGAAAAATTGCTCTCATCTATACCTCGAGATAAGGCAAATCACCTCATATATTTTTGATTTATTCACCATTTTGTGGAATATGTTAGTAAAAAAATAAATATGCGTATAGATTTATCAATAACGTGTAATATTAAATGATGTCTTAGATTTGGTACAAGTTGAGATATATTTTGTATCAATAAAACGTTAAGATACGAGTATGTAAGTATATAAAACAATTTAAGTATAAGATTTATACTGATAATAAATAATATAATAATTGTTTGAAATAAAAAAAATAAAAACACTTCTTCACTCAAAATTCATATTTGAAATTGAGAGCACTTAATCAATAGACCTAACAGAAAAGAAGAATGTAGAATCAAGAGCTATCCCTAGCTGTAGCCACGCTGGACATTCATTGCGTCCATATTGACTTTTTGATGGAGAACCATCATTTGTTACAATTTGAATGCGTTCGCAGTTTGTTCACTTTTATTATGCAGTTTAGTATTCAGAACCAATATTGGCAATCTGGATGGTTTATGGGATCAACCACATTTTACCTTATTTCATTAATCTAAACAAAATCATAGTTTAAATTAAGGAGGAGCGTATAGAAAAAGAAATAAAATGAAATAAAGCCATCAATGTTAGAAAAAATATATCATTTTAAGACTTAAATTTTTTTAACATCCATACTAATATTATAAATGTGAAAGTGTGTTTGTTTGTTTGTCCTTCTTTCACGTCGAAACGGATTGACGGAATGGTATGATTTTTTGTGAGGAAATAGTTGGAGGGCTGGAGAGTGACATAGGCTACTTTTTACCGTGAGAGACTCATTCTCACGGGAAAACACGTTATAATATAACCCAAAAAATATTTATGATCAGAATCACTTGAAACTTGGCTCTTCAATGCAATTAAATAAATACGTGTATTAGCATTTTTCAAAATTCATCCCATAAGAGGAGATATGAGATGAAAGTTTGTATGAAACCTACCTTTTTAGAGATTTTTTTAGTTTTAGCTCGAGCGAAGCCGCGGGTACTGCTAGTTTTATTATGATTATTTTTAATGTTATTCTGAGGACGTATTTAATTTTTTTAAAAGCAAGTTGTCAATGTCAATGCGGTCTGTTGTGCAGTATTGTTAGGTGTGAATAATAATAATAATTTTCTAGGTTTCATTTCTGTCTACTGCACATTCATTTTCTGAGTTGAGATTCAAATTTGTAAAAAGAAAAATCGTTAAATAATAACTACAATTAATAAATCCTTTGTTTTTAAATCTGTGTTTATTAATATTATTAAAAAAAGAAGTATACAAATATCACTTCGCGTATGTTGGTCTTGTGGGTAAATTTTAATGGTTGTATTTTCCATTTGTAACTGGCAATAAAACTTCGTTAGTAGTGGATTACCGCCATTAAACGCTATCCCAGCAGTAAAGCGGGTAATCGATGCGCCTCCATGTTTATTGTCGTCTAACGGACAGGGTCTCTGTAGGATAATTCCTCTCTGAATTTTAAAGAGAAATGTTTTATATTAATTAGGCTTTACATATTATTATAAGTTATATGATTTTAGAGAAACTTTGGCAAGTAATGTATAATGTATATCCACAAAAAAATATTTTTAAATAATAAGTAGGTATCGTTTGGTAGTTATGATAGATATAGAATTAATTTTTTTTAATTTTACCATGAAGGTCATTAAATTTATTTAACTACTACTATTACTAGCATTGCCCGCGTTCAGATAACCAAAAACCAAATTCTTAGGTTTTACATATTAGTATACTCTTACAATGCAGTTTTTGTATTTTTTCTCAGAAATGAGATATTTTCCCGCAGTAAAAAGTATCCTATATGTTGACCCGGATAACCAGCTACGACCATACAAAATTTCATCAAAATCCGTCCAGTGGTTTTTCTGTGATGCAGTAACAGACAGACAGACAGACAGACAGACAATAATTCTAAAAAGTATAGATTCGGCATCTATATCGCTAATAATGTCTATTACAATAAGATTTTCCAAAAAATATTTAATGTACAGTTTTGGCTAAGTTATAATTTTATTATATGTATAGATTTAATAGTGCAAGTTAAATAATAAAATTCAACCCACAAAACCTAATTAATTTTACGTGATTTAAGAAATAATTTTAATTAACAACGAATTAAGCATTTATTTAACATACATTATTTTTTATTAATTTAATAAATAACAAATCGTAATAGAGAAACATAAACTAAACAGTTAAAGCACGTTGTAAAATCAACTTTTTACCGTGGCACAGTCACGGCAGCGACCACAGTCTCAATTATTAATTGTAATTTTTGACAGGCACCTGTCAATTTCGCAACGTTCAACCCTTCCCTAATCCTCCTCAAGACGCGAGGTGCTGGGACGTCTCCTTAGCGCTCCCGGAATAAATTAGCTGTCTCCCGACCACATCGGGATATAAAATTTTGAATATGAATGGAAAATTTTGCATTCGTAATAAACCGCTTTTCGGTGTATCCCGCAGATGCGTACTGGAGGACTGTATAAAAACGGAATCCGAGTCGTGTCGTATCTCAGGTGGCCCGTCATAAATATTTATTAATTATTTTTTCAATAATCTCTACTCTCTTGTATTCTCTGAGGACGGAGGGATATCTCCACCGTTAATTGCTTTTTGTTTCATTTGAATAAGTATTGTTTTTGACTGCTCGAGCGTGAAGCGGAGTTTTATAAAATCTCGGCGATGAATAAATTTCTTAAAATCAATTTCATTAAAGCAGTGTTATTAATTTTCGCTTTAAACAATAACGTCCTTTTAAAGCTAAATCTTTTATGTATTTTAGACTTGTAAGCTTATATAAGACGATAAATCTAATTGATAAAATTTGTGACTAATAAGAAAACTGCACATATTGTAATTATTTATAATTGATCTAATATGATATGAGTATATGTACTTTATATTTATTTGGACTCCAATAATGTTACGATCAATTACAATAAAAACCAGGACTTGGCATAATGTAAGGAATTTTAAGTAGCCGTAGTATCCGTCTTATCGATATTGGAACTTAATTTAAATAAAAAACAAAATTTGTCTGGTAACGCGATGTCAACGTAGTCTAATTGATTTTATAATTTGAAGGAGACCCAAAAGAAGTATATTCGAAATGGTAGAGCACGACACGTAGCGTCTGATGCGCCTTGCGGTTGCAAAATAACTTTAAAATGTGGAAAAATATATGTTTTGCTAAAATAACCTTTGCTTAAAAGAGATAAAGCTTAAAATCTAAAAGATATTAGTAAAGGGAAAAAATTAATTTTGCTTTTGAATACATCCAGCCGCCTCAGTTTTATTTTCATAGTCTTGTATAATTTTATTGAAATAGCTAAATCGAGTCGCAGATGATCGCCGTTTTTCTATATAGGTAGGTACATTTTTATTAATATTTGTAGTATATTTTTTAATATATTTTTTTAAAGTTCATTATTATTTACTGTTTATCAATTTCTTACGTAGACATATAAATAAATTGTTATAATTAGAGTATACTAACTACTCGTTAACATTTGGATTACTTCAATAAAAACCTTTTTTATATAAAGCATTCTTCTAATAAGGAATATTTTTTTTTATTTCATTTTCATGATATAAACGACATACGATTACTGAATCAAATTATACAGGTACCAATTTTTCACATATTATTTCCCGTAGGCCATGGAATATAACGTAATATGTTCCGACGTCACCCTCGGCAAGTTAATTTTTTATTTGATCAAGATAGTTACCGAAGGCAAACAGTTTCGTAATAAAGCCAATTTTTTGATAATACTATACTTTACTGAAATTTCGAGCGGTTTATTCCGTTAAGGACGAAATTATACATCGAGACGTGTTATTTCGTAAGCAATTTTGAAGTCGTTTGATTTCAATTAATCTTATTTTCTATTCTACTAATTTCTTTTATAAAATAGTATTGTCTTGTATTTTTTTTGCATTGAAGTGAGTTTTGAAATATGTTTACACATAATAAAATAAATTTTGACTTTGTAAGATTAAAATATAAAAAAAATATTTATTAAGATTTTCGTTAGGTAATATACTTTCTTATAGGAACCACAGAATAGATATTATTTTTGGTTATTTAAGACATATTTTTAAGTTTTTTCGACAGGAGACATTTTTTTAATATAAATTTGCAAAAATCGATATTTGCATATATTTTTGCCTTGAAAATCAATTACGTAGCCTATAGTTAAGTAAATATTCGTACCTAATATGTACATATGTACCTATTGTCCCAGGCAGTTCATCAACGCTCAATATAGAATTCATCAGTCAAATTGAGAGTACAAATGTACTCTGATCCCTCTGATAACAGTACCCGTAACAAATTAACCCGTAACTCGCAACATGGTTCAAAATTTTGATATCCTATCGCGATATCTACTCGCCCATAACGACATTGATTAAACTGATGTGTTGCAACGAATTCAGTTTATCCTAGTAGAATATTATTGAAGGTAAAGTACGTATAAGTATGTATATTATAGAAGTGCATATTTAAAAGAAAACTATAGATATAATAAAATTGTAACTAAGCCGAACCTGTACATTACACATTTTTTGGAAAATCTTATTGAAATAAACATTATTATCGATACACAAGCTGAATCTATAGTTATTAGAATTTTTGTCTGTCTGTCTGTTTGTTACCGCATCACAGAAAAACCACTGGAGGAATTTTGATGAAATTTCGTATGGTGATAGCTGGTTAGCCGGGTCAACATATAGGATACTTTTTACCGCGGAAAAATATCTCATTTCTGAGAAATAATACAAAAACTGCATTGTAAGAGTATACTTAAACTTATATGTAAAACCTAAGAATTTTGTTTTTGGTCATCTGAATGCGGGCGGAGCCGCGGGCAATAGATTATAAAACTATAGAGGTTTTTCTGTTTTTAATGTTTAAACAGATTAGAAAAAAATGTTTTTTTTTTTTAATTTATAACTTTTTTTTAAGAAAGCCTATAAAATTACTGCACACGGCCTTTACAAGCTGCGTAATTATGCATTAGTGAACGACTTGCGTAGAGTCGCGGGAAAAAGCTTAATTATTAATTTATTATAAATGTAGTAGGTTTACTTTGCTTTTACGTAGCAATGGACCAGTGTGCTAATTTTTATGTCCAGTGGTTCTTTTGACATTAAAAAATATATGTAGAGTATAAATATATGCAGAGTATAAATATATGTAGAGTATATATAATATATGTATAATATTAAATGAGCTATTATTGTATATGTATTTATAAATTTATTTCGATTATCTTAGAAAAGGCTCTAACGATTTGGATCTTTGTATTTAGATAAGGTCTTGTATTTTAAGTTTTTCTACATATGTATGTAGGTATCATTTTTGAAATGTAATATTTATAACTTATCCGAAAAAGGCCGATCAAAGCTAGGTCGCCCAGTTACTAAATATGATTAGGTACGGTGAAAATAAAAACTGTCAATTACGACAACTTAATATAAGCTATAAATAATATGACAGCGGCGTTTATTTACCGGTTTATGTTACATTTGTAAGGTGAGCGGCAACTCGCGATTCGTTTAATGTTCGGATCGCGTGAAATTGAACAATATCAGTCTCGATTGACTTTGAGGAAATGAATAGATTTCATTTTAGTGTCATTTGTAGAGCTAATGGCGCCTCGCGCTAATACTGGTAATAGGCGCGGGGAACTGAGGGTTAGAATGGTAAATTACTGATGACAAATGTTAATGTACTGGATATTGAGTGTGTTGTCTTTGGTTCTTCAATCAATTATATTTGATTTATCCTTTCGTTTATTCAACGAATTTTAATTGCTTTTTCGTATATAGTTGGTTGGTATAAAAAATTCATACATATTTTTTTAAGACAAGAACTTTTTTTAAAGATATATGTGTATTTAAAACATGTAAAAAGGTAATTGTCTCTACTGTCTGCACTGCTAGCTGGTTAGCCAAAAATCTTTTTTTAAGATAATATAAGCAAAAATACTTAACGAACACGTCTTTTAAAAAAATATAAAATATGTGGAAAATCTTCTCTTCAGATTCTTCGATTTTTTATTAATTTGGCTATAAGTCTACAATTCATTGATACATTCTTCTTTAAAATATTTGTAAAGGTATTATAACGTGCTTTAAATGTTAAAATTACATAATAATGTCTTCTTCCCATTTCCTCGAAACAAAAAACTTCGTAATAAATAATGCCGTATGTCATTTCTCAGCACGTATGAAATTTATAACTCGTGGAGCAATTTCGAAGAGCAATTTATTTGTAATGGAGCCATTCGATAGATACAAGGAATAGTGGGGGAAAAAGTGCGTAATATTTAAAATTATGTAATTTTTGTATAAGTATTAGTTACCGACTACCTGGTGGTTTAGTGGCTAATATGTACGGTTGCAGATCCCGGGTTTAAGTCCTGGGTTGGGCCAAGTTTAACTATTTAGTTTCTCTGTCAAGAAATTCTCAGTATCAGTCCGGAGTTAAGAAATTTGCTGCGGTCCATCCTCATGCCTCGATCCTGCGCATGATCTGTCACTAGTGGTGTCAAATTTGAGAGATGGTAGACAACTGTAGCCCATCGGAGAATAAGAGTGAAAGGAATAGAGAGTGCACTATGTTTGTGCGCATACTTGTGTCCTATAACATGTTTTGCTCACGTGGCTAAATTTCAGTGAGATTGGCCGCCGTTGGCGAAATCAGTCCGGAGGATATTGTTGTTAGTTATTACTTATTGAAATACATAATTAGCTTCTAATTAGTAGCTTCTCGCTCTAGAGAGGTGGAAAAGAGAACATGGAGATATAGTGAAATGAAGTTGAGATCACGTGAGTTGGAACTATGCTTTAATGAAGCTTGGGTTCACATATATATGGCATATATACTTATATAAACAAAGCTTGTAAGTAGTCACTGCAACCAAGAAAAGTAGTGTTGCAATCATACAAATATCTCGTAGTGGTCACCTATTAGTATAAAAAAAACTAATGGAATACGAAAAATCATGTTATCGAAAAACTCGTACTAACATATAAATTAAAGAACCATAACACGCCCCTTCACATATATCACCGTTCCGGAGCAAGAGTCACCACACCGATTTGTGACTTAATCACTTTATTGGCGGCGAGGGAGCGCGCTTATCAGAAAGAAAACGATACTGCTGATATATGAGTAAACAAGCTTGCACTTTTCCTCGACTTTTGGCGGTCACAGAGGCCATAAAGTCGACGGCGAAGTTTGTATTGCGCTCGTGGGGAGACTCGAGTGCTTTTTGAACGTTGTTTTTTAGTTGAACCCGATTTTAAAGTCGTAATTTACTTGCCTTGTCAGTGTTGGCGTCATCGCAGTCTCGTGCATCTGTAAAAATAAGAGATAATCAATCGTTTATGAAAAGGCATAATATTTTTTTAATTTTATATATTCAAAAAATTATAATATCTTTTCACATTAGGTAGACAGGTACTTCTTCTGGGTTTTTTAATTATTAAAAATAATTTTATAAAATTGGTTATACTTATCACTAATGAAACGAATTCAGAAATATTGGTATTACGTATATTATCTAGGTATTTTACATTAATAAGAAAGGGGTATAAGGCATTGTGCACACACAATCTTTGTATCTGTCCGGTGATTAGCGTACACTACGCAACGCATCGGACCTAAATATGTTTGTACTTCGGCTTCCCACACACTAATATAGGAACCCTCTTGAGGATCAGCCATTACGTAGCCTCTTAACGGCGTACGGTTTTAATTAAAAACTTCTTGCATTAGCATGTGTCCAACCAATCATGGGATAAGTCTTTACGAAATAATATTTATTAAAAATTATTTAGTTTTGTTAAATAATTTAAGATAAATTTTCTACGCTTACATAGATTAAATATTCTTTGTTGATTGAAATAATATTATTGTAATAGGTACGTCAGACAAGTAGGTAGTAAGTAGTTTTATAAAAGTATGTATTTTAACTGATATATTTCACTTTAAAACTATACTTGTAAATTTTTTTGTTCAATAAAGAGATTAGACCCAAAAAAATTTTTATATACATATGTATCTAAGTAAAAACTCAAAAAAAAAAACCAATAGCAACACAATGTTAATATAATTAGAACATTTCTGGTTATAGATGGAGAAAAAATGATTGTAGTAATACATTATATTATATATATACATATGAATGTATTATATAAAATATATTTTCCGTAATACTATCTATTCTAATTTCATGTTAGCAGTATATTTTATGTTTTGTTATTACGAAGTACATGAGCAACTATGCGGTACAGATTAAAGCCGAATATTATTGGAGCATATTAAATAGGTCAGGCAGGCTTCGTGGCCTAAACAAACAGCGCAGCTTCAAGTACCGTCTTAACCGGCAATAAACAAGCGCAGGTGTACCAGCGGTGCGCGTCTCAACCGCTGTCCGTACAAACTTGGAAAGTATTTGCAAGCGTTCAAACATACGGCGCTCGTTATGCATGCCTCGCTGGGTTTAATCACGGGGCTAACCCGCCCAGGGCATGCCTAATGCTTTCACTATGTATTTTTTAAGTACCGCCAACTTGCTGGTATTTGGTGCTCGTCACTCCCGATATTCTTATTCTCCCTCTGCTTGTATATCAAAATATTTCATTTCGACAGCGCTAATTGGAAATTTTGTGTTCCACTTTTTGGGAAACGGAAGTGCAATATTACGCTCCGTTTCACTCGTATTTCTTATGTTATATAACCGGTGGAAAGCCAGTTGTATATTTGTTTACACAACATTTACTAATACAATCAATATCAATTCTTAAGGTCGTTTCTGTAAGCCGTATGCATAAGTACGTAATAGAATATTCGATGTACAGCAGACAATAGTTTCATATGGAGAGTCTTTGAAGTTTGCACCCGTACCATATCGAGTAGATGGTTCTCAAACATCTATTAGCCTTGTTGTATCCGACAGACGCCCTCATCTGAATCTTGGTCTATTATGTGATGTGTCCAATATTGACATAGTGTCCCGCCGATTGTGCACACCTCACGATCCCTTGTCACGTTCAACGTATTCGAATTTCAATGTGAGATACATTGTGTTTTATGAACGGACGTGGAATGGAGAATATAATATCACAGCTAATCGATGACCCACCGATCAATTAAACGTCCAAAAGCTAATTAATCACGCAACATCTAGCAGCGTAAGCTAACCGAAATTTGTTTGACTTAGCGGAAAGTTGTGCGAAGTCTTATTTATTTTTTATCAATTTCATCCGGACGGTCTTAAAAGCGTCGTCCCGTTATATTATAGGGACGTGAATTAGCAAAAACAGAATGGATTTTGGCTGTGATTATGTCAAAAATAATTAATTATTATCGATTCGCGGCGGGCAAGGGAGCGGATTGATAGGTGGCACCGAGTGGAGGCGCTTTTTAAATTATGGAGCTAATTACCTATCTATTAAAGAATACCTAAACTACACAGAATATTCATATATACGTCTTTTTTATTACATTTTGATAACTCACTACATTACTGCCAGTGCTATCCAAAGCAATTATAACGAAATAATTAAATCTTTCAAGAACTCTTTGCAGTAAATACGGGAATGTTTTGGTGTGTATGTTGGGGTTGATCAGAATTTCTTCCATTCATTAAGGCAGGATGGTCCGTGACCAGCCTGTCTAAGTAGAGAGCAGTCACTATACAGTATACGTCGCGAACTAGCCAAACTTTAATTTAGAGCGAACTACCTGCGACCGCTTGCCCCATTCATAATGAATCACACCCTCTGTTTAGTTTGGAACCGTTAGTGTGTGACTGACATTTTACGTATAACCTTATTTTACCATCTCTGAAATAACTAAAGCTTGTGTAAATCATGAAAGCCTCCTTTGTACAGTCAATAAATCACAAGTGGAAAAGTTCATGGTGAGAAAAATCACAGTCATCGGCCTCTTTTAAATTAACGCCATTAGCTTCAAGATTTCCTCTCTGAAATAAAGTGCAAAGATTACCTCTCTTCGTTTGAGCGAGCTCAGTAATTAGTAACGCTCGACTTTTATTTGTTGACGTTCATTATTCGTTGATTTTAAGCGTTGGGTGTGAGAGGGAGGGTAAGTGAGGTTAGTTTGAGTTAGACAGAGAGATCGGACATTCAATCGTGAGGCTGCACCTGCCGCCGCACGAATTTGCAATTTAAATTCCAAACGAATATTCTGAGAGGACCTCCTTAACACGACATCTGTTTAAATTGTCGACGATAGAGTGACTGCTGCGGTCTGAAAACTCTTTGTGATTACGAATTAATTGAAATAAAACAAAACCCTTTCAATGATTGGGGTCGGCTTAGAATCGTAACCTTTCAATCTTATTTCTGTCGAAAATTATATTTCAATTCATATAAAATTTAAATTAGTTATGCTAAACTCTATCATCGAGTTATTTATAGACATAGATAGCACTAAAATTTTTGTACCTGTAACTGTATCTATGATATATCGTAAAACTTCCAATATAAGACATAAGAAGGGGTGACAAATTCGCCGTCACAATATAATTCGGTAAATTGATTGATCTTTTCTAAGGATGATATATTATACATCAGTGTATCGGACGGCCGACTGCGGGCTAATAGGTGTTAGTGGGTAAATAAAGAAGCGCGGGCGGAGTCGGGCATCATTAATAACTATCGCCCTACTACTTCATTATCAATTAATCAATCACATTTGTCGTGGCACTGACTGCTTTTATTATGTTACAAAAAGATATCTTTCTTATATAGTAATTGGACTGTTAAATTATCCCAAATGTACCTAATATAATTTCAGTTTATTTAATGGTTAAACTTTCGTTTTTGGTATTTAATAAGAATTAAGTTTTAGGTACTAATTAATAATGAAAAATCTATAAGGCAAATAAGTATAACATATTGAAATAAACCCATTTTAAGTATTCTGTGGGCGTAAAGACAATTCAAGGACACTTTATTATAAATAAAAAAAAAAAAACAAAATCTTGATGAAAATAAAAAAAAGACAATAAGGATTTTGTTTTATATCTACTATATGACAAAGGGGAACACGGGAAAACTTGCAGGTCTGAGAGAACTAAATTAGTTTTCGAAAGACGTGTGAAGTACATGCATTCGAACGTAGCCTGCGTTGTACGTACTACATCCTAGTTTTCCTCGTATTGCTGGAAGGTCCGTGGCCAACAGTGGGACGTCAAAAGAGTTCAATTTAAAATTTGAAAATGACAATAAAACTAGATAAGAGATTTCTAGGTTACAAATCTCTATATTATTATTAATATAATAATAAATATATAATAATATAATATATAATATAATATATATATAATTTTTCAACATTAAAAACTTAATATTATACAAAATATTACAAACATAGCAATATACTTGAACAATATTTGTGAACGCGGTAAAATCACAACGATTTTCCAAAAGGAATACTCACGAACATATGGAAAAGAATGACTTGTCGGAAGGAGTTAATAATCTTATTAATTTGGTCGAGTTACCGGCAACCCGCTGGTCTCGACGTTCTTTGTAATTAATGCGAACACCTCATCTATTACATTAGCTCGAGGGCCTGCGAAAATACTTACGTGTACGACATCACCAACTAACCGAGACACTACACATTCCTCTAAATATTGGCTTCAATATAACTGCCACGGATCTCCCTTTATTGGACGGATACCATACAAAGTTAACATAATAAATAAATTGCGCGTGAAGAAAATGAAACAAGAAAATTCATTTATCAAGCATACGTTAGGTGTTTTCCGAGGCTTTTGTGATTGATTTGTTGTAAATTGCATTAGTTAACTTTGATTGGTGATACAATTAATGAAGAATTATTTTAGGAGTTCCATAATCCATTATGTATTAATAAGATCAGTAATAAGATAACAATAGCATAAATGTTGTAAAATAATTTAACCTTTTAGTTTTAATATTTTTCATTATTTACGGGTATCAATTCTATAATAGACGAATAACCAATAAAAAATCCAAACGGTCTCTAGAGAAGAATGATTTTTCACAAGTGGAAAAGTTTTTTTAATTTTGATGCAGATTTTATTAATTTTTCAGATTACTTATTAAAACTTAAAATTAGTGATATTCCTTTGAAGTATTACATTAGCAATGGTTAACCATTATGCGAAATGATGGGATCTATACATATAATAAAAAAGTAACGGATCGCTGTCTGTACATGGAAGATATATGAGAAAAAATATTATTGGGACCTTTATCAACGCAATATTAGTCTGTGCGTTTGTGCACGCATATCTTAGAAACAACTTATCCGATTTAGATGCGGTTTTCATTAGTATATTGTGGTAAGATTCACTTAAAATTTAGTGTTTGTTTCATGTCAATCGATTCATAAATAAAAAAGTTATGCCAATTTAAAGAATCACGTCGAACATATATTAAACTGAAAATTGAACGGTTCCCGTGGGGTAGATCTGTTTGAGCTTTTCTAGAGACGAACCCGAGCGAAGCGAGGGTGAGCCGCTAGCCACCTTATAAAGTCTGACTTTGCCTATTTTATTTATTACTGAATTCCCTTTTTATTACATATAAGTTTTGTTATTTATACCCAACTATCTATCAATTCTGGACTAATAATATTAAATAATAAATTTAAATCTATACAAGATAGATTTGGTAAATAAAATTGCTTTGTAGAATATATTATTCCTTATAAATATTATTAACCCTTATAATACCTATTATTCCTTAATAGTAAGGAATGAAACTGATTCCCGTAAATACTTTAAACTACCAGTCGATATTGAAGGTAAGCTTCATAGAGCTCGTAAATCATGCTCAAGCAAATACGCTTTGATCAATTAAATTTTATTAGAGGCGTTTATTAAAGGTCGGGTAAGTGAAAGATTTATTGGAGGTTTATCCTCATAACCGTAGATTAAACGATATTACTCAATACGACTAGGCCAGGCCTACTTGTACCATACAAAGGGCTTGAGTTATGCTCATACAGTTATGTTTGTATTATGTTATGTATGTATGACGTATTTTACAAGATTTTCATGATTAATATAGAAAATATCTTCATAAAAGTAATATAAAGATTGGACTACAACTTTATATATGTGTATTATAATTTTCAATTAATTAATATTCAGTATTTAAGTAGTAAAAAGTACATAAGTATAATTTTTAATTAATTAATGTTAATTAAAAATTATACATATTCTAATGAATACACTGTTTAATTACATTGTGATGTTAATTGCAAAAGTGTAGTTAGTGCTTGTCTCAAATTATTACATGTTGTGCATATATATTATATGGGCGATGGCAGAATATGTCGATCATTTTTTTTAATCTATACATATAATAAAATTCTAACTAAGTAAAATCTGTACATTAAATATTTTTTAGAAAATCTTATTAAAATATACATTATTATCGATACAGAGGCCGAATCTATAGTTTTAAGAATTTTTGTCTGTCTGTCTATCAGTCTGTTACCGCATCACAGAAAAACTACTGGACAGATTTTGATGAAATTTGGTATAGTCAAAGCTGATTATCCGGGTCAACATATAGGATACTTTTTATCGCAGAAAAATATCACATTTCTGAGAAAAAATACAAAAACTGGTTAGAATATAAAAAATATGATACTATAATGATTTTAGCAAGTTAACTGACTAAATATGTCAAAAACTATTAAAAATAGCTAATCTCTAAAAATTATATCAATAGCACTATTTTATTCATTAAAAAAAATATTTTAATTAATATTCATTTTTGTATTATTTAGATATTTCAATTTGTCAATAGACGTCGCCATATTGTGTCTTTAAAATACGTAGTTTTAATTCCAAAAAATTGAATGTACTAATTCGACCTTTCTATGATTTTATTAGAATTACTACTAAATATCATTACTTTTTGACATGATTAGTAACGTAAAGTAAAATAATACAAGAAAATTTTGAAAATCAGAATTAAATATAAAGCTTATATTATCATAGATGGAGAAGTGATTTTAATTTTTGAATATTATTGAAATGAAGGCGTTTTCTAATAGTAATATATTGTTTTAATTAAAGATGGCATGGTTTTAATAGTGTACGTAGGAAGGCATAACAAACTAGGGGAATTAATCTACTTGAAAACGCTTACTCAAAGCGTGTAATATCTCGGGTCAAACACGGACTAATCTAAAGCAATGTAAACACGGGCTTCAAGTTCAGAATTTAACTGTTATTTGAATTGCCTCCTCATGTGTATATTATTTTTAGTATATGTATGCAGGCCGCTTTGTTTTAAAATATATTATAATGTACATTATACCTATTATAATAAATTAATATACCATATGTATTACTGGAAATCTATACTTACATTTTAGTACAAAATATTGTAGAAATGCACACTTACAAGTTTGTAATAGAACCTTATTCAAAATACATTTTATAAAAAAATAGTAATTTTATAAGAGGAGAAATTATAGTTGTTTTTTTAAGCAGATTGCCCTGTGAATCGTCTGTAATAAAGAAAAATAATTTATTTTGCCAAATTGTGGAAACTAACAACGAAACCGAATTATCCAGCGGTTACACGACGAACGGCAGCGGTACGCGTGATATATGCGCACTTAATTCTAATGTGATGTCGACTGTGGCCCCGCGAGGTATCACCGTAAAGCTGACTACGAAATCATAATAAAGTATGATTTCTTGGTCGGGGACGCGGCCTAACGCGGATAATCACTCCTCAGGCGTACCCATATAATTCCTTAGTGCATAATGAAAGTTGATTAACATTATACTCGGCGTTCGTGTGTGCGTGTGTGTCCGACGCAGATTCGGAGTCCTAATTAAGAGCGAGGGAAGGAGGGCCGCGGCCGGCGGCGGGGGCGGGGTATCGATCATCACCCGCCAAGGAATCGACGCAGGGACCCGCAAAAAGGGGAAGCCCTCATCTCAAAATCAGCGGCCGACTAAACCCGCTCTCAGCACATGTGTTTTGATTTAGGCGCACGCTAAGGGTCAGTTTAATTCGCGTGTGTAGAAACGGAACGCTTCAGGCGCGATTTGCAAATCCGATGTGAATAATTACACGGCTTACGAACGCTTACCTACTGCCTTATTGCGATTTACATATTTTCTTGTGGCTTAGCGACGAACGACCAAGCGTATTTGTGATTTTAATGCGAGGCATCTCGTTCTATGTACAGTATTGAACAAAAATATTTTATTGTTTTCTGTTAAGTTATTGAAGGGTATTAGACATTGTCATTATTATTTGTTTTCTTCAAGTTAAATGTGCCCTTTTTGTTCTCTCTGGTAATTGACTTGCCCCTTCTCTGAACTGATCACGAAAAATAAGAAACACTAACAAAGCTGCTTATAAAAAACTCTGAAAAACACTTATCGCGCTCTAGTGCAAATCGTCGACTGTCACTTCAATCCCGGCGGCGCAGACACAAAATGGGAAAAGTGACAAAAATAACAATCAAATAGAGCATCCAAGGAAATGAGATCTGAAGGAATGATCACGCCCGACCCTGGGGACCGGTTGGCTCTTCAAAAACGACTTAATATCTCAATTCACTAAGGAGTTAAGCTTTAAAAAATATTTCGATAGTACACAAAGGGCCCCTCGCTTCGCGGTGTCTTTGACACGTTGCCACCGGATTTTTTCGCGAGATCTTTTTAAGAGACGGGATGTCATTCTGTTTGTATCGGCTTTGTCGCGTAAGGTTAAGCGCCAGTTTATTAGCCTCAGCTTCCTTCTTGTAAATAAAGGGAGATTTAGCAAATTTAATTTCATTTCCATCATTTTATGTCGTTATAGTAAAAAAAACTTATTGTAACATAGATAAATACGAGATGTAAGCGAAGCCCTCTTACAATCAATATGAAAATGTGACGAGTGGGGTCGCTTGGCAGCCGGCGGTCCTTAATTAAGAATACGTGACAAAAGACGAGACGTGCACACAAACACAAGTCGCACCGAAAAAGGTTCGGATTATGTAACCCTTCTGCGCTTTTGATTTTAAACGCTTGAAGTGCCAATGCCGGACCGTGGAGTCTAATTTGAAAAGAGACTTGACAAATCTGGCTTCGGGGAACCCTCGTTTAATCGAGCCACGGCTTCTGTCGATATGAATGTTGATACAATAAAATAATATCGTGGAGTAGGCGGTCACTATGGTGACGGGGCGTGTTAGTGGGAAACCGTAGTTGAATAGAGTGGTAAAAGGCTCGGTCCCGTTTGACCGTTTATGTCAGGTCAGCGTTTTGTATGCTGATTTGTTCCAGGATCCGCAGATGCCGGGATAATTAGCAGGCAAACAAGGAGCGGTACCCGCACAACTCCGACGGACCATTCAGGTGCTCTACAAATACAGCTGCAAGAAGTTTAACAGCAGTTTAAATGCGGTACGAAAACAGAAGCGCACGGAAAACACTTTGGCTTTATTGAAAAGAACTTAGTCGGTAACATTGAGGTTAACTGGAAACGGAAACTGCGTTTGAGTTAGCAACTTATTACAACTTGTTACTCGTATATGGGAATATTTTATTCTATTAGCTTAGCATCATGTGCGCGCTGTATATATTCGTTTACGTACTATTTTGGGTGTACGGTGTATTTATGAAGTCAATGCATCCTGTAAATATACTATGTAAGATCTCATATATTGTGTAGAACAATAAGAAAAGGTGAATAAATAGTCTAAGTCGAACAATTAAATCCCGCCTCAGTCACGTAGGGGATTACCGTAGCACGCACGTCACGCTCGCCGCTAATTTATCACGCGTTGTGTCCGCGCCTTTACACTGCTACTGGCACAACTCTGCCGATTTCGAGGATGTGCAGTAGCTGTTTGAGGCATAGCATGAGAAAAAGTACCATAAGATATTACTATTATTTACTTATCAATTTATGTATAACTTTGGTTCCTTATCATCCCGAAATGTTGAATATTATTTTGTAACGTTGATAATTGATAGCAATTGTTATCGATCATTTTTAAATTTTAGAATACATTTCTAATATACAATTAAAAATAGATATCTATAGCTTAAAATGAATTACATGATTCTTATAGCTATAGTAAAACTTTTCCTTTACTGCAGCTAACTCGTATAGGTTAATTTGATTAATTTCCCCTTGAACACGCACTAAGAAACCTGTCCCTATTTGAGATCAATAGGGATTTGGTCCCAATTATGTATTAAGCAAAACTTGGCTATATCTACAACCACATACAAGTCCGCTTGGGATTATACTAAGGAAAAGTAAATTATCTTTACATATGCTTTACAAAAAGGATTCTTTCAGAAATCACTAATAATTATCTATTATCTGTTTAACTTTCAATATTATTTAATAATTATTTTATTTTATTACAAACCCGCAGGTACTTAGAAAATAGAGTTCATTCATTTGTTTTTGTTACAATCCACTAATATGCTTCGAAAATATTTAGTCCAATCATTTTGTATCTTTATTTATATAAAACAATTAAGGTACTGAAATGGCATAATAACCCAAATTACCCGAACTAGCTGTATCGCCGTAATTCCCGGCGCTGCGTATCGATCGGCCGCGAGCGACAAAACTTTCTAGACAGCTTTTATATGCACTTTACCTACTCGTACTATAGCGTATTCGATCAAGAGCGTATTGTTAGTACTAACGGGTCATTTACTACGCAATTATGCACGTTCGAACGAATGTTTCAGGCCTGAAAAGTATAGTTATTGAGAGCTTAAAGAACGTTAGTTATGTTTCATTTATTAATACAGTCGAGTGGATCTTAATTGGAGTCATGATTTCATTTTTAGTTGTTTATTAATATCGAGTTTCATGTTTTCCTTTGATGGGATATAAACACTAACAGTATTTTATATATTATTATTCGTTGCATACATTTCTTTTTCTATTATTTTCATATGCATACATACATAAAAATCTATTATATATATATATATATATATATATATATATATATATATATATATATATATATATATATATATATATATATATATATATATATATATATATATAAACAAGAAAATTATTATTATTTATATATATATATATATATATATATATATATATATATATATATATATATAAATAATAATAATTTTCTTGTTAATATATGTAAATACATATAAATGTGTTAATGTTATGAATACCAGATATTTGATACATATATAGTATGTCAATATGTATGATTAGTGTACATACGAGCCCGTGTTGATCTAATTCTTAAAGTTTAAACTCTGTGATCTATTTATATCCAAATTTATGTGCGTTTCAAAACTGTTTTCGTATCACTAAAATAGAACAAGAGGTTAAAATAATTGTTTATGCCAATAACAATCAGGATAATTTACTTACTTAATATGGGGATGTGTTTTTAACATTACGGAGACGTCAAATATGACGTCAGCGAGGCTTGGCGTGTATCCGACATCTGAAAGGGGTACCATCAACATGTGGCAAAACAAACATAACATCTATTATGGTAACTTAAATTTTGGGATATTTCATTTTAATTAATTTTTAATATATTTTTAAGAATTACATAATTCAAATTGTGGGATATACAAAAACTCTTATATATTAATGATATATATATATTCTTGTATATTATATTCTAAATAAAACATTTTTAAATTAATAACATAGAATTTTAGAATTATAATCGATATTATAAATTTATGATTTATATATAAAGTTAGTTATTTGATTATAATATATTAATGCATTATGTTGATGCCTGAATATGGCCGCGTGACGTAATCAAGCATCCCATGTGGGTGAGTCTAATCAGCTATGAAAATTAGGTTCCGCTGACTACGAGTATCTTCTGCTTTGTACTGTTGCGGAATTTAATTACTATTTCCAAATATCGTTACACGATGGCTTGGTAACATTCTTGATGTTTAATTTGCTTTTGATGGATTATAAGACATATATGTATCGCGACATCAGAGTACGGAAAAGTTTGTGAACAAAATTATTTCTTTGAGATATAGATTCTATTGATGACATTGTACTAAAATAATACTTGTTTATT
Source organism: Brenthis hecate (assembly GCA_951806755.1). Lineage (NCBI taxonomy): Eukaryota > Metazoa > Arthropoda > Insecta > Lepidoptera > Nymphalidae > Brenthis > Brenthis hecate. The sequence continues at coordinate 12,127,538 of OX638258.1, read as the reverse complement.
TAATTTATTGTTTATTTGTTAGGTTAGAACTTCTTTAATTACGGGTGTAAGTTTTAAGACATTATACACAATTTTTTAAGGGGTTTGATTTTCCAGAAATAAAAACAGCTAAGTTATCAACCATTTAAAGTCACTTAGCAATGTTTATCTTTTGATCCATATAATATATTGCACAATTGAAAAAAGTAAATTTCAGGACTGGAGCACACCGCACCATCCATCAACCAATTAGAGAAGCGATCAATCATAGCCCGAGTACTCCCCTGGTCCACGATGATTTTTTCTCACTCTTCTGTACTAACACACAGGAGACTTGTTAATCACGTGAGTACATGGAAATGTTATTTGAAATCCATGACTAAAGTATTATAAAAGTATTTGTTTATAATTAAAAGGGCAGTCAGTGTCCTTAATAATACACGTATCTATCTACCAATATATATATATATATATATATATATATATATATATATATATATATATATATATATATATATATATATATATATATATATATATATATATATATATATATAGGCTTTCAAATACATGAAATATCTATCCTATTAGTAGCATAAGGAACCTGTTTATCTCCTTGAAAAAGCAGGTTACATATACATACAAACCGCCTACATAAGCCTTAGCTCATTGAGGCGGATTTTAAAACCTCACTTGTTTTTTGTTATTTTTGACCGAATTCCTTAAGGATGAGGTTAAATGTAAGACCGGATTTTTGTTTATTTTTTAAATATATATTTTTTATAATTTAGGAATTCCTTTTTAATATATATATTTTATAATATTATGTGTATATTATTAGTACATTAATATAACACTTCTTTATTAATTCGATTTCCCACCCGCTTTGAACCTCGATAATATTAACCCAACAAAACGGAACGATATAAAAAGATGAACAATAATTCTTTTTTATTACGCGCCAAAGTAGGAATCTCATTGTCGACGAGGAAATAAATAATATCAGGAAGGAAAAAGAATAGAAATAACACAACATAAAATATTAAGATTTTTGCAGGATTGGCATCATTGTTGCGGTCGCCGAGATTTCTTAAGGGGGAACATCTTACATCTTTGAATGTTAATGCCATTTGCATATCCGAAAAGTCATGAAATAAATCAGCCGTGACGGACAGTGGGGACGGCTGTTCATTATACTTCCTTTGTCTATGAAAGTAGCAATTAATATTTAAAAAAATAATTTCTTATTATTATGATATTCAGAGGTGTCCATAAATATAACACTGACAAATGGATTCTTTATTTTTTTATTTAATCATTTATTTCAGGCAATATTTACAAAAGGATCTTAAATATGTAAACAGAGGCCCATAGCATATATACCTTAAAACTAACATATATATTAATTATAAAACTTAAAAACTATTTAACACATTCTGAAAATTTTATATTTGAAACGCGGGAATAAGCTCCAAATCACTCCTTTCTATTTGAAAATCCGCGAGTTGAGAGGGCTCACCTATGCGGATAATGTTGGAAATCTGGCATCAAATTGTACAGTATTGTATGGCAAATGCGAGAAAAACGAAGAAAGTGTTAGGATATTTACATAAGTTGAGACAGAGGGTCGCACAATACATACAAAAATATTCAGGGCCGAGGTGATGAGAGCTCTCGGGTCGACTGCATGCATAGTCTTTATGATGGGGAAAATATTTACAGGCAGTGTGAAATCGTTATATTTATGGGACAACTAAAAATAGTAAAGCCTACATTGTTTCGAATGGTTGTTATGAAGTTATCGCTCACTGTTTTATGGTACGCCATAGTTATTATTTGACTTTAACATTATTGTGAATTATACTTACATATATTGCATGCACTTGTTGAGTATAAAATAAATCATGGATTTTTTTTACTTTAAGTACTAAGTTAATTTCGATTACATCTTTAGTAGCAAAATCTATATTTTGACACAGTTTAAACACAGTTTAAAACTTAAAATTTATAAACTGTTTAATATGTACCAACTACAGTTTTAAATAAAATAATAATAATAATGGAATCATTAGACAGAATGTCTTTGCGGAATATTCTTATCTTTTTGTCTTTAATTTGCTGTACATTAAATATTATTCCAGTATTTAATTATATAATATAATATACATAATTTTAATAAACATTGCCTAAGATTTCACCTGTTAGCATTAAAATGATGCATGTCTAAAAGAAACAAACTGATGATTAAATTATTATAACTTGTTTAATTTATTAGATGTTTAAATTATAAAAGTAAGGGTTTCTAGGATAGTCATCATTTACAGAAATAGTATTAAATTTAAAATTAAATTATGTACTCTATTCTCTTATATATTCCAATAATCGTGAATCTTAAGAGTATAACGTATTAGCATGCATTATTTGGTAAATAGTAAACATTTCTCTTAATATGGATCTGTTGTTTTTCTCACGGGTTGTTAATGAGAATCGTTAGTTTGTTTACAATCCGTCAAGGCTAGTATCGATTGTACGGACGGCAAAGTTTTTATGAATTAACCATTACCATCAAATAAGTTAAGAAGAACAATGAAAAAACAAACTCTTCAAACAAAAATCGATGACAATCTGGGCCAAAAACTTTGTAAAACTTTGCCGACAAAAAGATTTATATACTTATAAAAAACTGGGCGGGAAAGAAGTTTTCGAAAAACTTTAAATTGCGACCTTGAACTGGGCAAACTTTGTTTTGGATTACTATAAGCGAAGTCGGGAAGTTTTTAATAGAACGACGTTGATATGCCGCTGATTCTTGTTCCTAAAGAAAGTTTGTTATGGCATGATCGTGAATAAGTTTAACTTTTGAATGTTACAAATGGCATTATAAATACGCATTCCACACTAGAATAGAAAAAATAAAAAAATATTAAATATAACGTTAACTATAAATATTAAAGTATAAATATTTAATTATAATTTAGACGATAAGCTCCGTAAGTCAATTTTTAAAATATACTTTTAGATAACATGTTATTTAAAAAAATGAATGTAAATGTAAAGTAAAACATTGCCTAAAAGATAAACACACAATCGTTTAAATGGTCCTATTTAAATCAAGTCATTTTCTCGACAAAGGAGCTAGCAAAAAGTGCCTTGTAAAACAATATGCCATCAACATTTCCATCTTAAAGGCATTTAAAAAGGCAACGTCGTCAATTGGGACACCGTTCTCTTTATTAACTGTTAACTAGGACCGGGTGTTTATGTAAATTGTTATTGCTTTTTTTTTAAAAAAAATCTCGTTTGACACGTCGCGGGAGAGGTTGCCTCGTTACTGGAGGTCGCCGCTTGCAGAATGGGATTTTGAAGGTAAATAAGTCTTTAAAAGAGGAATAAGTAAATTAGAAGCGACAAGATAGGAATCTACCCTATTTTTTCCAAGCCAGGGGTGGGAAAAATACCGATCGCCTTTTCGATGGAGTAGTAATGAGCTAACATGGTATGGATTTTTAACTTTCCCTTTTTTTTTGTTATGCAAATCAAAAACAAACTGTAAAATGATTTATTATTTAATATGTGTATTTGTTGAAGAGCGGCATCGAAACATTCATTTTTAGATTGGAGTTTATAAGGGATATTTCTGTATCAGAATATTGTAATTATTTTTTTAAATCTAGTTTTAAATATAAAATGCAGTTAATTCTCATATACGAGTTTTCGTTATACTTTAGCAATTTATGTGGTCATATTATTTATTTAAAAATTAAGAATAGCTGTATCCGCTTATACTTAACGTAAAAGTCTTTTAAGGGTGAGTGCGGCGACACTCCTGACCGGTATCATAACAGCTGCTGCCAGCGATACCTTCTCATTAAGTTATCCGCCATCTTAGCCATCGCGCGTTAGACGTTCATATTAGGTAATGGCAAAAATATTGGAAACAAAATAGATATATTTACGTAAATCTGCTTTATAAATTTTTAAGAGTCAAAACAAAAAAAAATACGTTTTTTTATACCAATCTTAGCGGATTATTTTAAATATTTTTTCAGATCTCACATCAACAATTTTTCAAATGACTGCTGGCGCTCGGAATTAGCTTCGTTAGCCGAAGGGCGGCTTGGATGTGACAGACGTCAAAATAGTCTCATTCAAAATTTATATTAATCTGTGACGTTCAAATGTCGTGATGAATGTTGCTTATAATGACATTAGACGATGGGGAATTCTTTTGCACAATTTTCTGTTATTCTATACTTTTTTTGACAAACATAACTGATTGACGTTAAATTAATGATATCGTGCAACTATTTGAATGTTGAATTTTTAATGCAAATTGTTTTGTTTTGAGTTTAACGTGTTATACAAAATATTTAATTTAATCTATTTATAACAACCAGTCCATTAAATAAATATTTTATTTTTAGGAATTTTTAATTATGTTCAGTATATTCATAGCTGTGGCATTTAACATAAAAAATATACAATATAAACTGATTTTTGGTATGGTTTATTTTTTTTAATAAATTATATTTGTTTATATGACATCGGGGAATAAATTCAAAGATGCGTACGATCTTACGTCGCCTCGTTGAAGGTAATTTATAAATTACTCCTCGCTTTACAGTTCCCTAGACGAGAGACTTCGCGGAGTCTGAAAATGATCTTACAAAGTATAGGCTGCGGGAGGTCGCCTCGGGGTTTCGAGGCGTGCTATGTCGATAGAGTTTAAGAGTTATGCAAATGTTATGGACAACAAAAAAAGTTAATGTCAATGATAAGTGCGAGCCCGGGGGAGCGATCAGCGCCAGCCGTAACGCCTGGATAGTCGGATTTTGCAAAAACCTTCTTTAATTTTCTTTTTCCCCGTTTCAACATTTTTATTAGATACTCAAGTCTTTTTTTAGTATTAGTATTATTATTTTTAATCAAACAACATATTAGCAGCAGCGTGAATGATTTATTAAAATGTCTAGGTATATTATTTAATATTTTATATACATATTTTGTTTGTACAAAAATAAATAAAGTAAATAATAAAATAAATATGATTTTAGAGAAATAAACATCATAACAAAAAAAAAACAACCATCCTATAAAAAGCAACCTATTGCGTTAAGCACTTATTTGACAAATTGAAGCTTCCATTTTGCATTCGCTTGTACTCAAGAGGCGCAAAATGACTCTAAAAAGTGCTTTTGTAGAGCACGTGGAATTAGAAAGAGGTCTCCAGTGAGGGGACCGAACCCATTAAAACTGCTTGCAGGTGACTATCTGTGGGTTAGCGGCGAGTCGACCAACCTCTGCGGTTATACGTTAAGCCTCTAGTGTGGATCATTTTGAATTCGTTGTACAAATTCCTTTATCGACCTAACGAGAGCTAATGAAAAGCACCACATGAAGCGTTTCCTTAAATCGTTTCTTTAGATCTATCGCTAAAAATAACTCCTCTCAATTATTAATAATTTTCAAATATTTTTAATGTCAGTAATACAATGAATATTATATGAATATTCTTATGACTTGAGATGCATAATGAAAGCATGTTACCACGTATAAGCTTTTATCGATCTCGCTACATCTTACATATCTAATCTTTAGACGTAGGTGAAGTTTTACATGCAAATGAATTAATTCTTCTCGTCGGAGTGCTGGTGCATCGGCGATGCCTCGTTGCATTTATAATGTGAGTTCATTACCTAGGTCTCAGCGAATCTACGAGCTCCCGTAATGGGTTTGGAAGAACGTTCGCTTCAATTATGAGCGGGATATTAAATCGGTACGTATCGGCGCTTCCTCGAACACAATCATGAAATTATATTAAAATGTTCTAATAACAATGTTTGATATATAAATCTAACATTATTATGTAATTATTTTTTTATTTAATATAAAAAATATATAGGAAAAATATTTAAATTAAAAATGAAATAAATACAATTGTCGTAGCTCTAAAATCTTTTATAAAGAAAGTGAATTGGCAAATTATAAAAAAAAGAAGTTTTTAATTACACTCCTTGAGAAACAAACGCTTTAAGACATCGCATCTACACCGCTTAAAAATGGAATTAGGGTGTTCTTTTTAAAAAATTTAAAGGATATTTGAGTTAAACACATTTTCCTTGAGGCATTGAGAGCGTGTGCATTTTTAATTTTTATACCCACCCGTCGGATGACGCCATGAATTTTTACTGAAGAGCCCTTTCTATCTTATTAGCGAGAAAGTTAATTGAGTAACGTTGCCACAAGTAGTTTATAAATATGTAATATTTGGTTTTATTACTTTTTAGATATATTTTTATATAGATATTATTTATATATTATCGTATTTAGTTCAAACATAGCTATTTCATATAAATATGAAAATATAACTAATAAAATAAAATACTACTTATTTGTTTTACAAGTTATACAATATGCTTTGTTATTATTTAATATTATTTATTGTGTAACAAAGTTTACAAATTATTTTATCTAAATTTATTATTTCTATATATATTTTTAAATTTAAACGTCGCACAAAAATATAAGTCGAAGACAGTTCTAGATATTTAACCTATTCTTTCTTTCAAAAGATGTAATCTCAAGTCACAGCTAATAAAAGCTAAACCCATCCGATATGTTTATCGCGTACATGATTTAACGCGGGTCCCATTTCACGGTGTTCCGCTGCGATCTCCAAATTGAATTGATGTGTTTCCGCCGACGCGGCCGCGGCATTTTTAGACCGTATCGTATGATATGCGCGCCAAAGTGAGCGGAAAACTACGTGTAGAGATAGCAAAGGGTAAAAATAATTTTTTTAAACGGTATTCTTATTAGAATAAGAATATACCTTACTTTATATAGAATATTAATTCATAAATGTTATAAGTAAAATATTTTTCTTAAAAATTATATAACTCTACATTTAATAAGCATGGATTTTAATGTTTAATGTTTCAGTAGAAGTCATGTTTAATTAGAATTGTAATAAGTCTTTGGTAATAAAATCCTTTAAAGTTTTTGGAATATTCTTCATACTTCTATCAGGCTACTATTATATTATAAACTAGCGACTCACCCCGCTTCGCTCGGGTGCGTCCCTAGTTTTAATTTTTTTGAGCGAAACCTTAATTCTTTTTCTAAAATAAAAGTAGCCTATGTTACTGTCTATTGCATCAGCTATCTTCCAAGTAGGAGTCCCGTCAAAATCAGTCCAGCCGTTTCAGAGATTATCCGGAACAAACAGACAGACAGACAGACAAAAATTTAAAAAATATGTTTTTCTTATAAGTACCGTATATACTTTCATATGCATTTAGTAAAACGCTGTTATTTTGACATTACAAACAGACACTTCAATTTTATTTATCTATAATATAGATACGAAATATGAGAATGGTTTTATGTGTGTGTGTGTGTGTGTGTGTGCGTGTGTGTGTGTGTGTGTGTGTGTGTGTGTGTGTGCGTGTGTGTGTGCGTGTGCGTGTGCGTGCGCGTGCGCGTGCGTGTGCGTGTGCGTGTGCGTGTGTGTGTGCGTGTGCGTGTGTGTGTGTGTGTAAGTTTGGAACTCCTTTGTGATAAAATGCTTGACCGGATTTAAGTAAAGCTTAGTACACAAACAGATTTTGTACCTGGAGTAAGATACGTAATGTCACCATTTAGTTATATTTTTTTGTTATAATTTTTTTTTATTAAGTTTGTTTTTAAAATATAAGTGAGCAACAGTTTTTTATTTTAATAATTATTATTTGCATGCTAAAGTTGGTCTGTAATTAATTTTTAACAACTAATTTTATATTAAACTAGCAGAACCAGCGGCTTCGCTTGCGCTAAAACTATAAACAACAAACTCTAAAAGGTAGGTTTCATACAAACTTTCATCCCCTATTTTACCCTTTTAGAGGTTGAATTTTGGAAAACGCTGATATACGTAACTCATTATTTTTGCCGTACTCAATTCATACGAAATTTCATGCAAATATGTCCAAGGAATAAAAAGTTTCATGCAAACTATTATTTTCATTTACATTTACCCCATTAGGGGTTGAATTTTGAAAGATCTTTCCTTAGTGGATGCCTTCGTCATATGAGGAATACGTGTGCGGTTTAGTCTATGCGTTGATATATCATTCAATCACTTTTGCCTTTTATATATATATATATATATATATATATATATATATATATATATATATATATAGATAAATTAAAGAATGTATTTTATTCTAGAATGACAGTAGCTACTGAATATTTCACTAATGAATGGTTTAAGTTATTATTAATACAAAGAAGTATATTGATTTATATTTTAACGTTACAGTGCTTCTTGTCTCTTCTATAAATATTGTATGTGATATTTATAAAGCAAATGAATGGATGCAACAAAAAATGAATATTATTTTAAAAGGTATTTTATGTAAAGTATGCAGACGCTACCCGTAGCATGAAGTGTGAGATGGGGGTGTAGTAAAGAGTGCAAACGATCGGGTCGCAGTGTCAGACGCGGCGCTGAGAACATTGCCAATTTCGCATTTCTCACGCGGGCCGTATAGGCGCACTCAGTACGTTATGGGTATAAAAATATTCAGTCGCTACTATGAAAAATATACGTCAGTTATTCAGGTATTAAATTGTGTTATTGTCTGTTTAAATATAGCTTAAGCCGGTCATTCTCGTAAATTCTATTTCTACTTGCACTATAGTAAATTAGCTCCACTTGTACGTACTATATAACTTTAACCTATTTCTATTTATCATGTGTACATATGTGTAATAAATGTAATTTGGATGAAAATACAATAATTTGATATATTATATTGTATTCAGCCCTTATTAACGTCCCACTGCTGGGCACCGGCCTCCCTTTAATACGAGGGTAATCAGGCCATAGTCCACCACGCTGGCCAAGTGCGGGTTAGTTTGATATGAGTAAATTGAAATAATGATAGAACTAAGAGGTGGATACCGTAATTTCTGGCTGGTAATGGTTCTTAGGAAAACCAGTGAGTTTGGGCTCATTTGATGCATCGTTTTGACGAGTACCATACATTACCTTAAGTATTCTTAATATACGGACTGAAAGATATACTTATAGAAATAAAGTTAAAAATATTATATATAAAAATTCTTACAGACGAAATTTATTTACTGTTGCAAAAATATCGATAGTTCAGCAAATTTTCTCAAATAAAAACGCACCTTGCCCCCGCGACTGTATCAAAATGATAAAAATGTTGAGATCCAATAACCATTCATCCATCAAGTGTCAAGATATAATCTGGGCCGGTGCGACTTGCTTAGCCCTTAGTCGGGGAAGCGAATATAAAAATGCCTGGAAGATTTACAGGTTCGGTTGAGATATGGCGAGATTCTGGCTGCTGTGGCCTTAGTGCCGAATGAAATACGGGCAAGTGAGATTTTCTTGAAAGACTGTATTTTATAGGGTAAGTATAAAGTTTTATTTCAATATACTGCGTTGCTGTAGTTTTGATGAAAATATTGTATGAAACTTATTTATTTTTGAGTACTTTTCATTGAATTAGTAATAAAAATAAAAGTGATTCTTTTAAAATGAGAATCTTTATAGGAAAAAAATCCTTTGTTGATGTACAATAACTCTTCTTATTTGATTATAAATACATAATTCGTCTCTAGTACATAAAACTAGTGAACATATTGTTAAGGGAATTTAAGGGTGCAAAAAATCAGTTTGTATCTGGTATTCCGGGCCAGTAAGCGATTTAAATCTCTTAAGCTTACGACGACCGCTCGGGCGCCATTCCAAAACTCACAAATCTTTCATAATCTTTCGAGAGCCCGGTCGGGGCGTTTTTCATAGTGGACGACTCTCTTACAAGTTGGGGTGAGTGAAAACTATTGAGAATTCTGTAATACTATTGTGAACATGCGATTTCGTGATAAAATATTTACGAAGTTTGTAAGAAAGTACCTAACTATATATTTAAAATTATTTATTTTTTGTACTATTTATTTATGTAAACCAGTCAGCGACTGCCGAGCCACAGGTGGCTCGGTTAGCAATTGATTTCTTAGAAATTAACCGCGAGGTGTCAACCGTTTCTTATTTATGATTTACAAGCATAACCCGCGGCTTCGCTCGCGCTAAAACAATAAAAAAAACTCTTATAAGGCAGGTTTTCTACAAACTTTCATCCCCTATTCTACCCCCTTATGGGATGAATTTTAAAAAAATTCTAAAACACGTATTAATTGTTTTGTAGAGCATTTATGCCAAGTTTCAAGTAATTCTGATCATAAATATTTTTTTGGGTTGTATTATAAAGTATTTTCCCGTGGGAATGAGATAATCTCCCGCGGTAAAAAGTAGCCTATGTCACTTTCCAGCCCTCCAACTATCTCCATACAAAAAATCACGCAAATCTGTTTCACTCTGTTTTGATGTGAAAGAAGGACAAACAAACAACTTTCACATTTATAATATTAAGTAACTATAGGATAGCTAATATAAACATTCGACGAATCTAGCCGAAAACTTATGGTGACGACGGACAATCTCTATAAAATCAAACTTAATATTAATAGAAAAATAAAAACGCGGAACTTTACACATTTCAATAATAACCAACTTTATTTTTTCTTAATATGGATGTTAATAATTGCAATGTTGATTATTATTATTTATATTTACTCATTGCTTTCCTGCCAACAACAACATTGTGATTTGTGACAAATATCTTTTTTTCTTAGACTTAGAAATAACATAAATATTTACTTTTCAATTCACTACTTAAGTATAAAATTATCAACCTATCATCTTAATATTTATAAAAATTACACCACCAATATAATAAATAGTTATGACAATTGACATACATAATCCATTTAGTTATTGTACTGTACTTTATTATCAAAATTTTCCTTTTGGATCCGCTCTATTACTTGTGTAAGTCAAACATATATATTTTAATAAAGGTAAAATGTAAACAAAATCGAAATGTAAGGGTCACATGTAAAAATAATTTCATATTTTGAACCAACATATACACCAACAGTTTTAAATGATTGAGTGGTTTCCATAAGTAATGAAATGGCCGTGAACAATGTGTGCCGAATTTTTTTTGTACACGATTTTCGTATTATGTTTACGTATACGTTACAATGCGGCAGGTACTCGTACGACGGGTATTCATAAGCAAATACAAGTCGGGGGACCCCATAATTTTCGGTTTGCATTTTTCCATCGCGACCACGAACTCGATTTTCTCTCCCAAGGGCGAGCGGACGGTCGGCCTCAAAAATATTAATGAAAATTTTTACATAAATTTATTCGACAGAGGGGCCTATGCGTCTCTCCCATTCGACGAAGCCCGCTCCTGTTTTTTATTTATTAATTTAATGGTATTTTTGATCTAATTACCTAGCACCGGTATAATTCATTGGTTTTGCTTAATTTGTACGTGTGGGCAAATGTGGAATTTAATATTGTTTCATATTTTGTAAAATATAATAGATACAAAAATTTTGTACAGCATTTATAACCATATAATGCAGTTAAAATAATTTATATGACTTTATTGAATCATTTTATTCTTTAATATTTACTTATATAACTGTAACCTGAAACGCAGGTTTTTAACCTTGTTCAGGTAGGTTCCAAATTAAATATCGAAGCTAATTTCTCTGTTCATAATTTACCTAACTTTAATAGAGTTCACTTATGATTTGAGGATTAATTATTATACATAATTTCGTAAGTTTGCGGATCTTGTTTATGTCACTTTGTAAAAAGTATATGGATAAATTATTATTAGATATTATTAATAATAATTATTAATCAAAATACACAGTGTAACGAACACACTAGTACAAAGATGTTAAATTCAAATGGTCGGCATTTAATAATTGACAAGGAAAGATAATTATAATACTCAGATAAAAATAATCTAAAAAGGGAACGCTATATTTAGAAAAACTCTATATTCTAAAATTGTTAATAAATTATTTTAACGCACAATCCAAAATCAAGTCCAAAACACATACATATATGATATTCTTTTTTGCGCTAAAAGATTATAAAACTATAACATATGCTGGGGGATGTGGAAAAGCAAAAAAAAAAAATAGTTAATTGAAATCGAAAACGTAAGTAGTGTATTTTATAATTTTCTTTACTTCAGCGAAGTCCAATGTTATAATAGCATTAACTTCACGTACCATGCGTATATATATTAAGATGTTCATAAAATACATTAATATAAATGTTGCCTGACCACTCAAACTCAACATTTGTACTTATATGTATACTCATCCCCAGTTTATTGGACTTGCTATAAAAAGCAAAGCATTCTTGGTTTAACCCTTCACCGGCGGCTTCAAAAGAACAAACGCAATATACCGGGGGTTCGGCTTAATTTGCCCGCTACCTAACTTTAATGCGAGTGCCCGTTCGAATGTTCCAAATTACTCTGCGATATTTTTAACGCCCGGAATTTGACCGTTTTGGGTTACGCGAACAATATTAGCCGAATTGTTATTAAGGGTACGTACGATTAACGATTCTTAGCATATTATTTGTCGAAGCTTTATAAAAATAACATTTTCGATTTTGCTAATTTTATAACTCGGTGCCTTCAATCGCAGTTGCGACCGAAATGAATAAACAAAATGGGGATGAGGATTCTTAATTTGAAGCGTTGCGCTTAGACTTAAATTTTTTCTCCAAATGAATTTCCCATCTTAGGGGACATTGGCTTCTTGCCGTGTTTACAGAGAGCTCCCTAGGAGACCCACTTTGTTGTTTAATGAAATTATCGGTTTACCGAGCAAATGAACAAAGCCAGATTTCGCCTTCTGCCGGTCAAAAAAGGGAGAGAGCATGTTTTTGTTTTCTTCGTAGACACGGCTCGAATAGACTCCTTTGTGGTATTCCTTGCTTCGGCGTGGTACTTAATCAATTATTATCGATTCGTTAATTCAAGATGCAAGAGGAATTAATGGAAATTCTGGACGTAGGGTGGATAAAGCTTTTAAGCAAAGTAGGGACGTTTATTAAATTCGTAATTATGTACTAGCTAGTAGCACTCTCTCTATATTTATAATTAAAACTTCACGATGTTATATTTTTGATTAGCACCTTATTATGTGTCATAGATCACGGGATTCTTTTAAACATAAATATGCGTGTTTCGGTCTAGTTAAGCACGGCAGAATCTTAGAACAAAAATTCTAAAAAAAATGTCAAAGTCGAAAGTAGTAGCGTGATTTTACTGTTTATACTACTATTCTCAATTTTGCTATACAGATAGTTTATTTTTTTTTTAAATAAAAAGAGAAATTATTCAATTTGTTTTCTATTTTATAATAGTAATGAGTATTCTATAAATACTTGCATGTTGTTTTAAGATATTATATATTATTTTAAAACATTATTGTTTGACTTCATCTTTAGTTCCATGAAACTCTGTCTATATTATTCTTTAGTCTCAGGGTAAAAACATGCAGCCCGCAGTCATCGTCTCTATATCAAGTGGCGATAGAACTGACGTTGCTATGGTTACCTGGAATGATAAATTATGTTTTGTTTTGATAAAAGTATAAATTTAATTTATTGAATATTTTATTAATAGGTGGTTTTATATTAATTTCACTTAAAAATTTTATCGTTTAATTTCACTTAAAAATTGTTTAAAATAACAGTTCTATTGTTATAACAATTATCAAAATAATTAGGTCGCATAGAACAGGTAGAGGAGAGGAAAGTAACTGAAGAACTGAGACCCTCTACGACTCTAACGGTCGTTTCACTTAATTATATAAAGTGCTTAAGTCAATGATAGCCAATCTCGCAGCAGCCAGTAAACAGAAGGTGTGACTTTTTGCCAACAATCTGTCACCTTCGCTTCCGGTCCTTTTTTACCATTCTTCCATTGTTGCTTTTCACAACGGAAAGAATTCTTTTTTTTTTTTTAACGCAATGTCTGCAATTGTCACCCTCGGTGTTTGTTGTGGACCGTTGATTAAATATAGCTGAGAAGTTTTTAGTTCAAAGGGAACAGATTTTATATAATATTAGCATTTTTATATATGTAAGTTTCTATGTAGTTTAGTAAAAGTTTACATACAATATTTATCTTATTGTATCGCCATTATATTTGATGAGCTTGTCAAGTATTTCGATTCTAAATTATTTTTTTATCCATGTCGTCGGCGTTGAAGCAAATTTACATTTAAATAGAACATCTGCGGGCTGATTTTACCCTCTTAAGGCCTCCATAGCGTTTTTCTTATCCGCTAATTTGTAAATCGCTTCGTAATATCGAAAATTAAAATGCTGATGTCATATTATAATCCCTATTTATATGCTAATAAAAGCATCTTCAAAACGATCGAAGGGATGAGTTCTGATTAAAATGTCAATAGGTAATTTGTGCTTAGCAACCAAGAAGACCCAGTCGAAAGATTAAATTTACTCTCGACGTCAAAATCGTAAATTATTTACCATATGTTGAATTTCTTTTTAAATAATATTGTGCCATACTTTACAAAAAAAAATGTCTCTGTTATTTTGTAAAAATAAAATAACTATAACTTTGATTTATTTGACTATAAAAAGTATTAAATTATAAAAATTGAATAATTGCTAAGTTAACTGCAGTAATTGAATGTTTACCAGTTGCATTAACTTGTTTAGATGTTATAAGTTAAAATACAAAATTTTAGTACAACAAGCGTGATGAGGTTTAATCTCGATTCATTCTATTCCTAAAGCACTGCAATTATTCGCAAAGGGTTGAGGGACGGAGCTAAGGCCACAATATTCGTAAATTAAGACGCTCGGCGTCGACTCGGTAAATATTATTTTTTTATGTTAATCACCACCCGATTGCGTTAATAAAGCTTTACATCTCGTAATTAGCCGACCCATTGTCTGCGAGGCGGTGGAGCGCGGATGTAGATGAATTGAAATAATTTCAAAGATTTTCATGAACTCGGGTATATTCATTTACTTTATACGCAATTGTTGTCAGTGTCTGTTTCAAAGATATGCTACGATTTTTGTCATTTAGTCTAGTTAATTTTTCACTTTTTTGGATACATTTCTTAGTTATAATAACTGATGAAATGTTGTTGTTATCATCTATACATATAATAAAATTCTAACTCAGTCGAATCTGTAAAAATTTTTTGGAAAATCTTATTGAAATAGTCATTTTTATTTTTTACAGAGGCCGAATCTACAGTTTTTAGAATTTTTTTCTGTTTGTTTATCTGTCTGTTACCGCATCACGAGACAACCAGTGGACAGATTTTGATGAAAATTTGGTATGATGATAGCTGGTTATCTGGGTCAACATATAGTTTACTTTTTACCGCGGGAAAATGTCTCATTTCTGAGAAAAAATATAAAAACTGCAATGTAAAAGTATACTAATATGTAAAACCTAAGAATTTGGGGTTTCGTCATCTGAACGCGGGCGGAGCCACGGGCAATGCTAGTATATTATATACCTTTTAAATTTTGATTTGTATTTAATTAATACAGTGGCACGAATACCACACAATCTTGCACGCAACATCGGGTCTATTAATTAATAAATTCAACAATGCTCTTCTTAATTCCGAAGCGGCTTGCTGAGCCGCAGCGAAAATATTTGCCATGTATAAATTCTGCGGAGATGAAGACAACCCTTCAACGCCGGGCCTTCTTTATAGCTCTATTTGTGTATTTTAATTACTGTCATTATATGCTAATGACTACCATCCCTTTTTCTTATCCTCTTAAATGGGTTATTGCAGTCTTATATCTATATTCCAGTTCAGTCTCAGAGTCGTCCTGGAGATTTAAATAATCATAATGGCATCTACGGGCTCTGAAGGATTATTCCTCTAATTTTTTCGAAGGGCTAAATGTTTTGATTAATTGTTACAGGGTTGCTCGGTGATTTTGTCGGTCATTTGTTTTGTGTTATTAACTTGACGAGGAAGTCGTTAGACGAGTCAGAAAATTAGGCTCTTTATTTGTCAAATTCTATTTTCAACACGCATTAGTAGGATTTTTAGCTATTTAGTAGGTAACTTTTAAAAATGTTATTTTCTTCTAAGAATATTATATAATTTAATAATTATTAATATTTTTATACTACGATATAAATAATTTAATTTATTTTATTTTGATTCAGAGGATTTGATTCATTGTAATGTTCACGTCATACAAATGCGTAACTATAAACAATTCAGCATTAGTCTCGCCGCAGATGCAAATGAGACTTTGGGCGTCTTAACGACACATTTTCTTTCCCTACTCGCGGAAATCGCGGAATTCTTTTACATAATCATGTGTTGAAAATATAACAGCTTTTTAGAGGGGCTGATAAACTCGTTTACGTATGCACTGTGCGTCTTACAATATTATACTTACAGGTATTTAGCATAATCTTCGTCTGATTGAGGCGTGCTACGTAGATTTTGTCTCAAATGCATTAGACTTACATTTTATTATGGGAATAAATAATACCTATTTCTTATAAAAATATTACTTTTGGTTTTGTTAAGAGTTTTTGCCTGTATTATATATAAGATATATTAATTAATATTTTAGTAGGCATGTTTTAGAACTTTAAATTTTCATAATACCCGGTTTTTAATGCGCTTTTACTACATCCAAAGTAATTTTACCGTCGTCGAAGACATCACTTGTCCATATTTACCGCGTCGTTCCTTTTTACGGAACGTCATTTCGTCGTGTTTACGACCGTCACCTCTTTATTGTTATGTTAAAAACGGGGTTAACATCATGTTTTTGACGGCGTGGGATTTTAAATTTGTAGTCATGCCTATCGTTGTACCATAAAATAGGGATGTTAACACCTACAATGGTTTTGCTTAAGAAACGTAGATCAATTGGAGGTTCTTAGAAAAAAATTGTATCTGTGTAAATGTGTCTTTATCGTCCTAATAACACTAAATATAATAAAGAATACTATCTAAAATCAAACTTTCAGAATCCTTTGTTTGGCATAATAAGAATAACAATATGGAATTTAAAAGAAAATAGTAGAACATAAACGTAGCAAAATTTGCAATGCGTATCTTATGAGTCATATAGTCAACCATTTATAATGTAAAAGTTGAAATGGAGGTTTGTACGAGTGGTTCCACATATTTATTGCCATTGAAAATCCAGTACTGGAAATATATTCGAGCGTACTGCGTAGCATGTTTCCTTGTCGCATTAGGCATAAGTAGTGCTCTCTCCTTACCCTATTAACGGTGATATATGCGACAATTCTTTTCCCAAATCCTCGGAACAGAAGGGAAGCGCTGTCATATCGCGATTGTCGCTTAGCATCGGTATTTCGCATGTGTGACTCGCTAATTCCACTGATAAATGATTTTTGCGGTGTTTCGAAATGGAAATTTTTGTGATCCATTCCAATTTGTAACGATTTGTAGATAAACGATGCTCAAAGTGTGTAAATGAATACGTTTTGACTTAAATTTTTGGTTTCTAATTATTATATACTGATAAATATAATATAATGTACTCCTTTAGGATAATTTATATTATTTTAAATTATAAAATTGTAAGAGCAATTAAAAAACAAGCTATGCAAAGTTGAGAAAGGTGTAACCCCGCGGGCGAATTGCGAAAAACGTATACGCAATCTAGACTAATAAGACGCGAACACGCGTCGCAAACGCGATTCACGTGTTCAGACAAAAACTGATGTTCCCCTCGAAGATACCGTGCGTGATGTATGCAAAAAGGGAATTGAATAAGGTGATTTTGTTCCCTGAGTCGCTCCCGGAGGAAAAGAATCCTGTAATGGCGAATACAATAAATTTTCATAAACAAATTGCGATTTGATGGCGGCACATCAGCGCGGCGCGTGGTCCCGCTGCCAATAAGGATTGATAGGGAAACAATGTCGCGACACTGATTGAATGTCAATTTGCGACAACGTGTTGCGGTCTCGTGCTGAATTCCACATTAAGCTGAAAATTACAAAGAGCTTCTTTATGTGACATCGGAAGACAACATAAGGTTTATTTTTTATATGTACATGTGTCTGTTCTTATAAGATTATGATAATGATAGATTATTCTGTACCTATAGATTACGAGTTCCCAATCAGGGGGGCAAGCCCTTATATGGGAGCGTAGAGACAGTTAATTTTGTATAACTTAAAATTAAAATAAATAAAAGTAGTTAAAATAATGTTATATTATAATAAAATAAAATAAAAGGGGCATACAAATATTTTTTATAATCTGGGTTAACAGAAGAAAGGTTGGGAAACTCTTATAGTTGGTAAAGAACTCATGATGACGATTATTAACATGCGCCATCTACTTAAATATAATCTTAGTAACTCCGTATATAAAATTTTATTGTTACAAGATAAACTCAAACGTCCTATTGACTATAATATCCTTACCACAGACCACAATACAAGGGTAGTACTCAGATATCCCTAATCCATGTTAGTTTATAATTCATAATTAATTACTATTAAGCTGAATGTGTTGAATGTTCATATTGACGAGATTTCAATTTTTTTTCTTTACGAAAATTAAAGGTGTCGAATGAGTTGAATTGAGAAAACGTAGTATTCAAATTGTATATATATATCTTCCTAATCAAACGTGCTTTACGGTAGTCGAAACTTAACTTTCTTTATTACGAGTATATAATAAATATATTTATCTAATATTCTGAGAAATAATATGATAATAATACTTTCTTAGATTTACGCGAATATTTGACATTTTAAATAAAAGTATCATTTCGGATTATTTCGCGGATTTATTTTGATTTTTGGTTCCCGACGTTTCGAATGCTTTACAGCAATCATGGTCACGGAGAGACAGGTGTTAGATGTCTCGAAGGTATAGTTGTTACAGACAGCCTACCCACAAATAACAAAATGAAAATTGTACCAAGTACCTTACAATATTTTATGACTTTAAACATTTTTTATAATTTGAATTAGTCTTATAATTGAATATGGAATATTATTAATTTAATTTTTGCTATTATCATTATAATTATTACAATTTTATTAAAAAAATAAAAAATATTAATTAATAATCTATATTTAGTGTTGCAATTATTATATTTATAACCATAAAGAAAAAATACAACATATAATATTAATTGAAAAATAAGGGATCATTTGTAAAATTATATAGTAATAGTGTTGCTTAGTAAATTGACTTTCGAAATAATAGCAAACTAAGTTAAAATTATTATTCTTAATTAATTTTGACTTTTTAAATTACACATAGAACAATTATGTGGCTTAAATAATTAATATTATATTTTATATTTTTTCTTTATGGTTATAAATATAATAATGGCAACACTAAATATAGATTATAAATTAATATTTTTAAAGTTGTAATAATTATAATGATAGCAGCAAAAATTAAATAAATAATATTCCATATTCAATTATAAGACCAATTCAAATTATAAAAAATGTTTAAAGTTATAAAATATTGTAAAGTACTTGGTACAATTTTCATTTTGTTATTTGTGGGTAGGCTGTCTGTAACAACTATACCTTCGAGACATCTAACACCTCAGGCTCTCCCGTGACCATGATTTCTGTAAAGCATTCAAATCGTCGGGAACCAAAAATCAAAATAAATCCGCGAAATAATCCAAAAATATAGTTTTATTTATAATGTGATAATAATAAAAATATCTAGTAAAATAGTGGAACTATTACTAATAAGAAATAAAAAAAAAATTATTAATTTTATTGGAATATATTTGAGAACGTAGATCATTCTAAACAAGTACAGAATAATATAAATTAATTAGCGTAGAGAAAATTTTGAACAACGTTACGTGTTTTTCAGAACCATTGGTGGGAAATTAAGACAGTAATATACACCTGTGCTTTGGCTCGACATTTACGTGGGTATAAATCAAACCCGCGACCCCACTGCGACGTCGCGAGCAGAGATCATTATTTAACGCAACGCATTATGTAAGTTATGCGAGTTTTTATGCCACAATTAGCTACGAAAATTTTGAAAAACGTAAACCATTTTTAGTTTAAATGGTTGGTTGGTTATGGTGGTAGTTAAATCGAGGAGTATGTATAAATATATATCAGTTTTTGATCTGTGTTTATTGAAATAACAAAAAATATATTTTTTTTTTAAATCTACTTCTAACTAGTCTTAATTAAAAAAGTAAAAAGTTTAGAAAATCACTAAAAGATGTAGTGAAAATTCATATAACCAAATATACTTATGTCTTAAGTGTTAGTCTAATGGTTCTCACCATTCCTTTTCAGGCACATATGGGATGATCACTTACCTGTGGCACTCAAAGCTGGAGGCGTCACGCTCAAGAGTTTTGACTTGCAAAGCAGCCTCGAGATTTTTCAGAGGGCGGTAATGACTGCTTCGTGAGTCCAACCAAATATGTGGAGACAGATTTATTTTACAAAAATATAATTGTTAAAAATAAAACTGCTGTAAAAAATATAAATAGAAAACAATTTACTTCGCTAAAACATAATCAAGCCAATAAATGTTACGCGACAAATTTTGTGATTTCACGTTGCGAATACAAACTGGGGCTTCTCATTAAACATTCAAATACCATTTCCTCACGTATGAAGGAAACGGGTTTGTAACAATCCGTATTGTTTCAGATCTCATAACGTGTAGCCCTTTGACTTAGCATTTCCATACGAAATGGTAACAAAACGTCGTATAAAGCCACCTCCACACTCGGCTAGCTACCTTTGATGCGCGTATGATTGCCTACGCCTGTGACACATTGGATCTATATTGTTGTCTTTTTCAAGTTTCGTAATAAGGGATGAGGGTGTATTAAAGCCTTTTATCCGGCTCGTCACGCCGGCTCGTGGGGTCGGGAAGGGGTTTAAGGTGAGCAAACATTACCTCTTTTACATTTTTGCAATTTCATCGACGACGCCTGACGACTGTTTGCTGTAGAGAGTCGAAGCGGGATTGCTGAAGAAGGTTTCAAAATGCGTTACAACTTAGAATGGTTACGCATATGTAAACGAGTCTCAATTTTCGTTTACAGATTCTTTAGCTATTTGATTCTGTTAATGCGAGGCATCAAGAATTCGGGGTGTAGTTAAGCTCAGTATTACCCTAGATATGGTCGAGGCCAAGTCTCATAGCCGCAGACTGCCTGCAAATCTTGGCTGCATTCTCGAACATTCCAAGATGTAGCTTGGATTAAACGATGCAGTATGTTTAACAATTAGAATACGTTCGCCGGCGGCTCCCAGGCGGCGGCAGGTAAGACTGCATATTTCAAGAGCGAGACTATATTAGCCGCAGCACTCGAGTGGAAAATGAGACCGTTTTTGGTGCCTAATTTACAGTTCCAATGCAAGGAACATGTTCATTGTACTTAAGCGCGGCTACGTTTCCTTTCTTGAATAGAGTGAAGTAGGTTTTAAAATGTATTGTGTTGTTCGTAGATTTAAAATCTAGTTGCTTGTATTAACCAGTCAATATTTACATTACTGAGTTCACTTTTAAAGAAATATTTTTATTTACACTTAAAATATATCATACTAGCATTGCCCGCGGCTCCGACCGCGTTAAAACGACCAAAAACCAAATTCTAAGGTTTTACATATTAGTATACTCTTACAATGCAGTTTTTGTATTTTTTCTCAGAAATGAGATATTTTCCCGCGGTAAAAAGTATTCTATATGTTGACCCGAATAGCCAGGTATCATGATACCAAATTTCATCAAAATCTGTCCTGTGGTTTTCTCGTGATGCGGTAACAGGCAGACAGACAGACAAAAATTCTAAAAACTATAGATTCGGACTCTGTATCGATAATAATGTCTATTTCAATAAGATTTTCCAAAAAAAAATTAATGTACAGATTCGACTTAGTTACAATTTTATTATATGTATAGATAGATGTATGTAGGTATTTGTATGGATGTATACATATAAGATTGAGAACTAATGCTATATTACATTGTTTATCCAGGTGAAATTATGTATGTATGAGTAGGTACATGAATAATAAATATAGATTATCGTTTAACATATAACGTAACAGTAAAAATTTTCATGCTAAGTAGCTCTAAGTAAAGCAAAGCAGGTTTAAAAGAATAGTTTCAAATCAAAACAAAAGGTACTGCATCGTTAAATGCCACAGTAAGAAACGAAAATACACCGCGACGCCGCGGGCGACTACTATTCCTTAATTCTTAGCATTCGCGCTACATACCGCTTAGGGCCTTGATGATTTTTCTATGTTGTTGTATGTGTAATTATATAATAATAATAAATAATAAAGCCTTTTTATTTCCTATATGCCTTACAAATATTTACAATATGTATAATTAAAACTAATGTTAGTGAGTAATTCTAGTGTTAGTAATAACTTTTAAATATTATTAATGTTTTTTTTATAGGAACCCCTTTGATAGGGTGTAGGCCTTATCCAATTCCATCCATTTTTCCCTGTCCGGCGCTGTGTAAATGTACATTGTAATTATTAAGAATTATATATGTATATATTTTATTATGATATATTCATTTTATATGCTTTTAAGACTTTTTTACGATTTATTTTATTACTCTTTTCCAGCTTGTTTGGAAACTAGCATTTATATATTTGAAAATATGACATTTTTTTATCTTTATCTAATGAAGTAATAATAATAATAATAATATTCTTTATTGTACACCAAAAATAGATATAAAATAAAAAAAAAACAACAAAGAAAAGATGCACAGCAGGCGGCCTTATCGCTGGAAGCGATCTCTTCCAGGCAACCTTGAGGTGGCAACCTTGAAGTATTTATGTATTTATTTTATTTTAGTTTCACCTTTTATAATATTTTAATTCTTTATAGCAGAGAGTTTTGACTTCATCTATATTTTTTAAATTAAAAGCTAGTATAGATTATTCTCATACTTCTTAAGAATATTGTTTTTTTAAATGTAATTATTAAAGCACATTATACAATGTACAAGGTAGAATAAAATACCTCATAATTCATTCCTATCTGAGCGCCGCGGTTCCGTTGCATCCTGAAGATGCGGGCGCTATCACGCGATCGCTCTTAGCGTTTTGTTTCGGGTACTTGCTCATAATGGCTTGTCCTATAATGTAAATTACAAGATAAAAGGGTTGTGTTAAATTATTATAATAATATAGCGTATTTGTTTTTACTTCTTTTTAAAAATCAGTAACATGTAGTGTACGATAAACGGGTAAAATTAACAATAGTAATGTGATGTTCATCTATAATTGCATATATCTACAATTAAATTTTAATCTTTGCGTAGTATGTATAAATATTGGTATAAAATGTTTCGATTGTAACGTGGTATCTAGTTCTCGTTTAGTTCGTTATTTTAAGAGCACGTGAAGCAAGAGGCCCTTAAAATTACATTCAAAACAGTACTCTTACTAACTTTCCCATAAGAGCCCATTATTTACGAAGCCACCGTACCATTAAGATTCTCCACATATCTTCGAAAGGCGCTATGGTAATTACGGGTCGCCATTTTATCTCGCAACTCTTCGCGATTAGAACTCGCGTGTTCGCTCGGCTGCACGTAGAAATAACAAGTCCACGAACTAAGTTCGTTTCTGAGAAACGTTCTGAAATTAATTCGGATGGAAGATATCGGGTGGTGCGATAGCGGGCTCCTTCCACGCCATTTATTGCTCGTGTGGTGCTTCGTATCGGTGAAGGGGTAAAGAATATCAAGATGTAACGAGCGCCAGCCGGAAGGCCCGCAAATGAGCTCACCGACTTATCTGTGTTAATGTGGGCGAGGGTTAATTTCGTCTTACATGAGCAATTTGAAGATATCGCCTCCCGAACTTACAATTGTACTGTATACAATTTCGGTTCTCACTTGTGCCGAACACGGTGAACGGTTTAGTGGTATAAGTTGGTCTACTTAAATATTCGCTAAGATTTCGTCTAGACAAAAGGAAAATATGGTAAACGTCTGTGGAGAAAATGAATGCGGTAGCGCGCAAACATAGATGGATGTTGAGCAAATACGAGGTTTGTGTTAGGAAATGAAATTAAGTCTCAAATGCAATCTCGTCATTGCATATCGCGGTCTATTACAATGCAGCTATGTACAGTACACCCACAAAGCGAGCGCGCTGGAGGGAAGAGGCTGATCTATTGTCGGACAGCTCCCGGCGTTCTAGATACCGCGTGAAACTTAGACAGTTCACAGATTATTTTTATTATATTTTATTCAGACAGTATTTTGTCAGTAGCGATGCAATATAGTTTTAAAAAAGTATATTATAATACACATAATAAAAAAATATAAAAATAATAAATTATAAATGCGGAAATAACTTTGACTTTTTATTTATGTATTTAGAAAAAGTACACTAACAATACACATTTGTTGTGTAGTAGATATTTCAAATTGCAAAATCAATGCAGTGAAATTCAAAGAATTTTTCCCACGCTGAAATATTAAAGAAATCCGCTAAAGTTGCTCATGTAATATGCAGCGGGCGGGATATGCGCCGCATACTCCGTAACCACTCCGGACGAGCCAACTTCCAGCACGTCGCTCTCTAATACATATTTTGTGGCACGAAAATTTTAATTCTAATTTTTACTGAATATATTTACTTTTCGCTTTGTCTTTTGTTTTAACAAAAGCAGATTTAAAATGAGATTATTATGTCTCTTGCATACATATACCGTATCTTATCAAACCTGAGTGATGTTATGTTTGGATTATCAATACCTATAGATTCGATTATAAGTTTTGGGGAATAAATTACCAAACAAATAAATTTTTATATAGTTTCTATTGACCAACATGACCACGGAGGCCAACTTTTACAAAAAAATAAGCTAAAAGAGAGTTTCATTGATAACCATTAAAACCAAGTTATTAAGTTTTCAAATGTGACTCGTGCTCTAAACAAGAAGAAGAAGAAGTCAAAAATGGAGTACATAGTTATAATACTCTATCAAAATTACTTTTTATTTTACCCTATCGAGATAGACTAATTGTTACAACTTAGAATATATATGTATATATAGGTTGGTTCCCCATACAAACTGTCATCCCCATTTTCACCTTCTCAAGGGATGATTTACGGGATAAAAAGTATCCTTTATCCTTCCCAGGATCTCAAACTATCTTCATACCGAATTTCATCTAAATCGGGTCAGTAGATCCAGAGATTACCCCCTACAACGTCACAAACCCACAATGCACAAACTTTACCTCTTTATAATATTAGTATAGATTATGCATATCATTATCAATACTTTATCTGTAAACATTTAATTACTAATTTATCTCTGAGAATATTTCGCTCCATTTTGCGCAATTTAGTTCACAAATTCATCCTGTTAGGGGTTGTGTACAAAATGTTTGTGGTTAGTAGGTGCGAGTTCAAAGGGCTAGTTCACACGGCAGGTTGCAAAGACTCACCGAGACGTTTCGAGGCGAGGTGTGACCGCAGTCTACAGTTGGATAAAATGGATTTATAGTAACTTTAGAATTTATATTAAGTAGGTGTTATTAATGGAGGGTTTCATAATATATATGTATGTACAAACTCTCAACTACCTTTAGGGTAATTTCTGTTTTTATTGTTTTAAATATATATTGAATATATATATATATATATATATATATATATATATATATATATATATATATATATATATATATATATATATATATATATATATATATAAAAACAAACTCGGGTTACTTACACCATGTATAACACAAGAACGGCAGGACCGATTTCTATGATCTTTGATTTGTTGGATTTGTCTCCGCACCGAATAGCAGAATAACTATTAAAACATAGGAAAATTAAAAAAAATTACACGGCTAGCGCTGGCCAATAACTATTTATATCTATTTAAAACGTACTTAGCGACGCACCCGAGCGAAACGAGGCTAAGTCCCTAGGTTACCTATATTAACTGTTATTTAAGTTTGTAATGTAGGTAAGTTTGTAAAAATATAAATGTTTTATTTAAACAGCTTTTAAACTAAAAATATACTTACAAAAGGTTTTTAATAAAATATTTACTAAAGGCTTTTATGCGTTATATTCTGCATTTGATGTTGCAGTAATATTTAAAGCATAATAAAATAAAGTTTGGCTGTTCAAGTCCAAATTTAAACTCGTATGCTATACCTGTTTTGTTTTCAGAATTTAATATTCGTTGCAGAACTATGAAGCACAAAGCTAATTCCACCTTTCACGTCCTACAGAAAGCAGTCGTACCATAGAATGGAATAA
The DNA here is from genome assembly GCA_951806755.1 of Brenthis hecate. NCBI lineage: Eukaryota > Metazoa > Arthropoda > Insecta > Lepidoptera > Nymphalidae > Brenthis > Brenthis hecate. Next base: position 12,101,301 of record OX638258.1, on the reverse strand, counting down.
GCAAAAGGAAGTGTAAACGGAGCTGTTTACGTGAGGGCTCTTAGCAAACACCTGTAAACGGCTCCAAGCGGGTTGTTTATACTGTCCGCTCACGATTGCCATGTACAATTAGCCGCAGCTCCACCTGGAAACTAAATGCCATTTATGCTTTGAATGCTGGGCTATTTGATTTTGCACTTTGCACGTTAAATTTGCTCCTTCATTAAAATGTTTGAATTTATAGTTTACGTACCATGTAGTTTGTATCTATTTATTTGAAAAGGTACTCATCTGTTCTTTATACAAAAATTACTTATTATTTTTGACAGTTGACTTATTAAGTTAATTCAAAATTGACTATATTATTATATTCGCTGTAATATTACGCATGACATACTTCAAAAGAACAGTCATTTCAATGCAAATCCTATATTAAAGAGAACAGTATTCGGTTTACCATTTTTCGACTTACTTTTCCCCTTAAAAGTCCTCCATCATATTCGCAATGTTGACTTCTGGATGATACGACCTCTCCACTCGACATGATCGTAATAACCGCCGCATCCAACAACCCTTCTACATCCATAAACCGGCAACAAATCTTGTCTCGGAATCTTTATATTGCGAATAGGACGATCTTTTAACCTAACATAATGGCAGGTTTACTGAGAGGACCGTCGTAAAATGTCCCGTTGGCGTACGGATACCCTTGCAGGACCCTTCGAAATTTCACGAACTATTTCCCCGCACTAGCCCTCACTCAGCTTTTTTGTCGACTTTATTGTCCGGATTTTCTGCTCACCTTTATCGTTATTGTGTTCGCCCGACTTCATAAAGGATCGGCTCACTATTAAGACCTCATAACCGTGGGAAAATTTCTGCTGGCTACTTGAGCTAAGCTCTTTGCGGCTTTCGCTGTACCTTTTAAATTGTTAGAAAAATAACTGGGAACCTTCTGTGATCTACTTGTTATATATAAGCATTTCGAATATTTATATTTGCTTATAAATATTATTGATATTGTCATTTTGTATCTACAATTTGATAAAACCATTTTTCTTTTTAGTACGTGATCAAATAAAAATCAGGCTCCGGTGGCGAGTCAATAAATCCGTAGAGGCAATTGAGTGGATACGATGGGCGTGTTAATTGACTGGGCGCGTGTATCGGGAGCGTCCGGCGCTCAGTAGCCGGTAGAATCATCGCGTGAATGATAATTTGCCTGAGCGCCGGCGCCGCATAAATCCGAGCTGTCGGCTCGGAATTGAACGGATGCATGCGTTCCCTCTGCATACGTAGACTTGAATATATCTCTGGAAGTGAACTTTTGCCTACTAAGTTATTTACATGATCATGTTTCTTAAGAAAAATATACTACGTTGTATGCAAAATCTTTTTGGTGTTTTACTCTTCCTATTATTTTTTCATAATCTATTAAAGGCATATCCTTTTTTTTAATTACTAACATTCACTTTGAGAATTAGATTATATAATTATTTAAACGTAAATGTTATCTATATATTCGTTATATTAACAATTTTTCAAGTATTCAGCAAGCAAAAACTTAGTCAACTTCTTCGTTCATTTCTACCCGACTGTAACGAAACTCAAATTAGGGTTATGTGTTTGATTTACATTTTTTATTTATAAATAAATGTTATATATTATCGTTTGCAATAGTATCATTTCGTTATTTTCTATATCATTGGTAAACGGGATGACACGAGGCTGAACGGCTGCATTCATGGTTAGATCAACGCATACGATACCCACGCCACAGGTGGCGTATAACATTTTTCGGGACGGGCCATTGCTCGGGTCGGCTTGGTTTAATTCGAGGCTTTTCGTTTGATAATAATTTGCAGTCTATTTTTATTAAAAAGCGAGAAAAGGTTAAAATTGACTTAAATTGTTTTATAAATCATGACAAAATATGTATTTTTGTATGGAGATGTACATCTAACTTTACTTTAAACAACATTTAGAAATTAAGAAGCTCTGAAAATTAAGTATGTTATCAAATATTTTAATTTTGTACCCAATATGAGAGCATAAATGAATCTTAATTTTCTTAATTTGATAGATATATTATAATACTAGTTATCGCCCAAGGCTTCGCTCGCTATGTAGAGACGTTGATAAAAGTGGGCTATGTAGTAACCCAGGATATATGTAAGCAGATAAGCTATCTCCATTTTGAATTCTACTTAATATAGCCGTTGTAGCGTGAAGAAGAAATAAAGAAGAACAAATACAACACCCACACATACCTGCTCATAAAATTTATTATTTATATAATATAGATGTGATAGTGTATTTCTAACCATTATTCTTTACGTTAAAATATCTAATGTCAGGTGGGGCTTTAAACAATTATTGTTCGCTTGACAAATTGCCGGCAAAGCTTACGTGTCGTTGCTATAATTTGATACAATTTTCACCGCCTTTCCACGTATGGGCCGACAATTTGCATATATGTGGGGTGAGCTTATGCAAATATTTTTTTACGTACTGTTTACTTACCCTACTCGGAAAGGAAACACTGGGTGTTTTTAAAAGATTTAACCTCTTTGTCGGGTCATTAAGTGCGAAACTAATTTGCTTACCTTTGAAATGTGTTAAAGCTTTGTACCGGATAATTATTGTAGGGTAAGCGTCCCCGTTACGTGATATGCAGATTTACGGGCTTGTTGATTTTTCTACGAACTTTCTATTGTATTTTATTGTTCCTTTCTACTACAAATAAGTTAAAAATTTACTGTGCAATAAAAAAAATGAATACTGTAATTTTTACCGTGGATTTTTTAATTTTCTCAGTAAGTGAAGACGTAACTTCTCAGCGATATTGAGCATGTGGGAATCGTTGAAATTAAATTTTCTTTGTCTTCCTATCTGTGGGCTGGCGTTATTAAATTTTCTTGTGTTTTTTTAACACAGGCGTATCATTAGATTGAGGGTTTCCGTCAAGAGGAAATTGTGGCGACGAGGGGAGCAACGCTGAGCAACTAAACATATTGAAAAAATAAAAATCCCGGCTACTTACGATATATGGCGGATAGTTAGCTCTATATTAGAATTGATTATACGAAATGTGTACATTAGACGACATGTCAGTCTTTTGTCAGAGGAAAAATACTATTTTCTACAATATAATACCTTTTATATATAATATCTATTTATTATAAAATAATAATTTATATATGATATTAATAACAATGTATACGTTATTTAATTTTAATATCTTTTTATATTTGTATTTTTAATTATTTGTCCATTATAGTTAATTTAATTAATATATATCTATACACATATATATATATATATATACACATATATATATATATATATATATATATATATATATATATATATAAATAAATATATATATATTTATGATAATATGTACTACTAAAAACGCAACATAATTTGTATTGCGCACAAAGTATTACATAATATTGAAGTAGAGCTACTTTCAGTCAACACGACCATTGAAAGACGTTTGAAGTGGTTTCGCGGTGAGTATCGCGCGACGAATTTCAACACTGGCTTTGGGAATTTCACCTTAAATATACATATTACATTACGTAAAATTGCCCATTTTTTCCACTCTCCACCCTAGCAATTAGGGTAGCTTGTGTATAAATATTGCATAGCTCTCATTAATGTGCGTGTTCGTTTTAGTATATTTTTACGGTTCGCCTTTTGGTCGGCGTCTGCAAGAAACTGCGTCGTGGGATGTAATGAATAATTAAGACATGTTCAACAAGGAGAGTGGCATTTGCTTTTTTGGGTTTTCTGCGTAAAATGAAAAAGTGAAGCTTTGTCAATGTTAAGTAAGCTGTTATTTTTTATATTTCTACTTCTTTTCCAACACTGCGGTAATTTATGTAGATCTGTTGAATGAACTATTTTGTTAGCATACATACCTTGATCATTCGGAGAAGGTATTCGAAGCCGTAACGACGCCTGAAACAAACATTGAAATATTACAAAAAATAATAAATAATAAAATTCTTAATTGCCTAAATTTTAATTTTAACTTATTGAAAAAATCATCCATCACTCCACGACAAAATTAATTCGTTCAAAATTAAAATATGAAGCATTCGAATGATTAAAAGGCCTTCCGAGATTGCATTTCGACAATTAACGCATTAAGACTGGGCTCGCCAATAAAGAGCAACTCTTAATTAACGGTCCCTGTTAAAAATTGAGTACAAATTCAAGTAGCAAATCTCTCCCTCGCTGGGGATCTAGTGAATGGTCCGTAATATTTTAGTTTGCTTGAAACAAAACGCGTTTCACTGAGGGTTGAGCTGTCACGTAGACACAATAAGCCTTTTAATTCGATTCGTCAAGACGGACGCAGGAGACAAAGGCCCGGAGTTATCATTCAATGGGGCACTCTTACCTTTTCTTATTACTTCGCTTCGGTTTTCTTTTGAGATATCGGCGTGTACACATGAGATGAAAATCTATTAAATTCATCTGGTGTCAGGTTTTATAAGCTTCATTTTTAAAGGTTGTTATTTAAAATATTTCTTAACGATGTATACTTACACGTTTTACAATAAGTACCTATTTGTGCTTGAATTTAATATACTACTAATATACTACTTCAGTCTGAGAGAACCTAGCAAGTTTTTGAAAGACATGTGAAGTCCGCCAACCCGCACTTGGCCAGCGTGGTGGACTATGGTCTAATCCCCCTCGTATTGGAGGGAGGCCCGTGCCCAGCAGTGGGACGTTAAAAAAGGCTGAATACAAATACTACTTCAATGGGGTTTACTTCATTACTACTTTTTGTAAAATAGTAGTTAGTTTTTTGGCATGAATATGTTAAACGTTTGCTTAGTATTTAATTATAAAATGTAATTAAAAACTGTATATAAAGCGAAACAAGGTGTAAAATACTACGTGGTATGAACATACATTTCGATATTAGATTTGATGTTTGGAATGAGTACATCGTGTGTAACGGTCTTAAAGTGCACTTGATCCCGTGTGTCGCCGTGACTCGACTGCCGATTCGTAGCTAACAGCTTTATTTGTTGCCTCCGCTCTTTAAACTACCCGCTAATATATCACAGTAGGTTGTCGACACAACGTGAGTTTACTTAGTTTTTAAATTCTCAGCATGTAGCTGATTGCTCCAAACTATATTTTATAAATAATATTTCTCAATACATAAATAATTTTTTTGGTAAAAATTATTTGGCTGGAAAAATAGATTTTGTACTAAATGTAAAACTGATTGAGAAAACGGAACAGTATAATGACGATAATATACCAATTATAACAGGACATATTGTACATACGTCACTAGTTTTGTACAAGGTCTTAATTTTTTTGCAATTAAAATACTAAATATAGCTTATTGTATTCTATAAAATTCTCTTCTTCAATATGACGATGATAAATATATTATTTATAAAATATTACTCTAATAAAAACTGTGTTTACTTAGTGGTTTTTTAAACGACTTCCAAAAAGGAGGAGGTTCTCAATTCGTCGGATTTTTTTTTGTATGTTCACCAATTACTCGAAGACGCCTGAACCGATTTGGACATTTTTTTTTGTTTCAAACGGTATATATACTTCCTAGGTGGTCCCATATAATTTTTATCGAAATCGTTCAAGCTTTTTTTTAAATTAATAAATAAATTATTTTTTTAAATAAATTGCTTAATCGAACATGTTATTAAAAAAAACTTTCTTCTAACGAATTACCTGATTATTACGTCTACACTAAAAATGGACAAATAAAAACTTAAAGAATAAAAATAAAAACCGACTTTCAGGCACTAAAATGTAAAAAATAACTAAACGGGGGTTTTCATTTAGAATAAGATACCTGATCAGATATTTTCGAAGTCGGTGCCAGCCGATAATATTTTAAGATATGAATATTTAATAGGTAAATATGTGTTATACGTATCGAAATATATTACATTTGCTTTGCATCGGTTGGCACTGACTTCGAAAATATCTGATTAGGTATCTATTCTAAATGAAAACCCCCGTTTAGTTATTGTTTACATTTTAGTGCCTGGAAGTCGGTTTTTTTTTAAGTTTTTATGTTGTTAAAGAGATAACCTCAATAAATAGGCTTGTAATATAAAATATATACGAACCCTTTGTAGGGAATAGTTGCAATATCTAGTCTATTTAATTAGGGTAGCAATTTCATTTAAGAGGAAATTAATAGAATGTATAGTAGCGCACGCAACACGCATACGATTATACATATATATAAGATACATTTTATTGTAAGTTATATTACTAAAAGCTAAATAATTTGAAAGCGTTGATATTACAAAGGCATGTTCGCGAAAAGAGAACACTTTAATTACTCTAATGGCACGAGTGTTAATTACGATAGAGATTCACGGCGACGACTTCTCAAATTAAGATGCATGATATATTAACATCGTGTTTTATAATAGATTATGAGTTTAATGGCTCTTTTAAATAATTGTCTAAGAAAATATAGGATAAAACTTTTCTGTACAATCACGATTTGTCTTTTGTTTTGTATCTTCTCTTGCACTTACTAATTTTCCTCAAATTATTTTCAAAACTCAAAACTTAAAAGCAAATTTAAAAAGGCTTAATAAAAATGTATAAAGATGAAAAAAAAAACTTTTTAACAAAAAAATAAGAACCAATTTCAAACAAAAACACTAAAAAGTAAAAAAAAAAGCTGATTGGTAGTTTTCATTTACTATACATACCTAATCAAATATTTTCGAAGTCGGTGTGCTTTGCTTTATATGGGCTGGCACCGAATTTAGCTTTAATTACTTAGCCTAAGCACACCGACTTCGAAAATATTTGATTAAGTATGTATAGTAAATGAAAACTACCAATCAGTTATTTTTTACTTTTTAGTTCTCTTGTTTGAAGTCGGTTTTTATTTTTTTGTTAAAAAGTTTTTATTTTTCCCTTTTTAGTATAGACAGTAGTAGCAAAGTAAGAATTCTAACGTGTGAGGCTTGTCAAATCAAACAAAATAAGCCCAAACTCAAAGTATCTACTATTAGCCGTTAAAGAGTTCCACCTATCCACCTTCTGGCCTTACCATCAGATCATATCAACAATACCGAACCATTGTACTATCAACGGAAATAGAAACACTTGCAAAGCACTTGCTATTTTTCCACCCTTAGGGGTGGTATTTTTTTTTGAAATTTAAATGGCACCAATCTGGAAGTATACACTTTCAAACAAAATAAAAATTGTCCAAATCGGTTAATAAATGACGGAGTTCTGAGGTAACAAACATAAAAAAATACAGTCGAATTGAGAACCACCTACTTTTTGAAGTCGGTTGAAAATTGCATATTTCGTATTTTTCTTAAACAGTTTTGAATAAATACCGAAAAAAATAATAGGGTGACCACAAAAATAATGACTCGGATAACTTCGCATTAATCACTTTAATTAAATGGCCGTTAAATCACGCTAATTGCGATCTCATAGCTCCTTTGTTTTTATTTGCAGCCCAATTTTTTGTTGTCCCCAAAAGCTACGCTTTGAATGGAATTCCTTTATTTGCTGGTCTGTTTACAAACAGCCGCACGACAAAGAATATTTAAAAATTATAACCGGTATAAATTAAAAAAAGTATAGAAAATATTTTATAGGTGTAGGAACGAGATTTTGCCAGCTTATTTGGGTATTTTGGGTTATTTATTTTAACATGCTGTAGTGTTATGTTTTATGTAGATAATTTATGTCTAAAAAAGTTTTTTTTATATACCGTTTAAAATCATTTTCCACATGTGTTATTTTAATATTTTTTTTTTGTTTTAGTAGAGAACTTATTCTATACTAACTTGTACCTGCGAGTGTGCTTATTTATCTTTGTTTCAAGTCAAAATGGAGTGACGGATTGTTGTGAAGTTTTGTATGAAGATAGTTAAAGGGCTGAAGAGTGACATAAGTTATTTTTAATCTTATCCCTTTAGGAAACACGCTATAATAAGGCTCGTACACAAGAAGTTTCAATAAAATTAGTTATTTGTATGAGGATTGATGAGCTCGAGATGGACAAAGGTATATTTTTGTTCTTTTTACCTAAGGAAAAACCCGAGCGAAGCTAGGAGTTTGTCACCAGTTAAAATATTTTTAAAATGTAGAATATATTTTTCTTCCTATACATTTCTAGCTTAACCGGTATTTTTGTTACATAGGGCAAAATATTTAACAAATTAATGCTTAATTTTGAATTGCTTTATATATACATATTTAGAAAATTTTCAAATGAACACATATTTTAGGGTGAGGGCCATCAAGATCAGATGAAGTTACTTTTCGTTGTGTAAAAACTTATAAATGCAATATGAATATCAAAAAATAATATCTTTTAGTTTTATGATACAGCAGTTTCGACATAGTAACTGAATATATACAAACAGGCTCCTGCATGTTCTTTTAGACTCGATATAATTTAGATTCACGTATATTATATACAATATACTGCAGGAATGTTGTTTTAAGGATATATTGTATATTAAATATCACTTATGCTTTGATTAACTATGTCGACTTATAAAAAACATCATTTCAATGTAAATAACAGAATACTTATAAAAAGTATTATCTACATAAATTATTATATACTGTAACTAACGAATTACTCGCCTCCGCTCGGGTTCTTCCCTAATTAATATAATAATTATAATATAAATAATAAAATAAAAAATAAATAAATAAATAATAAAAAAATAATTATATATAATTATAAATTTTTACAAATTTGTAAAAGTATAGTAATAGTGTTGCTTAATAATTTGTCTTTTTAAATAATAGCAAACTAAATTAAAATTATTATCCTTAATTAATTTTAACTTTTTAAATTACACATAGAACAATTATGTGGCTTAAATAATTAACACTATATTTTATATTTTTCTTTATGGTTATAAATATAATAATGGCAATACTAAATATAGATTACTAATTAATATTTTTAAAATTGTTATAATTATAATAATAACAGCAAAAATTAAATAAATAATTTTCCATATTTAATTATAAAACTAATTAAAATTATAAAAATGTTTAAAGTTAAAAAATATTGTAAGGTAATTGGTGCAATTTTCATTTTGTTATTTGTGGGTAGGCTGTTTGTAACAACTATATCTTCGAGACATCTAACACGTCAGTCTCTCCCGTGACCATGATTGCTGTAAAGCATTCGAAACGTCGGGAACCAAAAATCCAAATAAATCCGCGAAAAAATCCGAAAAAATAGTTTTATTTAAAATGTCAAATATTCGCGTCAATCTAAGAAAGTATTATTTTTTAAAATCATGCTTTACATCACTCAATCTCTCATCTCATTCACTCATCAAATTTACATTCTCAATGTATTAGTTTAGGTATAATATTAAGAGTATTAATAAACAATTTTCTCTGTCATAGAACTCCCAAATGTTCTTGTTTTCAACCGACTTCAAAAACGAGGAGGTTCTCAATTCGACTGTATTTTTTTTTATGTTTGTTACCTCAGAACTTCGCCATTTATTAACCGATTTGGACAACTTTTGTTTTGTTTGGAAGGGTATACTTCCAGATTGGTCCCATTTAAATTTCAAAAAAAATACCACCCCTAAGGGTGGAAAAATAGCTAATGATGAATTTAACCTACTTCTAATTGTCATATTGACTTGAAACTTTGCAAGTGTTTCTATTCCCGTTGATAGTACAGTGGTTCGGTATTGTTGATATGATCTGATGGTAAGGCCAGAAGGTGGATAGGTGGAACTCTTCAACGGCTAATAGTAGATACTTTGAGTTTGGGCTTATTTTGTTTGATTTGACAAGCCTCACACGTTAGAATTCTTACTTGCTACAACTGTCTACACTAAAAAGGGAAAAATAAAAACTTTTTAACAAAAAAATAAAAACCCGACTTCAAACAAAAGCACTAAAAAGTAAAAAATAACTGATTGGTAGTTTTCATTTACTATACATACCTAATCAAATATTTTCGAAGTCGGTGTGCTTTGGCTAAGTAATTAAAGCCTACCTATTAAATACATACCTAATCAAATATTTTCGAAATCGGTGCCAGCCCATACAAAGCAAAGCACACCGACTTCGAAAATATTTGATTAGGTATGTATAGTAAATGGAAACTACCAATCAGTTATTTTTTACTTTTTAGTGCTTTTGTTTGAAGTCGATTTTTATTTTTTTGTTAAAAAGTTTTTGTTCTGTAATGATTTCACCTGGCTTTGCACAAATTCCTTTAATTTTTATAACATACTAAAATGCAGGGTTTACTAACAGTAAGTATGTAGTTAATTTTGACTGTATTTAAAATAGTTTTTATATCGCTATTAAAATACGTTGACAAGGTACGTGTTTCATTATTTAGTGCCATAAAGGCAGCTTTGAAGTACCGCGGAAATGGCCGTGTCCGGAGCGTTGTCAGAGGCTGCGTGATCTAGCGCGTTGTTCATTTTCTTAATTGTTTTCTTTCGAAGCACTCACTCCACAATGGATAATGACAGTCGCTTTGATCTTAATCACAATGTGTGATTGAGTAAAGCACCCTACTTTTTATTTATAAATGTGCATTGACCATCTACATATATGTATGTACATATATATCACCTCTGTATCTATATGAAGTTGTAGCCATATTGTTTAAAGCGCATTTTAGCTAACAAGCGCTAACGTTTAGTATAATAATTGTTTTTCAATTTAACATGCTATTACTTTGATAAGTATTTCATAGTCTGTCATAAAAAATATAAAAGAATTTGGTATATTTGGAACCACCTTCTACGAAATTTGAATGTACTCGCAATTAGAATATATACGGTAAGTAGGTACTATAATAATAAAAACACTGTCATTTTAAGGAAAAGTTTAAATTAATTTCACAGTGCTATAACTTGTTTTATTTACAGTAATTTAATAATAATTATTAAATTATTAATCATGTACATTGAAATGGACGGAATTGACTTATTTGAGTTCCTTGTTACTATTTTATACATATTTTTTTTTGGTTTGGACAGGGTCTTTAACTAATTCTATCGTGGCATATAATTCGATAGCATAACTTAGATGGAATGTGATGAGATTGGAATATAATGAGAGCAGCAAATTTGTACAGCTGTAAAACGTTATGAAATTCTATGTACGTGTTTCAGAATCCTCTGGAAGCGTATTCATCCCGCACCAAGTTGAAGACACGTGACATTTCGAACGGGCACAAAACAAAACAGAAATTACGTGGCAAAACTCTGCAGTGTGCGGCGGTTAAGCTCGCTCTATGGATGTGTGCGTGCGCCTGAATTAGACGCGAAACTTTCAAAGTTTTCCCAAATTTCTGCCCCCACACCCCTCTCCCTCGATCGATACGCGCCGAGCGAGTAAGCGCCGCTCGCATCTCTGATGAAAATATCGGACAAGATTCCTTTGGACCATGATGTTTTGTGGTGATACTTACTCGTTTAGTTCATACTGTATTGTTCGTGCATTCTATGCAATTCTACGTACAGCAAGTACTAAAAGTGTACTTGCACTACCTAATAAAGGTGGTACAATGGTTTGGCGATGTGAGTTAGCTCCACGTTTCATTTGCTGTGCATGTGTATAGTTTGTATGATATTTAAATAAATAATTATTTTGTAAGCTTATAACGAATTGCTTACTAATAAATAAATAATTACTTAATCAGAAATAGAGGAAACACATTTACTGTGGTTTTTGTTAGTTTTTTGACTTGCAAATTAATGATTTAAAAATATCTATTTGTTCTAATTATAAAAGCATGACGATTAAGAATTTAAATGAATAAAATACTTTATTTGAAACGCGGACGCAAAATATACATTAATTTAGATATCATTATTCATTACTTGTGAGTTAAATACGTATAGAATATATATTGAATTGCCTTTTATTATAAGCTGATGTTAAATTCGAAAACTTAAATGTTTATAGGTATTTCATATTATGTACATAATCGTGATCAAACGACCCATGCCAACTGTCAACGAGCAAAACGGAAACGACAGTGAAAATTGGGTGCACGATAGCTAGCCGTTGTTTGTCATTAATTGAGGGATCTACGATGATCTTAGAAGTGCTCGAGAGCAGGGCCTAAGGGCGACACTCTTGGGAGATATCGGCTGGTCAATCGCGTTGACAGCGACCCTCCGGCTTCTAGTGGCCGGCGTTAGGTGGGAAAAACTACCGCCTGACACTACTTAACGAACGAGGCAGAACCGGGAATTTTCTTGAGTGCTTGTTAATGTTTTATGGGCGGAACTTTTTCAAAGTAGTGTTCGGAATGACGCGTTAAGTGTACCTACATAATTTAACACGTTTCCCTTGACGAGCATCGATTGTTTCCATTTATAAAATACAGTTTCCATGCGAGCGGTCAATGTACACTTAATGCTGTTAAATGAATTTTAATTCTACAATGTATATAAAAATGGGATACGGTAGAGAAGTTTTGTGATTTATAACAATTAATATTTGAAATATTGACAGTATTAAGGGAAATGGCCGACAGCCGACAAATCATGTAAAAACCGCCCCGGAAAAAGGAACCACTGGCCCGATGCTCGGGGACTTTATTTGGAAATGGAAAGTCTGAAAAATAAACGACAGGCGGGCGGGGGAATGATTTATACAGAGCGGCTAGTGTGCGCGAGTTCGATTATCGGAATGATATTTCTCGATATTAAAGTGTTGCCAAGAGGACTGTGGACAATATGACCCGAGGAAGATTTATCGGGCAATTCAATATGACGTCGACGGCCGTTACGATTATTTCATTATATTGTCGGCGCCGTAAAAACTGTTAGCATTTTATTTTATTGCTGGTTCGCGGACGAATTTTTATTTCAATATTTTATTACGTTGTAAAACCGGCTGTAGAGTTTTGCTTTAACAAGTCAAGTGCATCACTGGTGGTAATTTGGTTTCCATTTTCGTAGATTTCCATATTCTATTATGTTTAACTTGATAATATAGACAACTAGCGGTTCACTCTCGCTTCGCTCGGGTTCGCCTCTAGAAAAACAAAAATAATGATGTCCCACGGGAACCGCATATTTTTTTCGAGATAAAAAGGAGCATATGTGTTATTCTGATGTATGAGCTATATTATTGTAAAGTTTCATTAAAATTCATTCAGTAGTTTTTGCGTGAAAGAGTATTAAATATCTATACATCTATACATCTAGACATCCATACATACTCTCAAACTTTCGCATTTATAATATTAATAATATAAATAATATTAGTAGGATAATAGCAAGACAAAAGAGAATTCAAGAGTTTAGTTAGAATAGATATATAAATATTATTTTATATTACAAAAAAATATTAGTTCCAACTTATTTCTTTGCAAGACTAGTAGGGGTTCGATATCAGTTTATCTTATGATTTGTGTGTCTCGCCGGCATTACAAGTCGATCCACACTCTGTATGCAGGTGTTTTTTGCGACTTGCATATCTATAAGTATGAAAAAATACATTACTGCGAGTATAGAAAAGTAGTTTTATGTCTACATTATTATTTATGAAAATTATATAAAATTACACTATGGCGAGCGTGGCCAAAAATGTGCGTTACCTTATAATTCTTGCATATATGTATATTTATATATATTTAATATCTCGAAACCGGCTCTAACGATTTGGATAAAATTTTGTATTCAAATAAGGTTTTACTTTTTAAGTCTATCTATATAGGTCTCTGTTCTGAAAAAACGCATTTTTATGGTTTCCAAAAAACATGAATATACAAAAAAAAACGCCCATTGCGTATTTGTTTAATTGGTCTGTCTAGTTAAATAATATTATTTTATAATATCTATATCTTTACAAAAAACCTAGTGATGTTATAAATTTAAACCATTTTCTTACAAACCGAGTGACTAAACTCATAGATTCGCTATTACTTAAGCAAACTTAGAAACATATTCTTTGTGTTCTGTACCCGATAACCCTAGCATTTATTATTACACGGTTGTAAATTCGGACAAGTAGCGGCACTGCCTTATTGAATAACTGCATGACTCACAGCGATATGCTTCACTGAGTCTCCTGTGAGATAAAATAACTGATTTCTCAAACACTCAAATATAATCTGTATTGCTTTATCCTTAAATATCATAGTTGCGATAGCTTTTTGTACATTTTCTCAATGGCTTTTAGTGTACGATTGGTTTAAAGATTGGACATATTCTGTTACGCTACGTGCTCTCGAGATTTTTATTTAATGTTAGCGAAATATTAACGGACAGATTGGTATTATTAATACAGATATTTTCCATTAGAAGTTATTTAATTTACGACTTAGTGACGCTTTATGAGTTTAGAGGTAAAAAGAAGCTTTTGAGTACAATCTAGTTATAAATTATTATTTACGTATTTCATAAAATAAATGATTTGTAGAACGTGATTTTTTTTCTCCCTTTATAACAAAAATAAAAGTTAACTGACCTTTAAAGGTCACTTTAGCAAAATATTGTAAAAAAAAATAGTTTCGAATAAATCCAGTAAAACTACGTAGGTACTATTTCCAGTCAATACTAGATAAGTTTTAAAAACGAACAATTGCTTTAACCGAGTAGCATTGGGAGGTATGTAAAGAGATTACCATCAGATTTAAGTTCGCAGTAAACTCTCAGAATTAGGAACCGCTTGGACGAAATTCAGTATCTAGATTACAGGCCGAGCTTAAAGCGAGAGCCCGTATATAGATAGTGAATTCTGAAGTAGAACAGCGATTGTTACATAATACGAAATCAACTCACGATTCGCTCATTGTCGAGTTGCGGCGACTTATCATTTCATTTAGCTGCTGCACACCATTGAAACTCATAGAGTATGCTAGAAATGTCATGTTGCTATTATTAAAATAATAATTTCATGGACAAATAGTTTTTACAAAGCCTATGTTGCTTATCTGTTTTTAGAAATAAAATACATATTTGGACATAATTTTGTAAAAGTTATGAGCCTGTATAAATATATCGGACGTTATTATAAATGCGAAAGTTTGTATGTGTGTATGTTTGTTACTACTTGATATGTGAATGGATTTATATGAAATTTAGTATACAGATAAACTATGAACCGGAGTAACATATAATCTACCTATTATTAGGTACCTAGCGATCTTCGAGCGAAGCACGGATAAGTCGCTAGTATTGTATTTTTTTTGAGAATTTTCTTGTCAATCGCATAATGTGGCATTGGATGACGACACATTGATCGTCATTTAACTATTTTAAATAAATGTTCCTAGTAGTATTAAGTTCCAATTTATAGGTCAATGATTATAAAAAAGTGAAAAAAGATCCAACCACAAAAACTTACTTTTGAGAAAATAGGAGTTTTAGTAAAATTGGTTATATCAAAATAACAAGACGTTTTTTAACAAGTTTGTTTTGAAATTCCTCTTAAATATTTGGGTATTTTATCTACTTTCTGTATATATGTAAGTTGATATGTAGGTGCCATTTATGACAGTAACTAAAAAAAACGGTTTTCGTGGGCTGAATCCATTTTGCATAACTACGTCCAAATATGGACCTGTGTCTGAAAGAAAATAGATAAATTAAATAAATAAATAAATTAATTTTATTAGTATTCTATATAGATACCTCTATATTATGCTTAATATATCATTTCTCTGTACTTTCTACTCTGAAGCGAAACTTATCCGCCATGTGAATGGCTCAACAGTGTTGAATTTGTAAAGAGTGGACGTGCGTCGCATGCACGGCCAGGCTTTATCTTCGCTCTTGTTAAAGTTTTCGTTTGCACGCTTCAATGGTAGAATGGTGGAAATGAATAGTGCACTAAGTATATGTGAATTTCATAATAATGCATGTAGAAATACGGTAAGTTTAATGTATCTATATGTAGATTTTAAAACTATTCTTATATTTGACTAGCATTGCCCGCGGCTCCACCCGCGTTCAGATGAACAAAAACCAAATTCTTAGGTTTTACATATTAGTATAATTTTAAATTGCAGTTTTTTTAATTTTTCTCAGAAATGAGATATTTCCCCGCGGTAAAAAGTATTCTATATGTGGACCCGGATAATCAGCTATCACCATACCAAATTTCATCAAAATCTCTCCAGTGTTTTTTCTGTGATGCGGTAACAGACAGACAGACAGACAAAAATTCTAAAAACTATAGATTCGGCCTCTGTATCGATAATAATGTCTATTTCAATAAGATTTTCTTAAAAATATTTAATGTATAGATTTGACTTAGAATTTTATTATTATAATTATAGATAGATTGATACATCGTATCTAAACTTATTTTGTAAGCTTTGTCGAGTATAAAACATATTTAATATTATATAAAATATTCTTAAAATATATACAAAATATTTTTAAAATCTTATCTTGTTCTATGTAATTATTAATTTTGAGTAGCATAAATATAAAATGCGAAAGTTTTGTATTATTGTGTATTTTTAACTTCTTCACGTCGTAAAGGTATAACTGACTTGAGTTGAAACATTTATGACAGGAGTAATCGGCTACAACTAGTTTACTATAGGTACTTATTTCTCTAAAATCAATTAAGAAAATTTTATAATTATATTGAAGATTGAACTCCATTTGTTATTTCATAGCCTCACTTTAATTGAATTTAAATATATTTTGAACCCAACCCATAAAGTGCTCAAATAATGCCAATCTTTTTTACTTCAAGAAGCGTGCTTAGATGCACGCTTCTCACACATGCACTCCTTTAATTTGCAAATAATCGTTTGTTAATATTTGTGCCAACTTTTAACAACATTAAGTATGGAACAGTTAAATCTATAGCAAAATATTGAAGCATCAAAGCACACATGATATTAGCTAGTAAATAGCAACCTATTGTGTGTAAATGCGACGCGCGACGCATGGTTCCGGTGGATACGTTAGCCATCAGATTTGATCCCTTTCAAGAAAGGAATAAAAGGCTATTGTAGAGTGATGTTATTCTGGAAAATCAATCTTGTATTGTGTTTTGTAGGAAAAGGAGTGCTTTAAAAATATTTATACACTTAGGTAATAAATAATAATAAATAAATAAATATGTTGGGAAATTAACACACAGAACCATCTATGTAGTTCCATAGTAAGCTACGAGGCTTGTGTTATGGATACCATATAGTTAATACACTACACATATATAACTTTAAATACATTCATATTATAAATATAAACACTCATGACTGGATCACACAAACGAATGCCCTCAGCGGGACTCGAACCCGCGACCGCAGGTGCAGCAAGTAGGGCCACTACAAACAGAGCCAAACGTGTCGTCAAAGTACTAGATAATAAAATAATAATAATATTAATTTATTTGATGACATATTTCTTCATGATTTTGAATGAAGTGTTACTATACTTATTCGTTGAAATATATTACATTGCGCAGTGCTATATAAAGGGACGGATTTAGGCCTTATTATTTAATTATACAGCGGCTCACGTGAGGATCGTAAGTCGAACTCCTCCGACGGGGTGACCTGTCTGTCTAAGGGGCTGCCTTGGACACGTGATGCGGCCAATTAATTAGGCATAGGCTTCTCTCCTAGACTACTCGGTACGTCTTATAATATTCTAGTAAAACGTACCTATAAATTATAACGTGTAATGCACATAATATAAATATTTATTTCATTCTTATTTGACGACACGTTTGGCTCAGTTTGTAGTGACCCTACTTACTGTGCCTGCCAGTGTGTGTTCTCGGGTTCGAGTCCCACTGAGGCCATTCATCTGTGTGATGAGCACGAATGTATGTACCCAGTCATGGCTGTTTATATTTATAATATGTATGTATTTAAAGTTATATATGTGTAGTGTATCAACTATCTGGTATCGATAACACGAGTCTCGTAGCTTACCATGGAACTAGATGGTGCTGTGTTAATGTCCTAACATATTTATTTGTTTAGTTTATTTATATGTCCTAACATATTTATTTAAATGTTTATTTATTTAGTCTTCATTTGTATTCAAGTTTTTATTTCTATTATTATACATAATCTTTACATGTTTCGATACATACGAGTATATATTGGGACATTAACTAAGAAATACCGTCTATTTCTATAGCCCTAATTAATCAACAGTCATACAATACAGAATAGAATCTAAAGCTACCCACTCCTACAAATGGACGCAAAAACAGGATGGCGAAATAATTTGAATACGTAACGAATCGGAGGGTAACACACGGGCGAGCCATTCTTTAACTTACTCTTCGCTGGATAAAGAGCTGGAGTTGTTTTTAAGGGATGACCGATCGTGGAAATTTATGTATCGCGAACAGTGCCGCCGGCCGAACCCCGGCAAAACGAGGTTTCAGCAAGGGTAGATACAGGAAGACGACAGATGGAAGCAAGAATTATGCTCCCCCCAGGCTGATGAGGAAAATGTGATTGTGCAAACTTTTCGATGCTATGCAAATCGGACAAGCGAGACGACATACGACGGACTCACCGGATTTCGTCGGACCGATGCGACGCCGTTATTTACACTTTTGAATTGAGATATCTTATGTCACCGTGTAGTGGACTGGAATAATTGTATGCGAGCCAGGGCATGTTTTTTGAATGAGGTACCCTCCAACTTTATGTAAACTTCTGAAACGTTAGCTCATATCGATGTATTCAAATTGATTCATTGAATAGCGATTAATGGATGACCGATTTGAGATCATACTCTTAATAGAAAATGTTGAAATAACAATCTTTTTGCTTTTAAGATAAAATGTGAAAAGATATTTTTAATACTAGCAACTAACCCTTGCTTCGCTCGTGTTCGCTCCTAATCAAAATCAAAAACAAATCTATCCCACGGGAACCGTACATTTTTTTCGGGATAAAACGTTAATCTATGTGCTATTCCAGACTATAATCTATCTTTGTGCCATATTTCATTCAGATCTATCCAGCTGTTCTGGCGTGATTGAGTTAGCATTAAGCAACTTAATATTTATGGCATTTATGTTTACTAAATGCTGGTATTGAAAATATCACAAATTATGTAATTTAGAAATATTGATTATTATTATTATTAATATTTAAGTTTCTCTTGGAAACGTGAAGGACGTTTATTGACTTATATGAGAGGTTTCTGTACCATCGTCAATTGATATATGAATCGAAGGCCTTGTTTAGATAGGGTTAGTGGTGTTTTATTGAAATACAAATGAGTGGCGCAGAAGTCGGCGACCCGTATTCAGAATGTGCCTCGAATAAAAGGGCCGCATTAGAATAATTTGCCTACCGAACGAGCTCAATTCTTCACATGGAAAGGCCCTAAATTTCACTATTTTACATACTTGGGATTATCATATCTGTGCGGGTGTCGGCCCCTAGGCAGGGCCCTACTTTTTGTTAGCAGCACCCGACCTCTATCGGCCGTCTCCAAAATATTTAGTTGTTACTTTTTGTTACACCATACGTGAGTGGACTCTAAATCAAATACAGTTTTGTATTTAATTTAGAAAGAGCTTTTAAGAGCACTTTACAATATTTTACTTACAATTCTGATAAAAGTTATTTTAATTTATGAATTGTTAAAATTACTATTTATGTAATTGTATAGGTACCATTTTCATTTTTAATAATTTTCATCACTTATTGTGGTTATAATGCTATAGATAAGAGGCACACCTCACTTAACCCCAACAGGCCCTACGCAGACGAAGCCATACGAGGGACGGAGGTGGGTGAATTAGCCCAACTCTAAAACCTCAATTAAGTCTCGTCTAGCGTGCATTCAGATCGGCCACATCCAATTATCGCGGGCAACCTTTGTTTCGACTTCGGTGTCGACTGTCGGGTGTAGACTGATACTAATACATTTTCGATCATGTAAGTTGTTTATATTACATACAATTTCTCAATAATCCGTACCAGCAAAAATGAATGCTTAAATATTATGAAGTTCTATTTGTATTTCTTAACTACCATTGCCCGCGGCTCCGCCCGCGTTCAGATGACCGAAAACCAAATTCTTAGGTTTGACATATTAGTATACTCTTACATTGTAGTTTTTGTATTTTTTCTTAGAAATGAGACATTTTCCCGCCGTAAAAATATTCTATATGCTGACCCGGATAAGCAGCTATCATCATACCAAATTTTATCAAAATGTTTTCAGTGGTTTTTCCGTGATGCGGTAACAGACAGACAGACAGACGAAAATTCTAGAAACTATAGATTCAGCCTATGTATCGATAATAATGTCTATTTCAATTAGATTTTCCAAAAAAATATTTAATGTACAGATTCGGCTTAGTTACAATTTAATTATATGTATAGATTGTAAGTTAAACCATTAGGAATCACTCAATTTTATCATTTGTTATATTTTACAATTTAAAGTGTAGAACAATGTATAATTTGACTCCTTGAAGTGGAGGGTAAAAATAGCTTGTCATGCTTACACTCACAGTCGCTTCACCCCTTGCTAAATGACAGTAAATGTATAGAACTCTTCACTCTACTACAATATGATTAAAATACTCTACATTTATATTTTGTGTACAAAACAAACAAATTAGTAAATCATATACATATATATATACCTATATAATAAATAGATATATCAGAATGTAAGTTTAATAAACACCATTGTTCTTTTCTACAATTTTAAGGTTCGTTTAGGTTAAAACCATTTATGAAATTATCAAGATTGTCTGTTTATTTGACTGATGTTTTAATTATAAACACTTACAGAGATCGAATAATCTACAAAAAATAAATTGAGCATGTTAAAACACTATTTAACACACTGTATGTATATATATATATATGTACCTATATATAAAATTGTGCTTTTAGTAAGTAAAACGTTAGGTAAGAGGTCCCAATAATAGGGCTGGTATTTAAATCAACGATTTATATAAAATTAAAACATATATGAATTCAAAAAGTTTTAAAGAAATTGTAGGTATTATTTTAAACATACCCTTAGTTCATAAAGACGTGTCGCGTGCCTGAGGCGATGACGGTTGGCGGCGCGACAGTCATCGCCAAATTAACACCTATTATGTGCGTATGTGTTAGTTCAAATACAGCATAAGACATTATGAAGATTGTAAGATTGCCCTTCCTTTTATTTGGCATAATTATCAAGATTATTGTTATTAAAAGAAAATGTTTGAAGAATCTTTAAATGAATGATTTATCTAAACTTATTTTAAGAAACGAATATAATAGAAATCGTCGTAGCTAACATGGTTTGGAAGTTAAACAAAAATTTAATATAAGAATATTGCGTTCCATAAAAGATCTTGTTTTCAGCCTTAGTCCAACGCAAGGCAGTGCAAGTAATTAATATAATTTTATTTCCCTCGCTGCCATCGGAATTCTCTCGGTAATTGGAAAATTTATTGCAAGGTGTGCGCCCACCATGATGTTTCACTTCTAGAATGATTTATTATCTCCTGAAACAATTTTAATTGCTTCCAGTGACACGGTGTAAACAACTATTCGATTAAGTTAATTCCATTATATCAAGGCCGTGCAATTAATTTAAGAGCCTCCGTATAATGCTTAAAATTTAGAGTCATTAGACGCTTTGGAATGGTTCAAATTATGGACGTATAACTAATGATAGAGAGATGAGATAAATTAAAATTTATGTATGATTTTAATATTTACAAAGAAAATGTATTAAAATATTGTAATAGTAATTTATTTTAAGAAATATAATTTATTACAAATTTATGTTAAGTTAATTCTCATGCCTCTATATGTTTTTGAACAGAAGTTCTTGAGGTACATGTCGCTTTTATACGCTTAGCATTTGTTAAATATGTAAAGATTTGCTTTGCTGGACTTTAAATTCAGTTTTTATTTAATAAAATGAACTCAATTTGGATGTGTAATCTAATAAAATATTTATACATAAACAAGAGCAAACCCGCAGGTCACGTCTTGTAATTAACATAACGAAAGCACGTAAATAAAACCACTTAACATGCTATTAAGCTCAAAAACAAGAGCTTTGAGCATGGGAGCATTAGTAATCATAATTAAGGAGACCTCGGGCGATAAGATGTGCGTTGAGCATGAAATAAGGACTCACATGTGGCACAGTACGTGCGGAGTCACTCGTGCATCGGACTTAGAAATCTCATCCAGGGGTTTGATATTGTTAATCTTCATAAGTAATTACTATTACTTAGCGTAAATATACATACTTTTTTTCCCTCAAATACCTTATTAGGCAGTGGTAGGCCAGTGGTAACGCGCTCGCTTGGGAAAATGAGTGAAGCGAGTTCAAATCCCGGTCTCGCACCTCTGAATTTTCATGTGCGAATCATTTCCAACATGATTACCATTTGTCTTAACGGTGAAGGAAAACATCGTGAGGAAACCTGCATGTTTTCAAAAGATATGTGAAGTCCGCCAACCCGCATTTGGCCAGCGTGGTGGACTATGGCCTGATCCCCCTCGTACTGAAGGGACACCCGTGCCCAGCAGTAGAACGTTAAAAAGGGCCGAATACATACATACATACCTACTATTTTGTTCAACAATCAATATTTTTCATCAGCATTAGATATATATGAACGCAATCTGATTTTGAGCAAAATTGTTCAAAAAAATGTTCCAAAGGTATGAAAATAAAATTCAAATCATTCTCCATTCATTGATTTTCATTCCAGTTACATTTTCCAACTATTTGTTTTCCTATGTTAAACTGATATATTTAAATTTCAATAATAATATGTTGCACAAAACGGTCTCTGACAAACTCATATCCGGCGACAGCATCAGCGTAGCTCGTAGCGCACTTATCGAATTTACGCTACGTCATTCATTTCATGAGTTGCAAATAGATGGCAAAATAGAAACTAGCACTCGCCATTTACAGCGGATTGAATTTATTTGGAATGAAATTCTGCAAACAACATATATCTAATAATCTAAAAAAATTGGCATGAATAAATTTTAACAGTTACTCTATTATCTCCTTTGATTAATAATATTGTCGATATTTCACTAAATAGAAGGCGAAAAGAAATGCTTTTATAATTAGGTATATTATTTCTGAGTATTTTTTATAACTATATCACAGAAGCCGCGCACGAAAACTAGTAAAATAATACATTGTATGTCTAGTACATTCTACTCGATTATTTGACTAGGACTTAACTAGCGACTCAGGTACGTTTTAACGGTTAGTATTGAATAAATATACTAGAGTAAATATAGATTATATCCCTTACTTGAGAAATGATTGATTGCCCATACAAACTTTCATCCCCCTTTTCACCTCTTTAAGGGATGATTTCCGGGATAAAAACTATCCTATGTCCTTTCCAGGATCTCAAACTATTTTCATACCAAATTTCATCTAAATCTATTCGGCGGATATTTAGTTTATCCATTACAAATAAACTTACAAACATACAAAAAACATTTTTCTTCTTTATAATATTATAGTTTAGAAAATATTGACTAAGTTTATATTTATTTCATAGAAAGTGTATTAAATCGATGCATGAGAAAGCTATTCAAATATCGTATTGAGCTCCTGTCTCATTACAACGCTTTTGTACTCAATGGAATTAATTTCCGAGCTCACCGCAGACAAGAGATTCTCGTGTTTGTCGATCTATCTTTCACTGTTTGGAATATTGAACTATTGCTGGCCGATTGAAATGATGTGTTTAGAACAAATGAGGACTACGAGTATTAGTAATTTCTTTATTAAAGAAGTATTTTTGGAGGACTTTTTTAACCAATGTCAGGTGTGTATAAATTTATTTTTTATCTATCACTTCAACATAGGTTTGAATCTTTGCTAGAATAAATATTTATTTGATCTTATTCTGGGTGAGTAGATATATAGAAACTCTCCTTACGTTTAAAGTTACACCATCTTTTCTACACTAATTATAGTGAAACTTGGAATAAGTCAATATATTACAATACGTATATATCATTAATATTAAATAACATTTTAGTTATGTAAAAATATTGCAATACCAGAACAACAAAAGGACATCCCTAAAAAACAAAAATTCAGTCGTCATACTCTACGATCGGAAAAAGGTTCAATAGGACGGAAAAAACTAGCTGTCTTGTCGCACCGTATTAGATTCTGATTTATACGCCATCGGGACTAAGGGTGGACGTAGCCTTAGCTAGGTCCATTATAACTTGACCTGTTCGGCTTCCTTTCCCAAAACAAGATCTACACAGTACCGAAGC
This sequence comes from Brenthis hecate, assembly GCA_951806755.1. Classification (NCBI taxonomy): domain Eukaryota; kingdom Metazoa; phylum Arthropoda; class Insecta; order Lepidoptera; family Nymphalidae; genus Brenthis; species Brenthis hecate. The sequence goes on along the minus strand of OX638258.1, from coordinate 12,077,072 downwards.
TATCAATACTTATTTATGTGTCAAATAAGAATAGGCACCATGCATAGTATTAGGAAGCGAAGATTGCTCGATTCGGCCGATTGAATGTACCTCCCCATACTAACTTCCTTGCCATTTAACGCGAATCCAAGCAACAAAAGGATCTGCCGTGCGAAATGACAAAATACCAATCCTCTATTTCCGTTGTTAGTATGGATTCGAACAAACAATTTTCTATATTGTAGTGCTTTCTATTTTCTTATTTATCATGATAGGCGCAAACGTAAATTTAGACTAACATTACTAGTGAGGAAAGACTAACCTTCTCGCTCGGGTGCTTCTCTAATAATAATATACTATTTAAAGAATTTTATTCCCATCAGTAACTTATGTATTAGTCCAGGTCTTAGTATGGCTGCCTGCTTTTTATCTAAATCTGTCGAGCACTTCCGACGCAACTCGCAATAACGCAAAAGCAAATTGAAATAACAAACATACAACATACAAATCTTTGCATCTATAATACTAGTGCGACTAAAAATCTATGAATATTTGGAATACTATATATTTTAAAACTTTAACTATGTATCTTTTATATGACCCGAAGGCAGTTTATTTGCAGTATTCTTAATAATTACTTCATCCGCTTCGGTTTGTTTGCGTGGGGACGTCGAGGGGCGATATGAAAAGTGAATGGGGATTCGATAAATAATAATGCTAAATGCCCATCGGGTGACCGGAGGCTATTTCCAATACTATATTTAAAAGCAAATTTATTTTAAAATATATTTGTAACAGCAAAATTTTACGTAATCTATACTAATATTATAAAGAGGTAAAGTTTGTGATTTTGTGAGGTTGTAGGGGGTAATCCCTGGATCTACTGAACCGATTTTGATGAAATTTGGTAAAAAGATAGTTTGAGACCCTGGGTAGGACATAAAATACTTTTTATCCCGAAAATGATTCCTTAAGAGGGTAAAAATGGGGATGAAAGTGTGTATGGGAAATCAAATCAGACATGAACCCGAGCGAAGCGACGGTGTATCGCTAGTATATTATATTTTTAAAATGATCTTGCAAGCATCCAATACTATTACTTCATTTTGTGAGTGCCGTTTTATTTTGTTCGAGACAAAGCTACATGTGCTTCTTCTCGATCGATTAACGTTTATCAGTATAAATTAAAGTCATATCAATATTTTACTGATTGCTTAAAATATTGGGCTACAATTACAACACTAAAAATTTATAATAACAGTCCTTAATAAAAATTTTAGCAAGTCTTCTAAAGGGGTCGAACTAAGTCAAACAATTTGCACTACTGAAGATCGTTTGGTCAATTTAATGGAATTCTACGCTAATTATTTAGGATTTATTTTGTTAGGACAAAGGGAGGTCGACGTTTGAATGGTTGGAGCAACTGATTTCTAGTTGATTTGTTTCTGCCGATTTAGCTTTTAATAATGAATTTTCGAGATGTTCAACGTTATTTTTTTAAAGACTTTTAGGATGAATTATAAAGAATCTAATAAATAAAACTTTTCTTTTTTTCTGCGGTATTTTTATTTTGATTATTGTTTCCAACGTTTGGAATTCCTTAAATTGAACAAAGTCACAAGAGAGAGAGAAAGATGTTAAAAATCTCAAAAGTCATAGTTATTACAGATTTTTTAAGATTTGTGTAAATCTAAGAAAGTAGCACTTACTCTATAAGATTGTTATGTTTATGAATTACTATTAATACAAGAATGTTAGTCAAATTTGCATCAGCAATAGGAAAACACAAAATGCCATAAAAAGGAAAAAAGCCAATTTGCGACCAGAAACAATTTAAAATCAATGGGATTCCCAAGCCTGACGTACATGGAGATGAGTCGTAAAGAATAGCTAACTTTTCCCACGGAGGGCATAAATTGGGTTCGGAAGCAGATCACGTAACGGTTAAGAGTTCACAAAACTGTGCCATAAATCGGACGCGCAGAGGTGCGCCGGAGACAAACGGCCCGGCGATGGACGCGAACAAGGCATCCGTTGACTAATGCTCAAATTAAACGGGAATTCCCGTTTTATTTCTTATCTAATTTATTTATTTTAGGTTTTAAAATAATTTTATCTATATTTTTATTGAAGATTAATTAATAACATCAAATGAACATGACAGTAACATGAATTCGAATAAAACCAGAAACTTTTTGACTACTTCAAATGATTTCAACTAAATTCAATTATTGTATATAAAAATGTATTATATATAAAAAGACTTAAATAACTTTGTATCTGTACTTAAAATAGAAATGAAATATGTAAAATATTTTTCTTCTAAGTGGAAGAAAATAGCAAATGTAATTTGCATCTCCATAGCTTCATTGTTCTGATAGATTCAGAAGAGCTGTTTAAAAGATAGCACGCGCTGTACCGGCCCCGGGCACTCGAGCGCGTAACGAGCGTGTAATTCACGCCGATACAATATATTATCATCTATTTGAATTCGCCAAATTATTACCTTATACAATATTGTACTAAAGCTAGTAAATGTAATTTGCGCATATGCAGTCTTTGTTCTTGGATTTCCACCCGCAAAGGGCTTATACGCTATAAGGTGAATTCATACACCAGTTGTAAAATAAATGTACATTACACTATCATTTTTTATTAATTAAAATATTTTTTATGTTAATATTTCTTTATAAAATTGATAACTAACATTGTGACGTATGAATTATGTGATATAGCTATCTGGAATTGTAAGTTTTTATCTTCGGAGTTCGTGTATATATTTATATAGACATATTTGTCAGTCACTTCATTGTACATTTTAGTAGAATTTTCATTTTCGTAGAATTGTTATTAGATTTTTAAGTGAAATTGCTCAAGGTCGTCATAAAGTGGTAATTATATAGATTCGATAGTCAATAAAACGTAAGGTATAAAAGGCAGCAGAGCACGGAGTAACGAGCGTATAATTCTAGCAGGTGGCGCGACGCTGCGGTTTGTCTCGACGGAAGCATAAATGTCAGCTAATTCATGTAAATAGCTCCTTCACAAGTGCCTGCGATCTACAAAAATACTGCGTAAAGATAAAAACGTTGAATATACTTGTTAAAAAGTTGGACGTAAAGTGAAATTTTAGCTAAATAAAAAATTTACAACATTGGAATTTATTCAGTGGTACCTAGTTGAAACACGAAAACCCTTTGTACAGATCTACAAATTAGAAACTACAAATTCAAAGCACATACGTATATTAAGTATCCAATCGTATTGGAGAACCGCAATTAGTAAGCCATTGTACATTTCTATCGGCAATAAATCCTAGATATAATAACCCTAACGTAACTCTATTGGATCCCTTCGTCAGCATAGTATATCTTCGAGATTCATCTCTAAGGAAATCGCATTTGAAGCGTCTAATATAACTCCTTGTTTCAGTTTGGCTATATTTAGAAGGTCGGAGGCAATCTAAGAGGTATTCAGGCTTCGTCGTCCGACGACAAGTCGATGCCCCACGTAGGTTTTAGATCCCAAGGGGTTATGGAATTCTTGGATTATATAAACTTTGGATGTGGTAATTTGATATGATAACTAATATTTATTTACATTATTATTAAATATATTACTAATGTAATATAACAAAAAGATAATTTATGGCTTCGTTTAGATTAAACATTAATTATTTTAGTATAGTATTGTTGGTAATATTTTTGTACTTAACTAGATTCGAATATACTTCTATCCGAAATGTCTAAAATTAATAAAATAATATAGAAAAAGGTAAATATTTTTTTTATATAATTATTTTTTACTGCTCTTTTGCCGTATCCATTCTAAAACTTGTCGCATGTTACGCAAGGCCTACCCTCTCTCATTATTTACGAAGGGCCGATGGCTGAAGTGTGTGACAAGCGGCACGTACGGCCGCTAACGAGATGCTTTGTGACCATCTCGAGTGTGGTCATCTCTTGATTTTTTTTAATGGCCAAATTATACTCGGAAGCCCTGTGACTTTATTGCTAAACTTTTCAAACTTGGGAAATAAAGAAAACATACAAGTGAAATGAACAGATTTCGCAAAGTTATTTTCAATTGTAACATTTTCACGTGGCATTTAACAAACGTCAATGTAGTTAGAAATACATTATACGAGTACAACACAGTAATGAATGATTATATTTATATGTAAAATTGGCTAAGGTATAGGTATCGTCTTAATATAGTTCTTACGCAGAAGCTATGAAATCAAGCAGACAGCGTAAAACCGTTATCCTCCGATTTGCTCTCACAATAGCTCATTTGTTATAACCAACCTGATACGTAGCGTTATTACGAGCAAACAAATTGAGTCGAGCCTTCGCCACCTCAGACTAATGTAATTCCGGAGTGCGCGCACCCAAGAATAGATATTTAGAGTGGATTGTTTTCGACAGACCGTAATGAAACTCTGATGCCGGGGCCCAAATCAGTTTCGGAGGTGAACGCGCCGCAGGGGAGGCGAGCTACATTGTAATAAGACGTGGAATAAACTAAAATAAACCGAACGCAGTAAGTACAAAGATGGACATAGTGGGGCCGCTTGGCCCCTTACTGCTTAATTTGCCTACCGTAATTACTGTCCTCTCGGGTTGGGGAAGGACCCCGGGGCTCGACCCGACCATCTTCCAGGTTATATTGCGTCCGTGCGGGCGCCGTGTGTATGTTTAGCAAATACTACTCCCTAGTCGTTAAGTATGAATACGGGTGTGGACAAAATGTATTAGCTTAGGCTGAGATTCGGACCGTGTTTGCACAGTGATGATAGATTTATAGTAATTGTGTTATTAACGTTATAGGATAAGGGTTTTACGGACTTAAGTAATGAAGGCTTTCACCTAATGCTCGGATTTATAGTTTGCGCACACGTGGTGCACGTAAATTTATTAATATGCCAAGTTATTTGTTACATGTTTTGTATAATTTGACAAATATGTAATTTAAATTTGATTAATAAATTTTGTTAAAGATTCATTGTTTTACAGTACCTAATAAATTGTGTAGATTACTATGATTATTATTATTATGTTAACTGTGATGTCACGACTGTGTTAATTAAAAGCGATAGACTAAAGAATGGAACCAATGTACATACATATATTGGGGTACACCTACTTTACACACCAAACGTTTTGTCAAAATTGTATCGGCTTGAAAAAGAGGTTATATGAAATTAACCCTTCCTAGCATTTTATTATGCCTAAGCTAATATTGATCATCTGTCATTAAGCGTAGCAGTCGATATGTGACGAAAATTAACCCTATTTTCTAAAACATAATTAACACTTTTACGGCAGCGGTTGCTCGGGATCATCCCGTAATAACCTTGTTAACCCTGGCGCACCGACTCAGCCGGGTAGCCTTTTAACGGCTCTGTACATGGGTATTAATCCGAAAGCTATAAGTCTTTGTCCTTTTCCCACTCTGCTGTTAGGAGGCATTGTCTCTCACGCCTCTGTGGGTCCAGTTCGGGGACCCGCGCCTTTTAGTGTGAGGTTTTCACTCGCCTTAACGAAGGGAAGCAGAGCAAAGGTCGTCATTAGGGCAAGCGTGGTGTAAACAAGATTCGAACGTCCGCTAATGGCCAATTCGTGCGTCTTTCTCGTGGTGACCCACGGTTTGGTCTCGCTGACGGCGTAAATGGGCTTTTAATTGCACTATGGCAGAGAATATTATTGCTGGTAATCTATTAAAGAATATTCAGCCAAATCTATTTTCGATATATATGAGATATCTTTGGCACTTGGTATTAGGAATTTTATAATCAATCTTTGCTGTCGCGAGTCAATGTTAGCCGCAGCGCGTCACCGCAGCATGTCGTGAGACACGTGTTCGTCGGCAAGTGTTCCCGCTCTTGTTCGGATGTGAAATTTAATTTCCGCTATGCGGGAATCTTTGAGGGGTGCGGGGTGGAGAGCGCCCGTGAAGAAATATGCCCCGCTCTAAACTTTGTCAATTTGTTTGTGGAGCGAAATTAACTCGATCCAATCTGCGGGCACCGCGACCCCGCGTTGATACTAGACCGAAAGCGCAAAGCCCATCAAATTTTCTTTGCAAATGAAAGCAATATAGGTAAAGGTAAAAGACGTAATGTATGACACATGACAACAATGATAACCATCTTAGTCAATATATTTTTGATCCATTTAAAAAAGTGGGAGGTGTTCAATTCACGTGTAGGTTTTCTGTATATTATGGAATATAATATTAACTACTGTGAATCGATAAAACCCTTATTTAAAAAAAAAACAACAATAATGGAAGCCTTAAAGATGGTCTCATATAAACTTTCAAAATAAAATCCACCCAAAATGATAAAATAAACACTTTTAAGGTAATTTTAAATTCAGGTAAGTTTAGCTAAAAAATTATTATTTATTATTTTGTAACAGAAAATACAATGGTGAAGAGATATAATTTTAGACCTACAAGTACCTATTAAAATTCATAAATAAATAAAATTATTCATAATATCATCATAAAATTTAACATTGAGTTGTTTTTGCATATTTTCAGGTTGAAAAAACGTACAAAATATGAATACATAATATGTTTGTTAGGATTGATAACAATTTGTAAGTAATTTAAGCTTAAAAACACGAAAACAAAATACGAACGAGTGATTTTGTTAATAAAATTCGAGAAGTCCTATTCTGGATTAATCCGCATTTCCGTATTTTAATATTATAAAGTTTGTGAGTATGGATGTTTGTTACACTTTCACGCCAGAACAGCAGAACAGATCTGGATGTTTGTCACAAAGTATAGTCTGGTATAACACACATAGGCTACTTTTTATCCCGGAAAAATGTACGGATCCCGTGGGATAGCTTTGTTTTTGTTTTTCTAGAGGTGAACCCGTGCGAAACGAGGGTGAGCCGCTACTATAATATAGTTTTTTTTATTGATATACCTACTTTCCACGCATACGGGCCGAGGGTAAAAACTGGAAACTAGTAAAAATATGTGAGTGTTGCTAAGACACAGATAATTAATAAAATCATTTTGTATAAAAAGTGATACCATTGAATCTCTTTTTAATTGACTCAAGTTATAAACGAATGAATTTTATAATAAGAAGCAATATTTTTAGATCTAATCAACGCATCTGAGTTAACGTAAATTTACGACTTTAAAATTTTTCCTCTTTAAATTACAGAGGCAACCATCTGTGTCTTAAAGTAAAAAATCGCGTTTCCAACTTCGTTATCCGTATCCATAGGACGACTCTCCGGAGAGTGCGTTATTAAAATATATTGTGCACACACCTTCATTTCCACATCCTCTGCCCGAGAAAGAGCGAATAAATTAGTTATACCCAATATTTTCACCCTAAATATTATTCGAACGCGAATATATGAGAACACGGAAATTGGGTGGGCGTATTATCAGATGAAGCGATATCTTAAAATCGCCCTTCGTTGCGCCAAATGCTTTTGCATTCTTATTATAAGGTGCAGAAAATTTCCGCGGCATATTTACATACTGACGCTTCGTTCACAGGTGACGCCGCTGTAATTATATTCGTGGAGTTTGGCTCGAACTTTAATGTAAATAGGAAGCCTGATGTCCTGTCATGAGAGAAAAATGTACACGTATTGTACAAAATGTACACGTAAAAAGGTACCTGTATTACTAATAATTTGCTATATCTATACATATAATAAAATTGTAACTAATTATTATATTCTTTATTGCACTTTATTGCACTTAAAATATGATACAGAAAAAAAATAACAAAGTAAACATAGTTCACAAAGGTGGACTTATCTCTAAAAGAGATCTCTTCCAGTCAACCCCTGGTTGTGGAAGAAGATGTCAGCGGGCAATATAGTGCAAAAAAAAAACTAAATATATACTAGAAATAAAGGTAATAATAACCACTTATACATACATACATACATATATACATATATTATATATAAAAATATATAATAATAAGCCGAATCTGTACATTAAATATTTTTTGAAAAACCTTAATGAAATAAACATTATTATCGATAAATAGGCCGAATCTATAGTTTTCAGAATTTTTGTCTGTCTGTCTGTTATCGCATCACAGAAAAACCACTGGAGGGCTTTTGATGAAATTTGGTATGATGATAGCTGGTTATCCGGGTCAACATATAGGATACTTTTTACCGCAGGAAAATGTCTCATTTCTGAGAAAAAATACAAAAACTGCAATGTAAGAGTATACTAATATGTAAAACCTAAGAATTTAGTTTTTGGTCATCTGAACGCGGGCGGAGCCGCGGGCAATGCTAGTATTTCTATAATATTCAATTCCTATATAAATTAAAATTTTATAAAATTTTAAAACTTCTAAAGTCTTGATAGCTTTCTATAGAAAATACGCTTGCAATATTTATTTTCGACTGAACAGGAGCAAAGAACAGCTCCATATATATATATATATATATATATATATATATATATATATATATATATATATATATATATATATTAGAATGTTAATTATTATGTAGATAAATCATACAAATTATTTTGATATATTACTCGCGTGTATTTCAAAGGATGTTTTAATAAGTCTACACGTAAATTTATTAGAAGTAAATATTGGTTGACAAATTAATAAATAGAGCTTCTTTTGAGACGCGTAAACGTCTCGTCGCATCTTTAATTACGTCTTATACAAATAGCGGGCGTGTTTAATCAGAAACGTATCTTTGCACGGAATGAGACTGAAGAAGTCTTTAAGAACTATAGACCCAGTTTATTTAAGGGGAAAAATGTACTGGATTTTGAATGTCGTATGTAGAAAAACGTTCGTCGTAGAATAGACTTTAGTATGGGCTGATTTGTAATGTTAAATGTAATGGAAGTCACGGATTCGATACTGTCGTGATACGATCTATTGTATACATAATAGGGATATTTTATTCGAACTAATTAAGATACTGTTTATTTATTGAACAGAATAGAGGATAAAAAATGGGAAACGATAATCTACATTCTTTGTCTGCTGCCATCGATGACTACCATATTACCTACATAAAATATGAAACTAGCAGTACTCGCGGCTTCACCCGCGTTCAAACTACCCATCGCTACAGAACTGCACATGATCACCCTCTGAGCTAATCTGAAAATGTTATCAAAATCGCACCAGTCGTTGCCGTCGCCGTTTGGAGTCCATAGGGAACATATGTACAAACACACCGATTTTTATAAATGTATTAGATATATATTTATAATGGGATAATGTTAAAAACCATTTTTTTTATTTTGTACTTGTGGAATTATTTATATCTTACTTAAATAACACTTTTTATGTACTAATAAACATTATTTAAAATGAATTTATTGAAATGTTGCATAACAGTATTGAGATTGTTTTTTTTTTAGTTTCATCAAAACTTATATTTATAATCGTTTTAATTCATAAGTTTAATTCTTTATCGTACCCATTTTCTAAACATAAAATGAAGTTACTGCTTATATTAAGCTTCGCAGTAGGTTTTTCAGCCAACAATGGATCGCTTATTCGTATTAAACTAAATCGCTCGCGGCCGGCACTCACTCGACGTCACTTCTACTTACACTTAAGAGTCGCGAAGTTGCCGCGACAAAGGCTCGAGGAAACCGTTATGGCTCTCGACGAGGCGCTTCATTAGGGAAAGAGTGTGAGTGACTCGATTCCGCTTTCTTGTTTGTTAAGTTTTGAACAATATATATGTCAATGGTACGGTAAATTAATTTATTTTTACATTTTCACTAAGATTAGAGTTTACTGAATACTTACTAAAATATTAGGTCATTTGCTACTATCTATCTATATTCTATACTAATATTATAAAGAGGTAAAGTTTGTGAGTTTGTGAGCTTGTGACATAGGGGTGAATCTCTGGATCTACTGAACCGATTTAGATGAAACTTGGTGAGAAAATAGTTCGAGACCCTGGGAAAGACAGTATACTTTTTATCCCGAAAATAACCCCTTGAAGGGGTGAAAATGAAGATGAAAGTTTGTATGGGAAAACAAGCTAGGGACGAACCAGTGCGAAGCGAGGGTGAGACGCTAGTAATTATTAAAGTTAAAAATAAATTGCAGTGATATTTTTCCTTGTTCTTCGTTAAAGTTAAATTTTAAACATCTACTATAAGTATGTATATTGTATGTAATCAATATAAACTCTAAACATGAAAATAAATTATCAGACGGTAATAAAGTAATGAAAAATAACTCAATAAGTATATACCTACAGATACACATAAAAAAACTTTTTAACAAACCTGGGCTGGCACCGATTTCGAAAATATTTGATTAGGTATGTATTTAATAGGTAGGCTTTAATTACTTAGCCAAAGCACACCGACTTCGAAAATATTTGATTAGGTATGTATAGTAAATGAAAACTACCAATCAGTTATTTTTTACTTTTTAGTGCTTTTGTTTGAAGTCGGGTTTTTATTTTTTTGTTAAATAGTTTTTATTTTTCCCTTTTTAGTGTAGACAGTAGTAGCAAAGTAAGAATTCCAACGTGTTAGGCTTGTCAAATCAAACAAAATAAGCCCAAACTCAAAGTATCTACTATTAGCCGTTGAAGAGTTCCACCTATTTACCTTCTGGCCTTACCATCAGATCAGGTCAACAATACCGAACCACTGTACTATCAACGGAAATAAAAACACTTGCAAATTTTCAAGTCAATATGACAATTAGAAGTAGATTAAATTCATCATTAGCTGTTTTTCCACCCTTGGGGTTGTTTTTTTTTTAATTTAAATGGAACCAATCTGGAAGTATACACTTTCAAACAACACAAAAATTGTCGAAAACGGTTAATAAATGACGGAGTTCTGAGGTAACAAACATAAAAAAATAAATAAAAATACAGTCGAATTGAGAACCTCCTCCTTTTTGAAGTCGGTTGAAAATTCCATTATAACTATGTAAATGATCATATGCATCATACACTGGAATGAGCATGCGGGCTATCTCAAGTGTAATTATAAAGCGCTCTCCAGACGGATGTGTGACGCGACATTAATTGCGCGCGTTTGGCAATGAGCGGCCGCAGAGCGTCTTATTAGACACGTAGTGGCGCGTGTCTGCCGGTGAGCGTTAAACGTGAGGCGGATTTACTAGCTAAAAGTTACAATATATTAGCGTGACCGAAAATAATTATTTATATAATTACACCAAATGTTACTTAAACTTATTCACACTATTCCTTCAAATAATGAAATAAAGTTGAAAGAAAAAATGTCAGTGACAAATGATATTCTTTTTCAATATTACTAGGTAATAGGTATATTGACTAAAACTTTAGGCGCTCTTTTTTTTACATTAACACACAGCGCCATCTAGTTCCATGGTAAGCTCATCACACAAATGAATGCCCCCAGCGGGACTCGAACCCGCGACCGCTGGCACAGAAAGTAGGGTCACTACAAACTGAGCCAAACGTGTCGTCAGCTCTTTTGTATCGCTACATTTTATTTTACAAGGCGTAATTGCCTTGACGTGTTACCCGTGACCCCAGTAGCAAGCAGATGTGAAATCGATGTCATTATGATAGATTATCCATTGAACGACGTATGCTCTGATTGGCTTTGTTAGCAAAGCCCGTCTTCAACGGCAACTGAGAGTGCACTCGATCGTACGGGCGCCTAATTTGACAGATCGATGGTCAGTCGCCATGCGGACGGTGTGAGATGACCTTAATGACTTATTGTTTGAGGGGATCCGAGTGTTTTGTAGTAGCGTATTCGAGAGCAAGGTGAGCTGACACTTTCAAATTTTAACGTTTTAATTTCAGTAACAGCTAAATTTATATATATATATATATATATATATATATATATATATATATATATATATATATATATATATATATATATATATATATATATATATATAATATAAAAATTTTATATTACCTACTATATTTTTATTTCTTCATTATAAAGCAATAATTAAGAAAATAAATTTTAAAAATAAAGGTATTATTATTCTTACATGATCCTTTTATTGGAAGTTGTAAATATAAGCATTTGGTTTGGCTACCAGAAATTATAGGAATGCTAGTCATCGCGACAGGAATGTACGTCCGTATCGCGTAAAACGTAACGAGTATGCAAATTAAAGGTATTTCATCTTGGCATTTTCACGTGAGCTTGTCACTGTCAGCTCGTATGTCTGTTTATTAACTTTTTGCTAATTAGACAGGTCCCGAGCACGTCTGCAAGTATGTTGGCATTTTTAATTATGCGTGATAATTTTGGCTGACTGCGGCAAGCCGTTGTGTTCTATGAGCGTTTATATTCAAATAAGTAGTAACTGTTTTCTGTACGTTTCATTTTCATTAATATTAGAATATTATTAGTAAAAAGAATATGATTTATATATTAAAGTTAGTTAACTATTATTTTTTTAATTACAGAGTGTTTTATTATTAAAAAAAATATTTATTAATACTATTTCTATATTTCTTCAAGCGCTATTTAACCCATAAACAAGTTCCTAGAGTAGAAAAAATAGAGTGAGTGTTTGTTCTGTAATACGCAACAAGTTGCAGATTGCAAGCAATTTTCTCTACATAATTGCTTCTCGTGTGCACACGTGAAAAATGTCACAAATCAAATTAAGCTGAATCAAAACAAAAGGAGGGTAGCAATGCAATGTAATCACTTCGGACTGTCAAACACACTCAGGTACGTAAGCTAACAGCGTATTTAAGTTAAAATTTTCACTCCCCAGTAGCTTTTTACTAATTCGCCAAGTGAAAAGGGTTCGTCGAAGTAATACAGTTTACTGCTGATTCAGTATTTATACGTTCGGGGGGTGGCTGCCACTCCGATGCAAGGAAAATTAGTAAGTACCAATTAACATTTGCTGATAATATAAAACATACGTTGCGAATTGAATGCAACTCAGTTTTCTGTCGAAAGCGGCAGTAAATATTAGTAAATAAATAGATTAATAAATAGACTCTATTAATAATTCCTACAAATAAGAAAGTTTCTGTAATGCGAGTCTTAATATGTATCGAGAATTCAAAAGAGACTAGCGGCTCACCCTCGCTTCGCTTGAATAGATAGAGTATATATATAATATACTAGCAGTACCCGCAGCTTCACTCGCGCTAAAAGTACAAAAAATCTCTAAAAAGGTAGTTTCATACAAGCTTTCATCCGCTATTTTACCCCCTCATAGGATGGATTTCGAAAAATGCTAAAGCACGTATTTATTTAATTTTATTGAAGAACATTATATAATACCGAGTTTCAAGTAATTCTGATCATAATTTTTTTTTTGGATTGTATTACATATTTTCCCGTGGGAATTAGATAATTTTCCGCGATAAAAAATTGCCTATGTCACTCTCCACCCCTCCAACTATCTCCACACAAAAAATCACGCCAATCCGTCACTCCGTTTCGACGTGAAAGAAGGACAAACAAACAAACGAACAAACAAACAAACAAACAAACAAACAAACAAACAAACAAACAAAACAAACAAACAAACAAACAAACAAACAAACAAACAAACAAAACAAAACAAACAAACAAACATACAAACAAACAAACAAACAAACAAACACACTGTGACATTTATAATATTAGTATGGAAGTATTGATTATGGTAGTTTTTCAATAAAGAGCTGTAATACTCGTATATTTGACTATTAAATTTATATGTACGTTTTATTCTATTATGTTATTTCTCGTAGCGATATGTAATTTAAGTAAATAAAATGTATTATTAGAATCCATCAAAGTTAGATAGGCAATAAAGAGAGTAGAAGGTTACACTGCGCTGCCAAGACTTACTTTGTTTATTTGCTAGTGTAAAGTAAGCTCTATGTAGACTTCGTAGAGTTCATACTAATAAAGAGCCCTATTGAAACGGTTCATATAAAAAGCTGCATTGTTTACGAACAGGCTCACATCTCCAATCGCGTGTAATGTATTTATGATTATTGTTTGAGCCGGTGGAAGGAAAAGTAAAATAAAGTATATCTACAGGTACGCTATATTAGAGAAGGGGTTAAGGGATTTTATAGCCATTTGCTACGTAATTTGTACTACATGCAATTTTTTTCGCCTGAATAAATATTTGTAAACAAGCATTTAGTAATAAGTTATTTATTTTGATTGAATTCCTATAATCTATACGAATATCTTTTTTTAATAATAATTGATATTTAAACATATTATTTTTATATTATTTAAAGACAGTAAGTAGTAAGTTTTTACTTTTCTTAATGATGTTATATTTTCCCGGTTCTGATATAATTATGTAGGACAGATAAGTAGTCCGAGAGGAATCCCTCGCATTTATACGAAAGATTTCATACCGCCCGATCATAAGCACTCAACTAAGTCTATTGACAAGCAAACATTGTATATTAGCTGATGCCCTAAATATTGGAGGCCCATCTTAATCCGGTGGTGGTGAGACCAAGCCGCTCCTTAATCCATCACGTAACCGGGAGCCGTCGAGAAATCGTGTTACATCAACGAAAAATGTATTAGAGGGGGTGAACCCCCCTCGATCGGACAAACTTTGCTAATACCACCCTCTAACATAATCGCAGAGCCTTTTACGAGAGGAATTTATGGGGATGGTCCCGATTTCTTACTGTATTTATGGCGAACGTGGCGCTTACGTGCCGGTATGGCTGGGTGGTTAATTAGACGACGCAAAAACTCTAAGTTAAATGGTGTTCGCAAACTCCGAGTGGAAATATTTTCAGCAAGAATATAATAATTTTATCAATAATTTAGCGCGATTTCGTATTAAAGAATAATATAAAAATCCAATAAAATATTTGTGAAATAACTTGTCAGAATTCGCGAGCACTTGTACATATTTTTTGGATAAGGACTGTTTTCTTTGTCACTTCAATTTTTAAATTCATTTATTATTAACAACAAAATCTATTTATCGCTTGTATACATTCGAATTTTCCTTATAATAATAAGAATACTTAGTAATATTTTACTCGGAACCTTACAGCTTCAGCTTATTGACTAGAACTTTATTGACGCACTGTCGGACTTACCAAGTTATCGATAGCAATCTACCCAGTATTTGAAGCGGTAGACGTCAAAGTTGCGAAGTCTTAGTAAGTCAGGCCTCAGGTGAGAATGTGCTGGTCGTGGGCGGCCGTAAGCTTGTTCACTGCTATTATGTATATAAAATATAAATATATTCAAATTGGAATAAATTATGCTGAATAGATATTTACATATATAGTTTTCAATTTAATAAAAATCACACTTTTTATTTCGTTTGCGTAAAACACGGCTTATGGTTTTAGATTTTAATAAATATAGGAATAAATATGTTGAATTAACTTTTTAATTTGCTAATAGATTTTAAATTTTCTTTTACGTTTATTACGATATTTCTATTTTCATGTTAAAAGTAAAATAGGTTCAAACATCGCAAAACTGTACTTTCTATCTGGAAAATTTAAGTCTTGAAAAATATTGGTGAAAATTGTTATTATGATTACCTAATAACCTATGGGTGTTTATAACAAAGCTAAAATATAGAACATGTAAGCGTTAAATTCTTGTTACACCCTGTTCTTATAATTTAATTCAAGAAGTTAATCATTGTGATAAATTTTTTATTGTGTTTATTATGTTTCAAATGAACATGTTGTGTTAAGAACAAAACAAAACACAACTAACAATATTTTAGTAACATCACATGAGAAAATATTGTTAATATTGAGGTAAAACAATTATAAACTTCATTTCATAGAATGATTAGTGGAGCATTGTTAATTAAGCAAAAGTTTTAAATAAAAATAGTTAATGGAAAATTAATTACCATTCACAAAGTCCTTACCGGCCTATACCGAATCTTCACGCTTCAATTGATCCATTTTAAGCAAAATTAATTACTGGCTAGAGGATACACTATGATAGTTTGCGAAATTATTATTGTGAGGAGCAAAATTGTGTCCGAACAAGAAAATTAGTGAGCGTAAAACGGGGTGCGAATTTGGAAATCAAAGAGGGAAACTCGTTCGTAGTCTATTGTGAGTGAATATCATTTACATGGGACGATACTTATACATAATGTGTTAGAAATTGTTCAGTGTTGAATATTGGTATTGTACTTTCAAGAGCTCTTGTTAACACGCTAGCTTAAAATTGTATTATTAATTTTCAAGAAGCAGATATGATTCTTATTAGATACTAGCAGAACCCGCGGCTTCGCTCGCGCTAAAATTACAAAACAATCTCTAAAAAGATAGGTAGGTACGAGTACCTAGGTTTCATACACACTTTCATCTCCTATTTTACCCTCTTATAGGATGAATTTCGAAAATTGCTAAAACACGTATTTATTTAATTGTATTGAAGAACATTAATACCAAGTAATTCTGATCAGAAATAATTTTTCGGATTGTACTAGAATGTGTTTTCCCGTGGGAATGAGATGATCTTCCGCGATAAAAAGTAGCCTATGTCAATCTTCAGCTCTTCAAATATCTTCACACCAAAAATCACGCCAATCCGTAGATCCGTTTCGACATGAAAGAAAGACAAGCAAACACACTTTCACATTTATAATATTAGTATGGAAATATGGATTTATATATTGTTAATTGTATATTATACTATAATATACTATATTAGCGTGGGATACTCTTACACTGCATATTATGTTTGTTAATATGTATGTATAATAAAAAAAAATTAAAAGAGATTCCAAGCAAATTTAAAAATTCTGAATTGATTATTTTATTATAAGTATTTCACATAGAATTGAATGTAATTGTACAAAAGAACAGTTTTCTGCGTACGTTAAAGGTTAACTGGGGCTTCTATGGGAACCTCAGCGGTGTCTACATCGAAATGTATGGGTGCCAGGGGAAACAGCTGAGATTTCAAACAATAGATTTATGACCGAACGGAAGATTTAAGATTATAATAAATTTCAACGCCATAGATATTGCTATTGCAAAGATGGAGCAATTTCTTTTTAGAAAGAGTAATATGTTAAGAAAATAAATAACAAATAACTAAGTGAATTTATACGAAAACTTATTGTATTTATTGAATATTTTTAACATGTTTTTGTTATTTTTTTTATATATATATATATATATATATATATATATATTTTTATATTGAATATTTTTAACATGTTTTTGTTATTTTTTTTTTTTTTTTTTTTTTTTTTTTTTTTTTTTTTTTTTTTTTTTTTTTTTTTTTTTATATATATATATATATATTTTTATATATATATATATATATATATCTGTTATATCAACATTGAGCAGATGATAGAGCTATGAGATAGATAGTGGTACTCTTCTATGGGTATGAGTGTGTACTTATTTGATAAGTTATGACTACTTTTATACATTATAGACGAAAGCTTGAAATTTAGCTTTTAAATCTATACATATAATAAAATTGTAACTAAGCCGGATTTGTACATTAAATATTTTTTGGAAAATCTTATTAAAATAAACATTATTATTGGTTCAGAGGCCAAATCTATAGTTTTTAGAATTTTTGTCTGTGTGTTACCGCTTCACAGAAAAACTACTGGAGGTATTTTGATGAAATTTGGTATGGTGATAGCTGGTTATCTGGGTCAACATATAGGATACTTTTTACCGCGGGAAAATATCTCATTTCTGAGAAAAAATACAAAAACTGCAATGAAAAAGTATACTAATATGTTAAACCTAACAATTTTGTTTTTGGTCACCTGAACGCGGGCGGAGCCGCGGGCAATGGTAGTTTATAATAATTATATTATGTCACATCTATACAATATTTTTTTTAAAAGAATAATGACAACATATTAAATGTTTTCAACAAGATTTCTTTCAATGTATCAAATGCAGCGATACTACTATTTTAAATACAGCGATATTACTATTTTAAATACTCAAATTACTACATTAAGCTACCTAAGATTGACGGCTCATAAGGCATAGAGCCCTGAACCACGAGAGATTTAAGTATGAAATATGCGTACCGCGGGTGTACTTGATTTATGGCTAGCTTGTATCATATTGTTTGGATTTTTTAAAGGTTTTATAATTAATTAATGGTAGAAAAAGTATATTACATATATTTTCATGTCTATCTGTCTAATTTACGTTGGAGTAAGGTTTTATGTTTGTTAAAAATGTTTTTTACACAATAACACTATTACTTAGGGTAAGAAGAGTAGGAATAATGATATATTTATATATTACTAGCAATACCCGCGGCTCCGCCCGCGTTCAGATGACCAAAAACCAATTTTTTAGGTTTTCCATATTAGTATACTCTTACTTTGCAGTTTTTGTATTTTTTCTCGGAAATGAGATTTTTTCTGTGATGCAATGACAGACAGACTGACAATTTTTTTTTAAAACTATACATTCGGCCTTTGTATCGATAATAATGACTGTTTCAATAAGATTTAAAAAAATATATCTAATTTACAGATTCGGCTTAGTTACAATTTTATTATATGTACATGTATTTATTATATAAATATAATTATGCAATTAATAAATACAAACATCTCTATACACTATACTAGTTAAATATTGAAAATCTAATATATTAATAGTGAACATTAAAACTAGCAACTAATTCGAGTTCGCAGTTTGCGCTGCATAAGTTAATTTCATTGTCTTCCCGCAGCTCACGAATAACGGCCATAGTAAATCTCGGCAGACAGCATCTCCTCACCTGCACTCATTATATTTACGCCGCAATAATAAAACTTTTCAACTCTCTGTGAATATTGAATTCGTTGCGGCGTGGAGTGAGGCGGTCGCCTTAGTTATTGCCGTCAGTTATGCAATATGCTCTGTAGGTTTTAATAAAGGCCCGGGTAAGGGCGTTTCGAAAGTTTTCGTTCGCGAAGGCGGCTATTGCGAACTGCGCAATAGACCTGCAAAGCCTGAGTTAAAACGTTTCGTCTAATACCTGCATGTTACATTCGTGTTTAGGTCTTTGTTGTAGATTTGATTATACAGGATGCTGTTTAGATGTAGCCTAAGTTTTAGTTTAGTGTGAGCTCCTTTAAAATGTTCATTGTTAATGAGACAACAACAAGTAAATAAAGAAATAAATAAAGATATCGCAATAATGCGAGTTTCACCTCTTTACAGGAACGGCAAGTAACAATAAAGCTTTCATTTTTGACAAATCTAGACCCTATAAATTTTATATAATTTTTAAGCCAATAAAATCAAACATATTATGATGAACGCGACAATCTACTTTTGTACATACAAAAGTGTAAACATAATATGAAATGTTCTATAACTATAGATATAATAAAATGTATTTTTTTTATATTATATATTATTCAAAACTTTACATTACACACTTATGTACTGCTGTAATTATTTATTTAATAAATAACCACGTAACAACCATCAACACGCATTAACTTATCGAATCGACAAAGCCCAGGAATCTTGAGTGAAAAGTTACTCTGTTAATAGCGCCGTCTCGTCAGATAAATAGGATATGAGAAGTGCACCTCTAACGGGTGAAACGTGATCTAATATCGACTAGACTGGTAAATATTTCCCATTTTGCTTGAAGTCTTATATTACATTATCATAAAATACATAATATATCAAAAAATATTTCATACTTCAATCAGGGTATTTACAAAATTATTATTGTATCATATTAAAATAGCAAGATGCTTTGATGAGCTGACTTATGAGATAGTTAAAAAAAATTAAGTAGTGGATATGGTAGGTATACATTATATAGTCATGTTTACTAACAATTTATATTACTATACTAGCATTGCCCGCGGCTCCGCCCGCGTTCAGATGACCACAAACCAAATTCTTAGGTTTTACATATTACTATACTCTTACGAGTACATTGTAGTTTTTGTATTTTTTCTCAGAAATGAGATATTTTTTCACGGTAAAATGTATCCTATATGTTGACCCGAATAACCAGCTATCATCATACCACATTTTATTAAAATCCCTTCTGTGGTTTTCCCGTGATTCGGTAACAGGCAGACAGACAGACAAAAATTCTAAAAACTATGGATTAGGCCTCTGTAACGATAATAATGTCTATTTCAATAAGATTTTCCAAAAAATATTAAATGTACAGATTCGGCTTAGTAACAATTTTTATTATACGAGTATGTATAGATAACGTGTTAATATTTGAATCTAATAGTAGGGAACATGACTTTTTTTGGCTATTTATTGACGACATCGCTCTAACATTAATCCAATATAACATACCTTAACGCTCCAATAATGCACATATTATGTGTATAAATAATTTTATAATTTTTTTTTACTTAAATGATTCTTTGGTTATAGTATATAGTTAGAGTACTATTGTCAGACTAGTAGGTTATATCTATACATACATATAATTAAATTTTAACTGAGTCAAATCTGTACATTAAATATTTTTTGGAAAATTTTATTGAAATAGTCATTATTATCGATACAGAGGCCGAATCTATAATTTTTAGAAATCAAGTCTGTCTGTCTGTCTGATGAAAAAACCACTGGACAGATTTGGATGAAATTTAGTATGATGATAGCTGGTTATCCGGGAAAATATCTCATCTCTGAGAAATTTATAAGAACCGTTAAAATGAATCGCTAGTTATTCTCATATTGTTATTTGTACGGTATCAAAGGCCAAGCAACATACAAAAAATCATACCTTTATCTCCGTGACAATAGAATAATTTTAATAAATTCTTATTCCAGTACCAATGATACAGTACCATCAAAATATTCCCGTGGGACAGAAAGTAGAAGAGGAATAACAATCTACTAACGTGCTTTTAAATAAAATATATATTTTATTTATTTTATATATTTTTTAATTAAATCTAAAAAAATATTATTAAGAAAGTGTTACCATTAAGGTGACTTTAAAAGAAGAGAAAGAGAAGAAAGAAGAACATTTGTTTTTACGCAGCATGAGAGTAAAGCCGTAAGAGAAAGTAAATAATTTTATATATTAAATAATACCAATCAAAAATTATCTTAAATCTTTATGACTTCTGTACCGCAGAGATCATCTTGATTACTAAAAAATGGAAATTATTCAATATTCTTGTTAAAATATTTATATAAAGGGGTGTATTACGTGTACACCTGCAAAGGAAATTGCATTAGACTCAGTCACCGTGCGCCGCTTTGAGTTTATCTATTTACTTACACCAGCATTATACACAGCAAACGAGCAATAAATAACAGCCGACAACTCTTTACTGATAACATTTTTTGACCAATTCTCAATAACAATTTTAACATAGACTTTTGGGGGAAAATATAAAATTAAAAAAAAAAGGCATAAGTAGATATAATATTAAATATATAATTATTTATTAAGAATCTAAGTACATTTTCTTTGTTTATAATAAATAAATTATAAAATCGATCTCAAAACAATATTTCGAATTTTATCATACACTCTACTTATTCAATATACTCGTATTGGTCTATTTAATCGAAACATAAAAAGACCAGTTATATGCTAAGTTTACCAAAATATATATCGTCACAAAACGTCTGTGAACATACAATAGAATAAACAGTATATAACACCGTATCGTAGCGATAGCCCATTTGCTTATGGGCATGTAAAACACAAAGGTGCATGGGTGCATCGAATTCCGTGACGTGAAGGCCTTCAAAAGTTCCGCGTTTGAAGCCGAGCCGCGGATGTTCTGCAGGAAATTGAAGTCACCTCGACTCGCTCCAACAATGCTTTGTTAAAGAACATCTAATTTATCTGTTCGACTTGTTTTGCGGAATCTCGTTTGAAATTGAATATCGATTTTTCATATCCGCTCGCCTTTACCTAGAAAAGTCTATGTCGAATACTAGGAAATATGATTTTTCAAATTATAACACTTTTAAGGTTTATTAGTTACTAGCGACTTACCCTCGCTTGGCTCGGGTGCGTCCCTAGGTAAGTTTAATTTTTTTGAGCAGAACCTTAATTCTTTTTCTAAAATAAAAGTAGCCTAAGTTACTCCTTATAACATCAGCTATCTACCAGTGAAAGTCCCGTCAAAATCAGTCCAGCCGTTTCGGAGATTAGCCAGAACAAACAGATAAAAAAATTTCTTATAAGTACCGTATACAATTTCATATGCATTTAGTAAAAGCTATTATTTTGACATTTCAAACAGACACTTCAATTTTATTTATCTGTATAAACTAGCGACTCACCCTCGCTTCGCTCAGGTTCGTCCATAAGTACATTTTGACGCTTAGTATGGAAATTAGATTTTTTTAATTTAGTGATTTTTTCCCATGTTTCAATAGTTATTTTGCTGTTCCGGGTGAAGAAAAATCCAACAAAATAAAGATCACAAAAATCGGTCCAGCAGTTCTCGAGTTATAAGTTGTTGTAACAAACCCGACTTTGTTTTAGATACCTACCTATATGTAGAAGATAACAATTAGATTTATGTGTGTAATCTTAATATTTTTAATATTATTCAGTCTTATTAGAACTATAGTGCTCCCAATAATAAAAATAAAAATCTAATACACAAAAATGTCACATAAATGATAATATCAATAAACTATAGAGAGTTTCTTTCGCCAGTTCTTCTCAGGTCTGAGGCTTCTTCTTTCCGAACTGGTAGTAGACTCATGACGTTCAGTAAAAAAATGTAATAATTTAATGCTGAATAAAATATTTTGATTTGATTTGACATACATAGGCACAGACACTAACTATAATTGTATGTTACTATCACGTATTCAAATATATGGAGATGATAAGAGGTTCGGTGTGACGCAGACCGCGAAAGATTTACCGGCTGTTACACGCACGCTATTGTAAATGTTAGCTCGCGAAACTCATCAATTTCTCTCAAACTTAATAAAATACTTGGCGCTTAATTGAAAATGAATACTGGCGTCGATGCGATCGATAAAATATTCCACAGCTTTAATCCGCGATAATGAAGCCGCCCTCGAAGGGTTGGCGAGGGGCCCAGTAATAAATGTTGCGTCCCAAATTTAAAATCAAAGTGCGGAATAAATTTTGATTAAGCGATTAGCTAGACCCTGTGAGGTGTTTGCGTTTCTTCGCGCTTATAATACTAGGACAATATCCTTCGATTATCTCGATTGTAAGACAAATGGAAGGCAACGAAGATTACCCTTAGTCCTTTGAAATGTGATTATATATAAAATTGATGCCAGAAAATATTTTAAAGTGGAAATTATATGTATGTACAAGAAATAACATTAATATCTGTTAACAAGGTGTTCTCAGATTATTATCTAATATAAACTAGCTATTGTCTACAGCTTAGCTCGCGTATGCTACGTTGTTACTGCCACTAAATGTGATGGTTTGGTTTTTGAGTTGCAAATTAAATAAAAAATTAAAAATTCGTGATTAAGCACGATTCAGTCGATCTTAAACTTATGATGCTGTATGAAAATGTTATGTGTTATCTTAAAATACAAAATATTAGCACGGGCTTCTTAGGTAACTTAATATATGTAAATACACAAACACACACATAGACACATGTATTTAATAGTTAGTATATAATCTTTTCCTAGGTTATTAACTCATTACAAGGTACGAGCTAAGCCTTACTCCAAGTCTCACGGAACGCACCCTTGTGCAAACTCGCTCTATGAAGAAAAAAATATAACCAAATATAAATAAATATATAATATGTGTTTTGTGAAATCTCTCGAGACGTTTAGGTCCATTAGGTCCATGAAGCAAACAGCTTTCTAATTAAAAAAATAATTAATGCGTATTTATAATTAAAGGAATAAGCTACCTTACCGAAATTATAGTATTATTAGTTTCCCACCTAACGGATGCATCGATATGTACTCGAGTCGTGCCACGCTTGATTAACGCGACGATTATGTTCAGTTGAGATTCATTATCATTTTATTCATGCACTGTCAGAGCTGGGCTTATTAGCTTGAATCGCCTAGATGTTAGGAATTACCTGAGTTTATTAAAATATGGAACTCGCTCTTTATGTGATAAGACCCGTTTTATGCCTAAAATGGAATTAACCACAATTCATTTAATCGTATTTTTAATAAATAGCTTTTACCTGAATTTATGATTTTAGAGAATATAAATATAAAACCTAAAAAATTAAAAAGAATTACTAAAAAAAATTATAAGAACTATTCACCAAGTGATGACTGGATAGCATATCATATTTAAAAAAAAAAAGTTTTTTCTTACAAAAATTATAATAAAAATAATTATGGTTTTTAACGCAAGAATCATATCCATAATGTGCAATTTAGTAACAACGTTATCAAAGCGAAATATTATTTAACTCTAATTGAAGACGCGTTTATTTATGTAGAAAACAAGCTATTATCCATTGTATTATTGCCGGAAAGGAGCATAGATGCAAGTTGTCATATAGTTAGTTAATTATGCCAAGTAAAATCTGATTTATGTTGTCTGCTTCGAAAGCAAGTACGTAGAGTTTTACAAAATTTACACTCAAGATAGAGTCACGATATGCTAAATTTTAGCTCTGTTTGGTTATATTTGCAGCTAAATTACTAGGAGAGTGCATCATATATTCGCAGTTAATTACTTGAGGTGAGATTTGATTTACTACTGCGTCTGGTTTAAAGGGTTTACTGAACTTTGTCGCTTAAAAATATAAACGGAAGGTTTTAGTCGACGAAATTCTTAATTATTAAATGTAAATATATCTATTGTATATAATTAATAATAAATTTTATATCTGTTTAGGGTTTACTAATCGAATACAAGTTATTTAAGTACAGTAATGCATTTCCTTGGTCATATTTTCTTAGCTATCATTCGCAAGAGCAGTATGTATCCTTTAACGCAGAGTAGTTCACCTAATAAGCCCGCACTCCGGTTAATGAGTTTACTGCATCCTGCAAACTTTTTAAAAGTGTAAAACTTCTCGCTCGCTAAACCTTTGCAGCTCGCCAATTAACTTACCTGTTCGGCACACTCTGCAAATTAAATATTTGAATTTATTTTGTTATTACTACGAATAAGTACTATTTGAATAGTCTTTCATTTGGTACCTTTGCATCTAGAGAAATTTGAATACTAAATTTTTGACTTCATAAAAATGCATTTGTTTGTTCAATAAATCATTAAAAAATGTATATGTACGAATGGATATACATTATAATTATTTATTTATGTTACTAACTTGATCTGACGGTAATACTAATTGCATACCGCTACGGTAAGAGAAAATTAAAACCTGATTTTTCAATTATTACATACTAGCGCTTCATCCTCGCTTCGCTTCGGGTTCGTCCCTAAACAAAAACAAATCTGTCCCACGGGAAACGTATATTTTTCCGGGATAAATGTAACCCTTGTGCTATTCTAGACTATAATCTATCTCTGCATCAAATTTCATCCAGATCCGTTCAGCCGTTCTGGCGTGAAAGGATAACAAACATCCATACTCACAAACTTTCACATTTATAATATTAGTATAGAAGTATAGATTACCTACATAGTCTTTTCCTACACTATATCTAATTAAAGTAGACTGACTTATTGCAGATCAATGTTGAAAAAAAAATGACGAGCAACATGATTTGGAAACCAGCCCCAACCAATAACCATCTTTTACGAACGTCAGTAGCAAAGTAGTTTTAAATAATGCTTTTGCATTTTATTAATGGGATAGCAAAATTTATTACTCTTTTTACTTAGTATCAATAAAAGCGTTGGTTGGTAGTAAAAAAAAAAACAAAACATTTTTCATTCAACCCGTCCGTAATCCAGTAGCACCAGGGAGTTGTAACGAAGTTACTCGGTCCATTTCTCAATTTTCTCGGTACAACAAGCCCCTATTCTAAGATGGACGCACAAAAGATACACCTAACCCTTCGACAGCCCGCGGCTTCATGCAAAAGTCAGCTACTGCGGCTCGATTCTGTTTTATTGCTTCATGAAGAATTTTGCGGGGTTTATCGTTACATTAGCGATCAGATTTTGCTGATATTTTATCTCTATAACGTTCAAGAATGGTTTTATTCAGTGATTCTCGCATATCTAATGTACATAATTTAATATAATTTCTTGCATATCTTATTTCTATACATAAATAAATTGTAATTTTTTTAGTTACAAAATATTAGTATTAATAAAAAATATAGAAACTCAGGAGTTATAGATACATGAATACTATAAAGTTGACATTAATTATATTGTAAAATACTTTGATCAAAGTTGAAATAATTTTTTATGACTTCCGCGTCATGGTATGATAGGGCATATTTTTGAACTGACTGATTACGCCTGGATAAATATCTTAAACACGAGGCACTATAACGTCTTGTCTAAGACGAAAAAAAAATTCCGTGACAAAAATACGATATGTTAGAAAAAAAGACTTATGCAAAATAGTTTTTTTTATATTTTCATTTTATATATAACATTTAAGTTGAAGCACGCTAAAATTATACTGGTAGCCGTCAGTGCGGTGGCATCCGTTTCCTCAGCATTATATTAAATTTTATTATCGCTATGGACTAAGTAATGGGAATATCGTGTAAGGCGGCCGTCCGGAGCCCTGCGGCGTCGGGGAGTTTGAGTGGGGGGTGATTAAAATTTCGGCTACCGTTGATGACACAACACTGCAGGATTAATAGAGGTTTTATGAGTGGATTACATTACTTCGAGTCGCTTGAAGTGCTGTGATTTTGTTTGTTAGACTAATATACGGAATAAATGTGTAGAATGACAAAGCAACTGCTAGTAGGATTATGCTTGTTTATTGTTTTAGTATGAAATAATGTTAGATGTCTTATAGAGACATCACGTTCATACACTAGTGTATTGGATATAATTGTCGTAGTATAACGTTGTATCTACACTTACTGGTACATCCTGCAATGGTAATCTGCTTGAGGTACTTGATGCCTACAATGGACGATTTATTTGTTTGACCATATCATACTTTCTTAGATTTAGACGAATATTTGACATATTAAATAAAACTATCTTTTCGGATTTTTTCGCAGATTTATTTTGATTTTTGGTTCCTGATGTTTCGAATGCTGTACAGCCATAATGGTCACGGGAGAGAATGGCTTAAGACATCTCAAAGTTTATATTTCATATTATTACATAGTTGTTACAGACAGACCCACAAAATTACAAAATGTTTTTAAAAATTCAAAAATTATACCAAAGCACCTTACTATATTTGTTAATTTTAATTTTAAAACATTTTTTATACTTAAAATTAGTTTGACATGAAAATATTATATATTTAACTCTAGTTGTTACTAGCATTGCTCGCGGCTCCGCCCGCGTTCATATGAGAAAACCTAATTCTTAGGTTTTACATATTAGTATACTCTTACATTGCAGCTTTTGTTTTTTTTTTCCTCAGAAATGAGATATTTTCCCGCGGTAAAGAATCCTATATGTTAACCCGGATAACCAGCTATCACCATACCAAATTTCATCAAAATCCGTGGTTTTTCCGTGATGCGGTAACAGACAGACAGACAGACAGAAAGACAAATAGACAGACAAAAATTCTAAAAACTATAGATTCGGCCTCTGTATCGATAATAAAGTCTATTTCAATAAAAATTTCCAAAAAATATTCAATGTACAGATTCGGCTTAGTAACGATTTTATTATATGTATAGATTACCATATGAATTTCATAAAGTATCTTACCTCAATAGAGCACAGCGTTGGTCACCATATGTTGAGAAGATTTGGACCAGTAGCAACCGGGATTTAGTTAGACTTTTTCCCATCGGCATAAATACTTATATTAAGGTATGATTTAAAACATAGAAATATTCTCCAAAAGATTAAGGAATGTAATAATTTGTCAAATATACTGAATATATAATATATTCTTTATATTATATGAAATATACTGTATATATAATAATGTATTACATGTCTCAATGTACGAGTAGTACATTGATTTGCAAGATCTATACTAATATTTATACTTTACAAACATTCAACACCTGACTGTATATTTATAATTCTGAAAAATTCTTTAGAGCAATCTTTTCTGAAATTAAAGTACTGTTAGCGAAACGTTTAAGAATAAAGACGAAATAAAAATAAAAATAACCCAACAGAAGCAGTTAAGAACATTATCGAAGGCAAAACTATTCTCTATTCGAAATACGAGTAAAAAAGAAACAAACTTTTGACTATAAAAACGCTAAGAGGCTCTTAAGGAGAGATAAAGCTGAAAACAATCGTATTAGTCTCAGAGAAAAAGTATCAACTTAGCTCATAAGCGAAAAAATGCGAACATTTATCAAATCCTCACCATAAACATTTAGTTCAACTGCTTCTCAAACAAATGCTGTTTATTTTTTGATACAATACTAAACGATTAAAAATTATTGCTAACAGCTTTGTAAGCTTTTTATAATCATCATTTAAAATTTTTAAGGCAGATAGGAGCTCTCAGTTCATTTTCTTTAATTACTATCTTTAAAGGAGTCGGCGCATTTAATTATTTCCCAATAAATCTTGAACGCGCCGCTAGCCGCGTTGATCTTTCAAGTGTGAAGGTTTATTTAAGGGCAGCAATATTTTTTACTCCCCCGGATTGAGCTCACTTCGTTATATTTATTAAAACATCGCCCGAGATTACAAAGTACACGATATTTTTTACACTAGAAGATGTGAAAACCAATTAAGGAGATAAAAAGAGTATCCAGCGAGGTGCTTGCATTAATTTCTTTTTTGCGGGGATTATTTTAAAATTGCATTATATTCTTGTTAAGACGCCGCCGCTCCCGTTTAATGATAGCACTACCCCTTTCTTTTTAATTGCCTCGGGCGATTGCGAAATGAGTAATCGGAAGGTGCTCGGCCATTACTGTGATAAAACTTTCCAATCTCAAAATCTAAATTCATATCAAAATGCTAAGCCATTGCTCAGGGAAAAGATGTTTTACAAGCCTTTATTCCTTAAGTACGTTTAAGTGTGGTCTTGTACTCGTATGTTTGGGAAAAATGTTGCAAGTATCTTTGATGTAATTATCCTAATATCGGAGTTAGCGGTGTTTTGTTTTATGCGCCTATGTATGTATATAAAAAAATAACACCTTTCTGAACATTATACGTGGGATGCTTTTTAAGAATAAAGATTTTGAAATAAAATATAACATTAATTTCAACTATAAAGATATCTCAAGATAGGTCAATTCAATACAAGTCTACTTATTTATATTATGATCAATAAAATATATTGTTTTCAAAAAAATATATATTATGTATTTTTTATTTAGAATTTCACTTATTATAATAGAAACGCAAATTTATTTGGTCCGTTTTAGTACTAGTTTTAGTACATTATGTTAAAAAAAATATTTTCAAAATTAATTTACTTTATCCCATACCCTATTAAAACCAACATTTGATTGTTTGTTGTAAGTATACTTTGCTTTTGATAATTTATTGATATACATATCATTTTTGTAAATCAAAACTTTGACAAACATCGAAATTATTTATGTAGGGCGGCAGCTACGGAAATGAAGATATAATTCCCACGCACAAACAAATCGTAGGCGATAGTGCTACGTGAATGACAGGAACCGCTCAATTCGGGGCAAAGGCATGATATAAGTGTTCGTCAGAAGTGGTCACGATTACAACTGGGACTAATTTCACATAAATTCGATTCCGTTTCCGAATAATGAGTTTTATTTCTTAAGAAATAAGATATTGATTGAATGTCTCGCTGACTTTGTTGATATCATTGCCGATATATGCAACAAATATAATGTTTTTGATGTTAATTTTTATTTAGACTTTATTGTTTAAGACTTAGGTGTGTTTTGGGGTGCAAAGATAAGTTGGTTAGACGCAGTCTCGGTTTATTAATCATCGATGGTGGTGCGATAGGCGGTGCCTGGCGCGGGCGGCGCGCACGCATGCACTGTCAACACTACCCTAATGAACGGCAGTTATACAACGCACGTGATGCTAAATGTCGCCATACTTCCTGCTGTAATTTTATCGTAATTTGTGCGTATTTGTCATGTAAGAAGAAATATGGCTGACTCTATCATGGAGAATTAAAGATAATTAACTGAAATAGAATATAATTGATATATTACTTAATTCGTAGACAGTATAAAAAAAATATTTTATGGTACCAAGTTAATTACTAGAACATGTTCAAAAATAAATCACAAATGAGTGTAGTATTTGTTTCTTTTTTTATAATATAGCAAATGTTATTTGAAAATAAATATTTAAAAATTATGAAGTAAAAAACGTAATGTGCTTTATTTTCTTTTGCAAATCCCGTTCTTGTTATTTGATAATATCAAAATACAAGAAAATAAAAGCTCTAGAACATTGGCTGCGACGAATGTTAATTACTGTTCTTATTTATGTGACTGCAGCCGCTTGGGTTTCGTGACACCGCGACCGTCTTTGTAGGTACCGAGGTAAATCGCGAATGGCTTGCATTCGCGGTATGGTTATGCCTGTCGGCTATTGTTGCATTATGAATAATTTAAATTTACTGCATAATCATTGTGATTATATTAATGTAATAAATATAAAAATATGTTTGTTGGTTTGTCCATATTCTATGACGCAGCAGAATAACGGATATATATGTGCTTAATCCGTATTAATATTATAAATGTGAAAGTTTGTGAGTATGGATATTTGTTACTCTTTCACGCCAGAACAGCTGAACGGATCTGAATGAAATTTGGCACAGATAGATTATAATAGTATGGAATAACCAAGGCTACTTTTTATCCCGGAAAATGTACGGTTCTCGTAGTAGAGATGTTTGTTTTTGTTTACCACGGTTCTCGTGGCACAGATTTGTTTTTGTTTACCGCTAGTTTTTAATAATATAGTTTATGAGGCGGACATAGCTACTTTTTATCCGAATATATTAAGTCGTCCCCATTACAAAATACGAGTAGTTTGTATGTAAGCGTCCACACGTCACAAGTAATATTATACTAGCATTGCCTGCGGCTCCGCTCGCGTTCAGACGACCCAAAACCAAATTCTTAGGTTTTACAGATTAATATACCTACTCTTACATTGCAGTTTTTGCATTTTTTCAGAAATGAGATATTTTCCCGCGGTAAAAAGTATCCCATATGTTTACCCGGATAACCTGCTATGACTATACCAAATTTCATCAAAATCCCTCCAGTGGTTTTTCTGTGATGCGGTAACAGACAGACAGAAAAAAATTCTAAAAACTATAGATTCGGCTTCTGTATCGATAATAATGTTTATTTCAATAAGTTTTTCCAAAAAATATTTAATGTACAGATTCGGCTTAGTTACAATTTTATTATATGTATAGATATATAGATACCACACGGTACATAGATGTCCATTATCCAATGTTTTCAACATATAAGTATATTTGGCCCAGGCCTCGGCTTTGTAGTCTTGTAATTGCGCTTATTATTATTTTTCTAGGTGTACGAATTGCCTATGAATAATAATGATTTTTGGAAAATAAAGTTAAATACCATATTTCGGTACAGAATTTGAAGATTATTAATATAATTAGAATTTTACATATCAATACCTACCATCAATATCTACATACCAACATCATTGTGATGATCATTCTCTTATATAGAGAAAAGTCATTTTATTAAATGATCTACTTATATGGAGTCTATTTTTGTCAAATATTTATTTATAAGGAGCAAATTCATAGACCTTATACAGCACTTTACATTGGTGCATCCGTTGGCTGGTGTTTGTGCGCACGTGACAATGCGGCAGCGGCTCGGATTTCATATTTGATATATTGTGATTAACTTTATGAAAAGCAAAGCATCGTATACACTTAGCCTAGCCATTTCGTTAAATTATACATATTTTAACTTTAATAACTTTGTTGTATTTCTATCATATCTATACATATAATACAATTGTAACCAAGCCGAATCTGTACATTAAATATTTTTTGGAAAACCTTATTGAAATAAACATTATTATCGATACAGAGGCCGAATCTATAGTTTTTAGAATTTTTTTCTGTCTGTCTGTTACCGCATCACAGAAAAACCACTGGAGGGATTTTGATGAAATTTGGTATGATGATAGCTGGTTATTCGGGATATAGGATACTTTTTACCGCGGGAAAACGTCTCATTTCTGAGAACAAATACAAAAACTGCATTGTAAGAGTCTACTAATATGTAAAGCCTAAGAACTTGGTTTTTGGTCATCTGAACGCGGACGGAGCCGCGGGCAATGCTAGTTGATTATAAACTTACAACTTATAATTAACTCCTCGTAAATCAAAGTAAAACGTTTATTATTATTATCTTAGATCTTACAGTTAAGTTATGGATTCATTTTACAGTTCACTTATTGAGTTGAATGTTTTTAATGACGGAGTTGGCAGCTTCAAAATTAGCTTTAAGCATTTTTCAATTCAATTTGTTATATATTTTACATAAAATCTATAATTATTAATATAACGCATGCATATTTAAAATCAGAGTATCTATTCGTCCTTTAATAGGACGAATAAAAAATTATTATTCGTCGTGTATAAAATATATAAATTGTGAAGAAAGATATATTTAAAAATATTTTTTTTACCTTAAAACTTTGAACTTAAAAAATTTTGGGATTTAAAAAAAAAAATTTTCAGCTCGATAGGTTAAAGTTATTCTATTATAAAAACTCCTGCACTTAAAAATCACTTGTTTTACATTAAATACAAAAAAAGTGGTAAATATTCTTACTAATACCTTTTTTATTCATCGGATTATCGGACGAATAGCAACAACCTCCTTTATTTTTTATTCGTCTTTATTTTAAGTAAGTACGAATAAATAAAGCCATGTAAAATACAAGATCCATAAATAAGACCCTCAATATATCAAACAGATTTCAGGTGAATTATAAAAAAAACTGAAGTGCTTTTTTTTGGATATTCCTTTGTAAATCATAAGAACGTTAATATTTCCCCTAAAACAATCCATGTAATGAGAACGCATAAAACAATGGTCTTTAATTTACGAGCTTTGGCTACGAAGACCGCATGCGCTTTAGAACCACTTTTATACGATAATGTATAAGCTTTAAGGGATAATAAAAATTACGATTGATTCCTATATGTTTTAAAGTTACTAAAATTACAGTAAAGTAGACATAAATAATAAATTAGATTCGATATAGTTTCTTAATGCTTAAATATGCTGTTGGTAGTTAGAACAAGGGTGGTCCATCAGACATGACTTTTTACTTGGGATCTACGTGTATGAATGTGCCACCTATTGACAGTCTAACAAATTTTCAGTTATTAAATGCATGTTGATAAAATAAAGCTCAGCTATAACGTATAGGTATGCTCCTAAGGAGCCAGCTTTGTTTAGATTTTAATACCTCCACGACCGCGGACACGCCGGCGTGTCAGTTAACAATAGATTTCTTAGAATTTTAATTATTTTCTAAGAAATTTACCTGCAGGCGTTAAAGGATATGTGGCATGATTAGCTTCCAGATTTTTCTAGATTTTTTATACACTTAATGATGAATAAAGTTAATATTATAAACATAGAGCTCGCGCGTTATGGCTTCTATTCTACTTGGAGAAATACCAAACATGTATTGACTAACCAATTTTTTTTATTAGTGGGTTTCTTTTATAAATTAAGACATTTATCAAAAGAACGGAAATATATAAATCTAATATTGAAATATATTATAAGAAATATAAATTAAAATTTGAATGGGCGCGTAATTTGACAATAAAACGCAGCTGAGCCGCGCCCCAATCAGATGGCGATCTTGATAAACGACCACCGTGAGACTGCAGTCTTGGTACATACTCGTACCTATGGGGCATGAGTCGGCAAAATAGGGAAATTTATTATTGTTAAAAAATATGCATAATTATTTATTTTTAAGAATGAAACACGTACAACGGTTATTTAAAAACTTTAAAACGTATTCGATATGTTCTGAAAGAGCAATAACATGATCAAAACCATTTTTATTTATGAAATTTATTTTAAACTAGCACTGCCCGCGGCTCCGCCCGTGTTTAGATGACCAAAAACCAAATTCTTAAGTTTTACATATTAGTATGCTCTTACAATGCAGTTTTTGTATTTTTTCTCTGAAATGAGACATTTTCCCGCGGTAAAAAGTATCCTATATGTTGACCCGAATAACCAGCTATCACCATACCATATTTCATCAAAATCCCTCCAGTGGGGTTTCTGTGATGCGGTAACACACAGACAGACAGACAAAAAATCTAATATCTATAGATTCGGCCTCTGTATCGATAATAATGTTTATTTCAATAAGATTTTACAAAAAATATTTTATGTACAGATTCGGCTTAGTTACAATTTTATTATATGTATATATAAAATGCGTACAACAGATACATAATATGTATAGAAAATAGTTTTCTGTTTCGTACTCTAACTCTTTATTTTTAGGAAAAGTAATTTTTGATTTTATAACCTTCAAAATGGTAGCATAATATAAAAAATACACGGCAATGACAGAATAGAAATAATTACTTCGTATCCCGGGCAAGGCAGTCGTATCGTTCTACTAGAGGCTTTTACGACGGAAAATACTACTGTCCTGTTCTATAATATACGAGAATTTAAGCGTAGAGCGAGATGGCTAAATGTTGCCTAAATAAAACATAACGGCTGAGAACACGAGCCATATTGCCTCGCTGGAAAAGTTTTAAAAAGTTTTCTTTGCGGACCCATTACAAGTACGAGCTTTTGTATGTGTGCTCGCTCGATACACGCGGTCGATAGTCCTATGATGCGTCAGGAGACAAAACTCATTTCCCATGTCGATACCAAAATAAGAAAATAAAATACTCCAATTCTTGTATCCTTATCGTAAACTTTGACTTGCCTGAACATGATATTTGGGATAAATCGATTTACTGAGCAACGTTATAGTCTGATTCATGATTTATTTTTCTTTCATTCTTCGTGTTATTTTAAAACAATATGCATAGTACTTAATTTCAAAATTTTCATAAAATGTATAAAAAGTCGCAATGATTTTTTAATATTATATTTAAAATATTCTTTATACTTTTAAATTGGTAAAAAAGAATAAAAAAAGATATATAGTTTTGAGAATAATAAAAAAATGAAATGTTAACAAATTAAAATGAACTCATTTCATTTGAAATTAAATGAGGTCGTGTGACCTCAAATTGTGTCTGTGTGAGTAAAACCAACACACCGACACGCAGAACGTACACAACGAAAGTAGGTTTATTTTCATGAAAAAGTTTTGAAAATCGATGGCTTTAGCTCCTACGCTCCAAAACTTTTCCGTCATATAGCCATAAATACCGGTTGTACGCCCGCCGTGTTTTGCTTCTACACCAGTACACATCTAGCTATCGACGTCGAGTTCTCTTGTAATGGCAATGTTTTCTTGGTATTTAATATATATTTTTTGCTTTTGAGATGAATAATATTTTAACAGGTACATTTTTAGAATAAATATCTTATTTTTTTCAATTTTGTAGATGTACATTTTCCTGCGGATAATTATTTATTTTATTTCAGTAACTAATTGGTTGTAAATATTGCTAGTTATATGTTTGACTTTTATAAAAATAATGATTTGTAAAATATTTATGTACTAGCGGCTCACCCTCGCTTCGCTCGGGTTCGTCGCTAGGTACGTTTTAAATAGATTTTATTAGTTATTAGCCAGCGTTAGCCATATAATTTTTTTTTGTTAATTATATTGACAAATATTGACATGAATATTTACACGATACTAATGTCACTCAAATGTTTTGCCTTCCCGAAACCTCTCCACTAACACTTATACTTTATGGTATGGGTATTACATTGACTTTTAAGTATTATTACGAATCTGTTGTATGGGAGTATAGAAAAGTGTTGTTTTTAGACTTTTTCGGGAAATTTTTTAAATTTTTCTCTCCGTAAGAACTATCCTCGTACTTCAAGGAATATTCTAAAAAAAGAATTAGCGAAATCGGTTCAGCTGCTCTCGAGATTTGCGCTTACCAACACATTCAGCGATTCATTTTTATATTATAGATATATTTTGTAAGCAGTTTTATACTATTCAGAAATGTCGATGTTAGCCATGCCAAATTCATGGCGTAAAAGTGAATTTACCATAATATTAAAATATGTAGCGAGTTGAATCAAAACTTTGATTAATATACACAACAGCGCTATAAGTATTTCAATCTATACATATAATAAAATTGTAACTAAGCCGAATCTGTACATTAAATATTTTTTGGAAAATCTAATTGAAATAAACATTACCTATTATCGATACAGAGGCCGAATCTATAGTTTTTAGAATTTTTGTCTGTCTGTTACCGCATCACAGAAAAACCACTGGAGGAATTTTGATGAAAAATGTATGATTGTAGCTGGTTATCCGGGTCAACATATAGGATATTTCTTACCGCGGAAAAATGTCTCATTTCTGAGAAAAATACAAAAACTGCAATGTAAGAGTATCTATCTATTCACCCCTTTTTAATATCCCACTGCTGGGCACGGGCCACCCTTAAATTCGAGGGGGATCAGGCCATAGTCCACCACGCTGGCCAAGTGCGGGTTGGCGGACTTCACATGTCTTTAGAAAACTTGTTAGGTTCTCTGAGACATGCAGGTTTCCTCACGATGTTTTCCTTCACCGTAAGGCAAGTGGTAATCATGTTAGCAATAATTCGCACATGAAAATATCAGAGGCGCGAGACCCGGGATTTGAACTCGCTTCACTCGGTTTCCCAAGCGAGCGTGTTACCACTGGGCTACCACTGATACTACCATACCTACTGATATGTATGAGTATACTAATATGTAAAACCTAAGAATTTGGTTATTGGGCATCGAAACACGGGCGGAGCCGCGGGCAATGCTAGTAGTTTCATATATTTACTAATGACACGCCAAAGTTTTGCTCAGGCACGTCCCTAAAACTATTTTTTAACGGAGTAACTAATCTTCCAAGGAAACCGCTTAATGTATCAAGTTAAAAAGATGCTTATGTCATTCTCTGATCCATAAATTATTACACTATTCATCTAATTGACGAAGAAAATTCTATGAATGAGTGAGTGAGTCTGTGTTTGTTTTTTTTTTACTTCTTAATGCTGTAATTGCTCTACGAATTTGAGTGAAATAGCGAATGGGGAAAGCTTATATTTTAAATTAAAACATAGACTCTACCGTCGTATCTACAACACGACCGTCACCATTAATCAAAATTACATTTAAAATATTGGTTAGGTACGGTTAAGTATATGATATCATACAAATGTATAACAAATTTAGAACATGCGCGGAGAAACATAATTAGCTGCAGCTAAGTTCTTGGGAGCAGTTTAGCGTGACGTATCGTTCGGTCTGCGGCGTGCGCCATCTTGAAAATATCTGCTTGATATATTATTGTTTATAAATAATGACTCCGCGACCCTCCCAATTTAATTGTGGCGTATCCTCGAGAATGGCTTATTAAGCGGCCGGTTAATATTTCCTTATTGGGCTGTAATTAATTTTGTTAGTCAGGTGCTACGCCCACGGCGGTTATTCGGTGCTGTCTAAACGGCTATTATCTCTCGCATTATTTTGTCGTGGCCAATTTGTTTGAAGCCTTTGACGACTAGATGGAGATTCGGCTAATTAAGTGGCCTTGATCCAGCAACGGGGTTATTGAAAATATTCAATCTCATTTAATTTTGATACCATTGTTTAGGGATAAGCACCAAATCTAAGCTGTATACAGGCTTGTTATTTATATATTTTGTAGATAGGTAGATAGGTACATTAATACCAACCACTTGCACAAAAATTAACCGTTCACAATCAAATAATAAGCTAACTTATCTTCATTAATTTTATTTTGTATTAATAAGACGAATTTTATCGCTATTTTAATAATTTATACTTTTTTATTTTTAAGAAATGTTGCCCTCACTAAAGTATGGTTAATATAGAAAATAATAAGTTAAAAACACATTTTCCCCAAAACAGCCAGCTTAGTTTAAAGTCATTTTCACGTCATCGTATATTCATATGAGAAACAGTACCAGATAATTAGATATGAACGTCTAACTACTTGAACAACCGTACTGAAGTTGAGGGCAAGGTCGAATTAGCGCCATGACCTTCCAACTGCAGCCCTCTGCCTGGTCCAAGTAGTTTGCGAACAACTGCCATAACTCCGTAGGTTCTCTGAAACTGGGTGACGGTCTAACCGGCCATTGACTCCGAGAAAAAGTTCTCTTTAAATATCCACAACTTTAGTTTAGCAACTCAAATTTAGTTTGGTAACAAACGGAGTAACAACAAGTCGCAACAAATCCGTTGGAAAGTGGCGCGAGAGTCGTTTTCAAGTTCAACGGACGCTACCGTGTGAGCTCGATTTGACATCTTGTGTGATGTTGTGACGTGTTACAGGAAAAGACATTCAAAATTTAAAAACGAGAAAAAAATATTTTACAAAAGTAATAAATGTATTTTATATAATGTAATAGGTACCTACGCATTTTAATGTAAATCCATATTGTACGAAAATATTAGGGCAAATAAAATGAGGCAGTTTATAAGAAAGTATAGTAAGTTTATTGAATAAATAAATTTTGATTTTAGTTAATAGAAATCTTAATGTTATCAAAAGTAAGACTGGTTCAAATAATACTCTTTCTACTTGTTATCAAGCAAATGTTGCCTTTAATAATAATGCTCTTTAAATTTTGTCAAGGTTTTAATAATATATTCGAGTTACTTTATGTTAACATTAGAGTTCGAAGTCATAAAAGAGTGATAGTTAAAATTATAATGATCATTCATTTTCCTTCCCAAACATTCAAGAGTTACGTAAAATGCGTAGATTTAGAATGTCGAAGTGATACAGGCTCGCGTTGTATACAAAGTCCCGAGCAGGACTGTCACGTCAGCTATGCAGTGGGAGCGGGGCGCATGCGTCCACCCTGCCCCCTCAAACCCCAACCCGCAACACGGAAAACTTTTCCCTGACATAGGTATAAATATAAGCGCTCACCCGTCGGCAACACTTTTTACCCCCCTCCGTGGGATGGGAAGGCAAAAGTTTTGCCAGCCTGGCTCGGTACTCCGTACACAGCGCTCTTCCACTTTTTCCTGTATATTGAAATGGAGGTGCGGAGAAAAGAGTAGAATTTAGAAGCTGTCGTACAAATTTTAATGAGGAGTGAATGTAAGGTGAATATTGTGTCGTGTAACGAGCTGCATGCTTTGTACATTGCAGAATTATATTTCAATATACGTAACAAAATTTAAAGCACAAATAAAATATTGTAACTGATGTTATTAATTTTGTCTAAAATAAACATCTGTACGTAGATACTTTAGTAGTAATGATTTATTAAGCAGAATAGTGTTAACCGCTAAATGGCCGTCGATTATATTATTTCGGGACTGCCCATCCACCTGCATTATAAATGTCGGTCCGGCAGCCACAAGGCAGGTCAACACCTAGTTTGAGATAATCACAATTAGGTGAACCGCTACTTCATCACGCCGTAGCTATTCGATAACAAGGAAGTGTACTGAATGATTAATAACACGAATCGCGGCTTGTTTGCATTTGGACCGTCCGTTGGGGGGCTAACAAACTTATGAATAATATGCCAGAGTTGAGGATAAATTGATTTCCTTAAAAATATCGGTCTATTTTGTATTACCTATGGGTTTTAAAATACTTAATAATATACATTATTCAGATAGTTTGTTTGTCGACAACGGTCGCATGTTTGAGGTCTGTTAAGGGCACATTCATCACGGTGCGGGTAGTTAGTGCAGCTCCTGACCCCATGTTATCTCTTTGGCGCAGTGACGTGACCTCAGTCCGCTCAGTGACTGATGACTTCCCTTAATTAAATTTTATGAAGTACTGGATATCGACCTTAAATAAATATATGTATTTATAATTTATTAGCATAGGACAGGGTTTTGTACCGCTTTATAGTTTAAACGAAACAACTAGTTACGGCAGCGTCCATCAGTCAAGTTGTTAGACGACAGCTAAACGATCGCGTCTAAATTCAACAACGCTAATGCAGTTGCGTAGTCAGGGCAACTTAAAGCCGCCTAACTCTGACGGTTGGCATCCAAAATTCAAGGAATACGGACCAGCAGATCAATGTGTCGGACAATTGCATTCAGCGTCTGTAACGTGTAGATGAAGAAGTTTGGATTACGAAACATGAAAATGAATTGATTTCATTATGATAGACTTGTTATGAATTTTTAAGGCTTATTTATTAATCACAAGCGACTCACCCTTGCTTCGTTTAGGTTCGTTCCTAAGTACGTTTTGACGCTTAATATGGAATAGTTTTTTTTTTGCAATTTTTGTCGTGAATTTTTCCGATGTTATAGTAGCTATGCTACAGTTCGGGATTAAGACAAATCCAACAATACAAAGATCATAAAAATCGATTCAGCAGTTCTCGAGT
Source organism: Brenthis hecate (assembly GCA_951806755.1). Lineage (NCBI taxonomy): Eukaryota > Metazoa > Arthropoda > Insecta > Lepidoptera > Nymphalidae > Brenthis > Brenthis hecate. The sequence goes on along the minus strand of OX638258.1, from coordinate 12,036,586 downwards.
TATAAGTGTTGTAACAAACCTGACTTTTTTTTTATATACCTACCTATATAAAAAAGAATGGAAAATATTTGAAAAAAATATTTGAAGATGTACAATTACAACACGTTAAATGTTATATATGTATAAGTAATTACTACTAATTACTAACACTTGCTTAAAAAATGTCCAACCCATAGGAGCTTTTTTCTTTAAAATTATGTATATTATAAAGAAGATACAATCAAGATTGCCATACACTGGGATTATTATTAAGAATCATATTATTATTAATATTACATAAAAATGTGTATCACATTTTAAAAATTCCAACATCTGAAATAAAGCCTGAATATAGAATTATTATTTTTTCTTTTTTTTCCGAATTTCTTTGAGTGCTGTAGATTTAACGATCAATAGACCATTTACCAAAATCACTAAAACGTATTGCCTACTGGCCCATAGTCACTTATAGTTCTCTATCGATTTTCAACCAGCCATGAAGCTTTTTGGTGTTTGAATCAACGTACACGAATAACGTCAAAGGTTTAAGAGAACTTTTATTCTGATGTATATTAGCGAAATTCGTTGATATTTTGAATTATATTCAAAAATCCTCCGGTCCATATCTTGTATTTTATTTTCTGATGTAAGTTGGTAATTATGCTAACAGGCGCAAAGTATTTTAACAAAGTCACGTGTTATTATACTATAATATTAATTCTGAATACTACTACTTCATTTAGTCATTTTTGACAAAATAAAAAAGGCCAAGTCATCTTTACTCATATTTTAATCATATAACTTTAAAAGGTACAGATAATTAATTTTCATAAAAAAATAACGGAATAAAAATAATATAATAAAATTGTAGACAAAATAAAAAAGGTAAATTCATCTTTAGTCATATTTTTAATCATATAACTTTAAAAGGTACAGATCATTAATTTTCATAAGAAAATAACGAAATAAAAATAATATAATAAAATTGTATAAAGTTCCGTGTAGATAAATTTAACAAAAATGCTATTTGTCGCTGGTCTCACATGAACATCGTTTAAAAAGTTAGATACTACAATCGATTCAAAAATAGAATACGATATTCAAACTTTGCTTTCAGCCAGTTCCAGTCGCAGGCATTTATTAGATAGAATTGAAATGGAACATTGCAGTAAAATTATTGCAATCGATGTTTCCGATTCAATTTGTAATAATTAAATCTCTTCAAATTCAATAATTTATTACTTACTCTTCGTAGTAATGTGACAATGATATAAAATATTCGTTGTACATATATGATATTTCTAAAAATCCACATTGGTTCCATAATTATTTAAATCTGATATCTGTTACTCTTTTAGCTATAATCCTCCTTGGACATTATAAATTAACTTTAGTTGATTTAAAAAAAAACACGTTAGCCTTAATGGACTTTAAAAAAAATAAAATACGTTACTTTTAACTTTTAATTTTACCTGTATTTAAAATGATGAATCATTTAACAAACCAGTTCATTACAGAGTAGTACATAGCATACATAGAACCTATAAACTATTTTTTATAATAGATACGTATTGTTAATTGTAAATATTCGATAAACAATCTATCGCATTGAAGTTATTAATAGATCGGACGTGTGGACTATAATTTAGCTAGAGGCGAGTGAGGGCGGAACTTCTCTGAACGTGCTCATTTATTCACCACTCAAACTACCGCTGGATTTGATACAGCAACTAAAATTATCATTGAATACATTAGTCGACGAAAATAGTGGCATATACTAACTTTTTTACAAATAAAAAATATATTTAATAATGTAAAAAGTGGAATCATGTGTCGGCTCTGCATATTCCTCTAATTATTATAATGCATAATATGCACCGGATGACATTCATAACGTTATTTATTAATTCATAAACTTAAATGCCCAAAATCTATAAATATAATAAAATTGTAACTAAGTCGAATCTGTACATTAAATATTTTTTGGAAAATCTTATTGAAATAGACATTATTATCGATACAGAGTTCGAATCTATAGTTTTAGAATTTTTGTCTGTCTGTCTGTTATCGCATCATGAGAAAACCACTGGACAGGTTTTGATGAAATTTGGTTTAATGGTAGCTGGTTATCCGGGTCAACATATGGGATACTTTTTATCACGGGAAAATATCTCATTTCTGATAAAAAATACAAAAACTGCATTGTAAGAGTATACTATGTAAAACCTAAGAATTTGGTTTTTGGTCATCTGAACGCGGGCGAAGCCGCGGGCAATGCTAGTCATAAAAGAAAAACTTTACTTTGAGTTTCATTAAAGACAGATAAGGGAGCACAATAACTTATCTTCAACTGTCCTGCAAATAAACGAATGACGCGATATTTAACCAGAGACGGAGCCGTTACTCAGCTCACAGTTCAGATTTATTGGTGCAATTGACAAAGTGGCAAATGGCCCATTAGAAATTAGGAGTTCGAGACGCTCCACGGAAAAATGTACCGCAATATTTTCCGCTGTAAGCAAAATTGTAAGCAATAAATAATATTAGTCCTCGCGTCTTTGTGCCGGTAAATGTTGAGCTTTTGTTTTCATTTTCTATAAAATGTACCCGGTTCATTTATTTTATTTGGTATATTCAAGATATTATTAATATTTTCCATTTCCATCCGCTGCATAAATGCATTTTTTATCGATTTTATTGATATTGGAGAATTTGTAATTTTGGACACTTTACGAAAAAATATACTGTGACTCTAAGACGAGAATATGAATTACTGCTTCATCCACAGCACCAGATTTAGCTTGTATTTTACTCACAAAGTTGAGAATTCAAGCTAAAGGCATTGTACTCCATTCAAACATTTTTTGAAAAAAAAAAATTTAGTTATGTTTCAAATTGCATCAAACAAAGAGGTCCCATCAATCTATTCATAAAAGATATATGTACATAAATATAATATTTCAACGACTCTCATCGATTATATATCCAATATAATAATCGTAATAATAGAGACGTCCCGCACGGCAGGCACAGTGCCACAGCGGCAGGGGAACTAATCTACGAATGTTTTCAGTCGATAGCTTACGACATGTTTATTGTCATTGAGTAATAAAAAAGCGTCTAATGACTCGAAAAGATTCGCGGATTCCGACGGGATTGTCTCACTATTTCATATATGGGTTAATAAAATTTTATGTACAGTTAAACTTAGTTAAACGCTCTATCTTATAAGGAATTAGGCTTTAATGCATTTGTTTTTCTACCTTTATATTCTCGGAATACTTTTATTACTATACATATATTGTACAATTTGATCACTCTTCTAGTTATAGTTTTACTTATATGTTCTAAGATTATGAGCAAATGACGTGAAAATTATAGCTTCATTTAATAAATACATATTACTAAAGTTAACTTTTTTCTATATATTATTCTTCTATGGCATTTGAGTTCCTACATAATTTCAAATGCAAACAAGTCCATAAAACATCTGCAAACACATCAGCAACGTACAGAGTAAAGGGATTATCCCGTAAGAGCGGGAGCAAGTAAACAGATTATAAAAAAGACATCTGGAACGTAGCAGCTTTTTCTGCTTGCCCGATACTAAGAGTACGTTTTGGTTTACATAGTCACTTCAATTATTATTATTATCATCTTTGTGTGGAATTATATTATAAATAATTTAAATATTTCGATGAAAATACAGAATTTGTGCTTAAAATTGATTTACAACAAGTAGGTGCAGATTTTTTTTTACAAACGGACGCAATGTGAAATTAAAAATAAATTATAACTCTCGCTTCATGGATGAAATTCTAACTATATAAATGTATTGTAACAATAATAATTAATATAAGGCATATTGCAATTTATGTTATCTGTTAAATTTTATATGTTGTCTATGATTTTTTGCCTGTGCATTATTAAACAATAAATGAGATTTTTCAGTCTGTTGAAATTGCTTAGCGTGTTTTTATCAAACTACGCCCTGTCCGTTTTTCATTTTTCATTAGGGTTTTGTAATCTATCTCCTCAGACCCAGGTTGGACAGGATGTACTGAGATAAAAAATAGTACGTACCAACATACATATTATGATACACTCTAAAATTATACTGCACATCGATTCGCTCATCGATTATCACGCTAAAATACTAAAAATTTATAAACAATGTTTAGCATTTAAAAATAAGTAATTTTAAAGTATTTTAGATCTATAGCATACTACGTTTGCTATGAAAATAGTAAAAAGGAAATAACAATCTATAACTGTACAAGAATATACAGATTTCCCCTCGGAATCTTAGTTTTTGTGGACTAACTGCACCGTCCCACGGGTGCAATGCGTCGCCGCGTCGTAGCGTCCCGTGTCGCAGCCCCTGCCGCGCTCGTGCGTGCAGATAAAAAATAATTGCTTCCTTCTCTCTCTGAATTATAGATTATAATTTCCGTTCTAAAATATAAAGTAAATTTTCCATTAACAATTTGACATTAAAAAAATATTAATATTAAAGTTTGGATAAATGTTAAAAATTTATATAATTTATTTGTTTAGAAAAATAACATAAAAGTAATGTAATAATTACAAGTCCACAGTTCGCGCAGCAAACTGCAATACCGTCAATATCTACGAACTCGTACAGAAAAAGAAAAGTACTACTAAAAGGCAAATTGCTATGCCTCTTTTCTTAATATCTAAATAATATAAATAAAAAAGGTAAGACAATTTTCATTTATATTATTTCATTAAGAACAATATTAAACGCCTTTATATTATCTAGACAGTAATATTTAAAAGAAAACATTATAAAGTTTAATAAATTAATATTACTATTTTGAAAAGATGTTAGTTAGTTAGTCTGAAAGTTAAGTCAACTTACTGCCAATAACAAAACTAAATATCTAAGGTTGTTTCTAAAACAATAGCGCACGAGGCATTGATTCTTACATTTAACTTCAATAAGTGAATACGGGTATCGGCTGGCATTTTGAAATTAACATCTTAAAGCCAAGTTTCGAATTGTTAATCTATATTCATTCGCCATTGGCTACGAATGCAGCGGCTATCAGAACAATGGGTGCATTGGATCGACTAAATAGTCTCCATATTTTATTATAGTTGGTCTGAATTGCTTTGTGATTATACTATTAAATATTAATCATAAAATGTAGACTAATTACTCATTTATTTAAGATCAATGTGAATTTAGAAATAGCCTGGACTTTCTGAGTTGGATCACAAAAAAAAAAATCACAATAATTATTGCAAAACAATTATAAGAACATTTCAAAAACGATACTATTTATACTTTCAATTTCATAATGCTTGTGACGCACTTAGGTAATTATAAAATGCTTCACGTTAAACGACTTTGTAATCAAAGAAAGTGTCGAAATAGAAGCTACAAAGTTTGCAACAAATAAAGCGAGTGCACATGTAAGGGGTCCATTCAACAAGTCAAGTTGGTATTGTATGGCACGATCAATCATAATCAGAGTCTCTTTCACCTCGACTAATGGACCACAAAATGGAGGAATACGTTTAAAATCTGCGAGTGTTGGACCGGTATTGAGAGGTAACCGTTCGGAAATGGAGCACAAAGCGCACCGCTGATCCATCATGTGTTGCGGCCGCAGACAAATATCCACATTCAAAGTGATTTTTCCACATTATTTTCATTTAAATGTTCTAGCAACTTTGTGCATTCTAAGAAGCCTAAAATAGGATTTGTATTATAAAATGAAAAGAAAAAACAAGTAAATGCAATTTTAAAGCATTCTATTTATAATTTTAGATATACTTACTAAGTACTTCTTATTATTACTGATGTATAAATTATAGTAAACAACAATAAAACATAATATGTATAATGTATCTTCAAATTTAATATTTGATGAAGAATTTTTAATACCATCATCTTCTTGATAGCGATGTGTGCGCATTTTTACGGCAAATCAACCTCCACATCGGTCCCATTGTTGCTTTGTTATTTTAATTTTTTCCTTGCGAGGAATGTCTTTGAGTGTTCAAATGACGCGTGTAATATCAAGCTTTGCAGTCGTTTGATGTAGAAAGATTAGGGTATTTGGAGATGAGAGTTTTTATTTTTCACTATAAACGAAACAATAAAAGCGTCGATTTCCCGCTCTGATCCCTTTTGTGGTGCACCGAATGGTTCGTTTAGATGTGGTCTCACTTTGCAGTGGCCGTCTGTACACAGGGAAGAACCTAATGTACAGGGTACTAAAACTGCTTATTTATTTAGTTCACCTTTTATCTTAATGGGCAAATAATAGGATGAAACTTTTCAGAGATTTGTATCGCTTCTACTTTGATGTATTGCAAACTGTTGGTTTCTTGGTTTCATTGTGAAAAATATTTACACAGCATAAATAAAATTCTTTTAAAAAAAATATCAGTCTGACTCTTAGTCGTTGTTTCAGATTAGATACTACTTCTAGCGTAAATAAAAAAGTCACTATTTTTTATCGTTTTGTTGATTTAATATTTTTTTGTCATGAATTATAAATTGAAAACAGGTAATAGGTAATACACGATGATATTAGGTATCATATTATATAGTGGTATATAAAAAGTATTAAGATGGCTTAAATGACGTATTGAGATTTTTGTTATTTGATAAAGTTTTTTTTCATCGTTGCAAATAATATTAAAGTAAATGTCCAAGACACCACATGGGTCACCGAGTGGGCTGTCCGAAGCAATACGCCGGACGCTAAGCAGAAAATTCCATTCCCAAAGTTTTGATTGTCCAAGGCAGATGGCATTCTTGCCGACACATTCGCCGAAATACTCAGGATGTCGCATTTTATTGTGTTCATATCGCCCAAGTTTATACTCAGAAACTCATCCGCAAGTGTCATAAGGGCGTGCAACGTGACTGACAAACATTCACTATATTATCATCTATTATTTATTGTATACGGTAATGTTTTGATGGCTAACATCATTTACGTTTCTCTTAAACTATTATTTTATATTAATTTTTGAAAATAATATAATTATAATTTAGTATTAAACAGGAAACGCGAATAACTTTCGTATCCTCAACAATAAACATGAGCAAATGCAACTTCCGACCCTCCGCCATTTTTATCCCCTTTACTAATTGTAATTTCATTGATAACACAGTTTACAGTTGACCGGTCCATTAGTGCTAAACAAGGTGGCGTCCGCTTGGGCCTTTCAGGGGTATTTATAACCTTTAGTATAGTTGCGGCAATAATTTCATTAGCGAGGCACAACTAGAGGCCGGACAAGACAAATGGTGGCCATTAGGGGCCTAACGACGGCCCTCGTCAGCCCCCCAAACTTTTAACGATGAGAATCAAAGTAAATACGCAGCATTATCTTGCCGATTTGGCACAATCATACAATCTAAGGTAGGCAAGGGGTATACGCTAATAGGACGTAAGCTAGTTCAGCAGGTGGGCTGATTAATGCAAACAGGTACGTGTTACTAAGTGACCAGTGGCGAGTCATGGATTAATTTCTTGGATACGAAAGGGTCATTGCGGAAATTTCAATCGATTTAAATTCAATTTTAGCTTCTTGCTTAACCAATGTGCCTACCTACTAGGATATTTGATCTAATGTGAGATGTAGACAAATAATCTATACATACATATAATATAATTGTAACTAAGCCGAATCTGTACATTAAATATTTTTTGGAAAATCTTATTGAATTGAACATTATTATCGATACAGAGGCCGAATCTATAGTTTTTAGAATTTTTTTCTGTCTGTCTGTCTGTTATCGCATCACGAGAAAACCACTGGACAGGTTTTGATGAAATTTGGTATAATGGTAGCTGGTTATCCGGGTCAACATATGGGATACTTTTTATCACGGGAAAATATCTCATTTCTGAGAAAAAATACAAAAACTGCATTGTAAGAGTATACTAATATGTAAAACCTAAGAATTTGGTTTTTGGTCATCTGATTGCGGGCGGAGCCGCGGGCAATGCTAGTATATAATATTATTTAAAAAATTATATCATTGCATACAAGGAAGTATAGGAACCTATATGTATTATATAATGTGTTTTATTTTTAGTTAATTATAACAAATAATCAATATGATTATACCTCTCCTTGGTATAAATAATTTTGTGATATCTTGTTGTTTCGTTATAGTTCAAACCTAGAAATGTTCACTACATTATAAACTTCACAACAAGTATAGCTTTGATTCAGCATAGAAACGGTAAATTCCGTTCCCAGTTTAATACTTTTACACGGAAACAAAAAAGTAATAGCTACATATTAGTAATAATAAGTGATTATATTTTGACATATATATAAAGTAAATAAATAATAAAATACATATTTATATTTTGAAATTTACAACTGTGCATCTAGACTGCGTAGACACTACATAGTGTTACCATAATAAATATGACCAACACAAAGAACCTAAACCAATTTGGAGTGTGTAAACTCATCATAACTTCTTATGATGTTTTCTCTCCCGTTCCCAAGGGCGGTGGAAATCAGTCGCGCATTCGTGGCAGTCTCGGGGCGCTCGTACGTTAGTGTCCGGCTCGGGTCATTAAGGTCCATTTATGGCTTAGAAACTTCCAGAATCTAATGCAATGCGGTTGGTTAAAGTTCAAATAAATATAATGAGGCAAATTATATATATATTTGCTATGTATGTAGTAGTAGTTGTTGTTGTACATTATAAGATAAGTCTGCATGTCTGTCTGTAAGTTATTGTTACTAAACCAGAAGTCGTATAATTGTTATGGTTATATATTCTACTTCTTATTTAATCTACGTCATGAAGAAAACAGCTTAATAAATTGATTAATTTGCTTAGCATATAGTTATATAGTTATGTATACGTATATAAAACATATTACATAAGCTTATATATGTGTAGTAAATTATAGTGGAAGAGGAATTTCAGCGCTATACACTAAATTTTCTTTTCATTTTAATTATAATATTAATGTTAATAATATAATATTTTGAATAAGACAGTTTTCAAAATATAATGCCTAATAGAATTAACTGTCAGGAAACTTTATTTTCCCTTATACCTATCTATACATATAATAAAATTATTACTAAGCCGAATCTGTACATTGAATATTTTTTGGAAAAACTTATCGAAATAGACATTATTATCGATACAGAGGCTGAATCTATAGTTTTTAGAATTTTTGTCTGTCTGCCTGTCTTTTTTTCTGTCTGTCTGTCTGTCTGTCTGTCTGTCTGTTACCGCATCACAGAAAAATCACTAGAGGGATTTTGCTGAAATGTGGTATGGTGATAGCTGGTTATACTGGTCAACATATAGAATACTTTTTACCGCGGGAAAATATCTAATTCTGAGAAAAAATACAAAAACTGCAATGTAAGAGTATACTAATATGTAAAACCTAAGAATTTGTTTTTTGGTCATCTGAACGCGGGCGGAGCCGTGGGCAATGCTAGTTGATTATATAAATGATAACCTTACTTAAGAAAATGCGCACAGAGTGTTTGTTTGTTTTCTGTTACTTATTATATATTTTTGTAATAAAAAACCTGGAAATTTGCGAGAAAATTTCCTTATCAAATGAAACACTTTTCATTTCATCCATGTATTATGTTTTTAAAAGGTATATCATAACGATATTCAATCAATTTTCGTACGTAATAAAAATAAAACCTAGTACTGAAATGTTTTATTTCAATTTATATAATAAAGCCTAAGTAATAAATTCCACAAATAAATACGATTACTCTCAAGATAAAGTATGGGATCTAATGATATATTTGAGCTACTCATAAATGGGTGTCGTTTGGAGCCTCGCTCAGTCGGCTTACAGAAACGAACATAAAATTACGCCAAGCGTCCGAATATGAGACGAACTTGTGACAACTCGTTTGTACAGGGGAGATTTAGATGATAAGAAGCGATACAGGATGTTCTTACAGAAAGATCATTTAAGAGATAATATCAGTGATTTACCATTTTTTACCAATTAAAAAAAAAACGAATGTATGTATATTATGGTAATAAAAGTATTATTTTAGTAATTAAACTAAAAAGGAAATTATTATAATTTTAGCTATATAGTATTTATTATATAACTATAATTTAGTAAAAACATAATAGTAAAATTTACAAATAAATGATATATATCGAACATTTTTAAAATAACCTGCTTCATTATTGTGCAACCGCCTGTATATTGTAAGTATTTCATATCGCACATATTACCAACTAAAGTACAAACCATAACGTATTAAGTTAATGAGAGACAACGCGCGTCTCCTTTGGAGGGGATATTGGTCGAGTGTTCATAGGAATACAAATTTATTGTTTCATTAACACGGGATTACATGACATGTGTGACATGAATCAGTTTTGTCTGCTTATTATGAAAATGCACATTAACTAACTTGTAGCGAGGAAGTACCTACATACATATACGTTATAGTAATAGAGTTCTTTAGTTACCATCTAATAGTATATACACGTTATGACAACAACAGCAACACGAAATGAATTTTTATATATATAAATGTTTTAAAAATTGTCTATTTGTTTACTTACGAGGAAAATTTTTTTTTTATCTTTTTCTAGACGAGAACGCGTGGTGTCCGTTCTATTCCAACAAGTTAGCGTTAAGTCCAACGTTATACATACATTGACATCTATTTTTAATATGTCATAAAGATTCATGTATACATATATTTTGTGAACGCCAATTAATGTTTCAATCTTTGCGTTACAAATCATTCAATATGAAAAGAGAAGGTTAGGTAGTATTTGAAACAAAGAAATCGCCTAAGCTGTCTATGAACCTAATCATTAGTTGAGTATAATAGGTGAGGTGGGGTGAAAAGGAACACACGGCTCGCTACTTTTTTATTAATTTACAAAATAAAGTTATAATCTTGTTAGCGTCCCGCCGACTCCATTGTGACGCGACGTTACCTGGACATTGTAATAGGATCAACTTACGAAACACTAAGTACACAAACATCAAAAGCTTTTTACAGTATAAAAGATTGGCGCTAAGAGGCTTTTCATAGCAATTGTTTTGATTTTTAATTTTTTTCTCCACATTTCATTATATTTTAATTTTCGTTGTCTGCCAATATGAAAAAAAAAAATTATACGCTCAGAGATATATTTTAGGTTTTCGACTATAGTTTATTGATTTCCTAAGTAAGTACGCTTGAATATAATAACATATTTCGATTATTTGATAAAATAAATATAAGAGACCCTCGATAGTGTACCGAAAAGCAATAAACATGACAACATCGCTTAGCTGTAATGGTTATAGAGCAAAATATTTGAGATCCATTTACCAAGGATATTAGCCGTTAAAGAGGTACTTGAAAGGCAATGGAGCCTTTACCTTATGACCCTTTGGAAGGCGCTTCCTCAAGGAGCCGAAGGTGTTGTACCCCATCCTAAATACGATCTAATTACGAAATAGTTTCAGTTCTTGATTTATAGATTAAGTTTAGCCCAGCCCCGGTCGCACACGCGGCACGTTGGTACACCGCTGACATATTAAAATCCTTTCTCGGATATCCTCTATCGATACGAGTTACATTTGTTAATCTATTTGTAAATACAACTGTCTTATAATTACAATGTATTGTGATTTATATCTGCTTTGATCAGTCCTAATGTGAAAATAACAGAAAACTTAAGTTGAGTAAATATTATGATAGATTGTGAAAGAAACTATTTTTTAATCTTTCAGCTAATATGTAATTATTGCAAAAACCATTAAGAGAAATCTAGTATACAATTACACATTTATAAATTTACAAGTTATAATATTAAAGCTTATTGAACTAAATAATTCAATTTACCTAAAACATAATACCGTAAATAAATTAGGGTAGTTTAAGCGCTAAATTATCAATGCACTAGAGATACTTATGTTTATATGGGACGGTATTGGGAGGTGTTAAAGGAAAGACGGGACAATCTCAAGGCATTATCGGATTCGGTGGGTGTTCGGCTCACAATGGATGTTCCTGACCGACCGGAGCTTACACTGTGGGCCCAGTACTTTGTACCAAATCACTTCGCTTAGATTTATTGCCAAGTGTCCCCATTCCCCCACTCTCCTACCATATAAATCGTGGAATAAGTGTTGCCATATTTACCGGTGACGTATCTACGCTAATCATACTGCCTTGCGCCAGTTGGGTCGTGAATAGTAATTATTAATCCAGTCCAATGACGAATTTATATAATTTATACTGAGGATTTATTGCTTCAAGGTTTTGGGTCAACTTGCTGAAGAGAAAGCACATGTGGCTCCTTTTAAACATATTGAACAGGGAACTTTGTAGGTTTATTTGTAGAATTTTATAATAATTCTAAGTAAGAAAAAGGTATATTATATTATTATATAAGTTGTAGATTATCCTTGTTTTCATATGTGCAATATAGTATATTTTATTTATTTTTTCGTGTGTCATTTAAAATCAATATCGTTATTAAGGAATAAATACAGAATACTATAATGAAAAGTTTTACTTTCTTTTAGAATATGTTTTCGCTCCTTTGAAACTTCTCATTTGTGTATGAAATTTAAAATTGGTTTCAGATATTCGTTTACTGCATAATTCAAAAGTTTAATCAACCTAATAGTCTGGCCGATTGACCGTCTAACGGACTGCAAGAACGTCTAATCATCTTAACTGATTTTGACCGGTCCACGTCGATGTCAGGTGTTTACTATTGAAATGTAATTAAGTGACGCCTCCTGAGGATAATTTAATGAGATGGCTTAAAGCCAAGGGCTTCATTTTAAGAGATTTCGAATTTGCATACAAATTAGTGATATTTACTAGTGATCGTGATTTACAAACAAATTACTTTTTAATACAAGGATTCTTTTGTTTGTTATTATTATGGTAGAGGATAATTTAATTAGGTTTATTGAAATATATTTCAAGAAAATACAAGGTAATTATCGTCTATAAGTACTTATAGGCAATGAATGAAGTAAATATCAATGCATGCACAAATTTTTAAAGGATTTCATGCACTATTATTTTATTATCTTCTTTATTTCATCACTAAGGAACGTTTGAGCATTGAAATTAGTTTAGTACCTACTCAAAGATAAGTTTAGTAAGTCTAAAATTCTAAGTGAAAAAAATAATAGGTTTATAGCAAACATTGTTTAGAAGGGTCATGAAATGTTTTAAGACTTCATACGTGCCATAGATTTTTGCTACGACTCCACTCTACTACCTTTGTAATTCGATATTTAAGTTCGATAATTTATTTATCATTAATTTTGCTACCTCTTTAACACTGTTTTTAAAGATTGATTTACAAAATTATTTTAAAGCACAACAGTTTTATCTGGGTGATGTTTAATCAGTCTGGACTCACTTTGTATTTATAGATTATTGATATGTTATGTAATTACAAGTATTATATTATCATTTTTAAATATGCAAGTTCCGAAGTTATTTTTACATACTTATTAGAAATCACAATTCATGTAAGTATACGTTTATTATAAATAAGAAATAATTAATATATTTATTACTAACTAGCATTGCCCGCGGCTCCGCCCGCGTTCAGATGACCAAAAACCAAATTTTTAAATTTTACATATTAGTACACTCTTACATTGCAGTTTTTGTATTTTTTCTCAGAAATGAGATATTTTCCTGCGGTAAAAAGCATCCTATATGTTGACCCGGATCACCCTACCAAAGCTATCACCATACCAAATTTCATCAAAATCCCTCCAGTGGTTTTTCTGTGATGCGGTAACAGACAGACAGACAGACAAAAATTCTAAAAACTATAGATTCAGTCTCTGTATCGATAATAATGTTTATTTCAATAAGATTTTCCAAAAAATATTTAATGTACAGATTCGGCTTAGTTATAATTTTATTATATGTATAGATGGAACGCGCCATCATAATATTTAATGTCAGATGGTAATCAACAAACAGGTACAAATATACGTTCGCGACTGCTCAACTCTCTCCATACAGGTACTTAATTAATTAAAAGAGTCCTCGAGTAGCTTTGGAGCTTCAATTTACTCCATGTTTGCCTGCAGCCATGTTTGTGCAACTAACGAACAAATTAATCTTAATTATTTATATATAATTTGTCCCACACTCATCGGCTCTAACGACGTCGACAACATCAGCCCAATTTAGTAATGTACCCATTCCCACTGTATCCTTTGTCCTAACATAGAGTTAATCATATTCGGGATTCAATTTGCATAATAAAATTTACACAAGACCCAATCTAACAATATTCAAATTAAAATGGACGCCGTAACGCGTCAGATAAGGAAATTAAATAAAAGATTTTTATTAACGTGCTTAATGTGTTAAGTGTTAAGTAAATTTGAGTGTAATCGCGCTAAGCCTTTTTTCGGGGCGATGGATCCGGAGTAGAGAAAAATGCGCAGGGATTTATTGGCTTGTTACCGGGATTTAAAAAAGGAGCGGTTGTAGACGGGATGTTGGAATGCGCCCCGAGTCCCGGCCCCGGCCCTGACGTTCGCGCGTTTGAAGCTGGAAAAAAAGCCACTTGATATGGTTTTCATTTCGCTATTATTGAAATGAAATGAAATTTATTTATTTAGTATCAATTTTTATAAGTATACAGTAAACAACAATGGCTACGATGATACTGCAAAAGTATAAACTGCGTTGCAGATATCCACGCCCGCCTCCGTACAATATTTAAACTATTTTATAAAAACAAAAAAATTAAAAAAAAACTATTCGGATCGTACGATGAATTTACGTTAAATTGATTTACTTATGCTTCAATATAATTATTAAATATTTTTTTTCTGTTTATTTCTAAAGAATTAGAACTAATAAAGAAGGAATATAACAATACCATATTATTTTTTGGCATAATTATAATAATTATATATTATCTCCTACGTACAAAAATAAATATAAAAAAATATTCCAGCACTATCAAAAGTGATACGCTTCTAAAATAGTCATAGTAAATTAGGATCTACCTGTTCTATAAAAACCATAGACATTTACATTATTTTAAATTTTTTTAATTCAAAACACAAACATTTGGGTGGAACTAGTATAGTATTAAGTGATCTGTGGTGGAACTAAATAACAGATATAAACGTTAAAATAACGATCGATTTGATTGAAAAAATATCTCACCAGTACCTCGACTGCTCATCAAACATTTTAAGTGACTCTCCAAGCCCTTGAGACTGACGACGTCTTAAATATTCACGCAGAGTGACTCCCGATCGCATCTTTCAGTTAGGTACTTGCAGACCGAATGTTATTAGTCGAATTGGACGTTTGCTCTTTGATTTCCGTGATTGAACAATCTAAAATATATATATATATATATATATATATATATATATATATATATATATATATATATATATATATTTGTAATAAATTAAATTGATTATTATTTATATATTTCCATCATATACTCGTCCATTTCGCATCATATATTCGTACAAATACCTATGTATCTATTATATAAAATATTCGTGACGTTTTAGTGCTTTTATCTAACAAACTTAAAAGAACTGAACTTAAAAAACTTAACTAACGTGCTTTTTAACATATGTTAGATATTTAGCTATATAATTACTTAAAAAGTAAATAATTTCTAAATCTATTTTTTTTACGACTATAGGCAATCACATTTGTAATAAACAATTTTTTAAAATGGTAATGTCATGAATATTTTTAATCTTTTTCCTTTCTTAACCGTGTCTCGTCGGGGGAGTGACAGGAACGAATGAGGTAAATTAATAAGGGGACCGGTTAGTTACAATTACGTTTTTAAATGTAAGCAAGCCGGCTCCTTGTTCCGGTTTGATTTTTCTTTTGCGACACGCCATTTGTCCGCCTTGGGCCTTAAAATAAGCACTGAGCAAGTGAAATTTTGAAGAAAGACTCAAAGAAGTAGCTTTAGTCGTAGCAGATGATTGAAAGTACGCAGCTTTTAAAACACGAGAAGTGCTATAGGTATAGAATCTAATCTTTGCTATTTATATGGTATTGTTGTTCATACTTAACATTGTCTATGGATATATTATATAAAAAAATTGTAACCAAGCCGAATTGGTATATTAAATGTTTTTTGGAAAATCTTATTGAAATAGGCATTATTATCGATACAGAGACCGAATCTATAGTTTTTAGAATTTTTGTCTGTCTGTCTGTCTGTCTGTGGCCGCATCACGAAAAAACTACTGGAGGGATTATAATGGAATTTGGTACGATCATAGCTGGTTATCCGGCTCAACATATAGTATACTTTTCACTGCGGGAAAATATCTCTATGCTAAATGTTAAATAGGGACGAACCCGAGCGAAGCGAGGGTGAATCGCAATAATTTATAAATTGACAGTATATATATATATATATATATATATATATATATATATATATATATATATATATATATATATATATATATACAGCACAAGTATGTTATTGATCATAACATCAATTATGTTATGTAATTAATGGTTTGATTTTTTTAATTTATCTTAAAGAAATTATTTTCTTGTGAAATCGTTATAAAATTTCTGATACAATCTTTTTAAAGGTCACCGTCATTAAGCTTTGATTTTGTAAAGCAAAGGGTTTAAAAATCGCGACCCTCAAGAAAAATTGAAGTAAGAAGGGTAAGAAATACCGAGCGTTGTTTTCCATAACTGAGGGTAACCAGGTAGGCAAATGAATTGCAAACAGCATTATTATTTCCTAGAGGAAGTCGTATATATTCGCCTCCTTTATTTTAACGTTTTCCGCTTTATTCATTTTTTCTTACCCTTTTTTATTGCCGACAAGCTCGTAATAAATTGTAAACGCACAGCGAGTGCCGGCTGTAAACAACTATTACAAGGTAATAGGTTTAACTTCGAAAATAAAGATATAGATAGTACATAAATCAATATATATTATGATATTACCTTTTAAAATTACACTTCAAACATGATTTGAGTTTTTTGAAGTGAATTTTTTTAGAATCGTTGTGATTTGAAAGTCGATGAAACGGAAATGCGACACGAGAAAGAGTCAAACATATAATATATAGGACTAAGCCGGCGAGAGAATGAGATAGAGCACATTACACAGGAAGTGAAAAATAATACTGAATAATATGTTATATTGTAATATATGTTAAAAAAAATGATAATAACTTTTAAACTTGGTAAAAAAAGCTAAACTTATATCCATACTAATATTATAAATGTGAAAGTGTGTTTGTTTGTTTGTTTGTCCTTTTTACATCGAAACGCGAGGATTGGCGTGATTTTTCGTGTGGAGGTATTTGGAGGGCCGGAGAGTGACATAGGCTACTTTTTACCGCGGGAAATTATCTTTTTCCCACGGGAAAACACGTTATAATACAATCCAAAAAATATTTATGTTCAGAATTACTTGAAACTTGGTATAAATGCTCTTCAATACAATTAATTAAATACGTGTTTTAGCATTTTTCGAAATTCATCCCACAAGGGGGTAATATAGCGGATGAAATTTTGTATGAAACCTACCATTTTAGTTTTTATTTGTAGTTTTAGCGTGAGCAAAGCCGCGGGTTTAGCTAGTTACTTATAAAAATGAATATTTATTACTGTGGGATGAATGTCCATAAATTAAATAAATGCTATTATGACTATAAATGATGATTGAATTGTTGTCATGGTAACCGTTGTTATTGTCTGATAAATATATAATATTAAATTCTTGCCTTATATTCTATAAATATATGATTGTAATACCTGTCTAATATGCTAGGTTTAATTATTGATTTGATTTAATTGAATTGCAATATTTGCCAAAGAAGTTTTGCTTCAATCCGTTCCATTTGACCATTTTTTTAAATATAATATACTAGCATTGCCCGCGGCTCCGCCCGCGTTCAGATGACCAAATTCCAAATTCTTAGGTTTTACATATTAGTATACTCTTACAATGCAGTTTTTGTATTTTTTCTCACAAATGACATATTTTCCCGCGGTAAAAAGTACTCGACTAACCAGTTATCATCATAGCAAATTTCATCAAAATCCCTCTAGTGGTTTTTCCGTGATGTGATAACAGACAGACAAACAGACAGACAGACAAAAATTCTAAAAACTATATAGATTCGGCCTCGGTATCGATAATAATGTATATTTCAATAAGATTTCCCAAAAAATATTTAATGTACAGATTCGGTTTAGTTACAATTTTATTATATGTATAGATTAGCGATTTATTTTCATTTTGAAGAGTGTTTCCCTAGATGACTAACAGTAGATGATGTGTTACGAGTACATCAGGTCCTAGTCTATCTGTGTAGGTACTAAATTTTATTCAAATAGGTGTAATCGTTTCATCGTGGAAGAGTACCAATTATTCTATACATTTATAATAGTGCTGGTGTTTTGTAATATTTGTTTTATATAATAATATACTGAATCGATTGATATATATTAAATTAAATAATAAAAATAATATTACACTATCAAAAAATCTTAGTAATTTTCTATTTGAATGGCCTGGCGAGCTATCATGTCCAATGTCTAATGTTTTCGTTCTAATTAGCTCGAACAAAGGTTGTAATAGCCTAAGAACAAGTACATTCTTGGATAGAATAGTTCGGATCGTAAAATGCGCTATAAAAGGGCGATAACTGCCGATTATAGCCTTCATAACGGCTCTCTAATAATGAATTGTCTTTAGTGTAATGCTTGATCGTGATTGTACAACGGTTTTGGCCTTTATTCTTGAGTCATAACAATTATGATTATGTTCAGAATTACGAGCATTGTTTTTCCCGCTTTTATTTTCTTTTAGAATTTACTTAGTCTGCTACTAAAAACTAGAAACTGAGAACTTAGAAAGGATTTACTTATGACACATAAGAAATGAAGAAAAAAACGCTTGTATTGTTTCGTTTATAATATTATCTTAAAACCTCCAGGTAAATTTCTAAGAAATCTATTGTCAACTGTAACGCCGGCGTGTTTGCGGTCGTGGAGGGATTAAAAATTGTCCACCTAAATAAGAAATATAAATTATATGTGTATATAGCGTACAATCGTATGATCAACCGGAAATCAAATAAAATATGTAACACAATGAAGATCAGTTATTTTTGTAAATTGTAAAAGTTTAGAACATACAAAAGAATTAGTAAATGAATCTGTGAATATATATGGAACATGGAATAAGCTTTATTTTTGCTCACGATAGTATAAATAGAACTCAAGGAAGCTTGTCTAGCTAAGTTAAGTAAGAATATATTATCTTCTTTATCAATTTCTACATACTGTTAGAATATGTATGTACAAACATATGTAGAAACATGAAAATAAATTGTTTTGTTTCTCAAATGCAGGGGATATCAAGCTATATTATGGAGTATATTTGAAGAGTTATAAACCAACGGATGGAGCTAATAAACGTAGATTATCGGGAGTTATGATGCGATTTTCGTTAATGTGACACGACAATAGGCCGCGGGCGGGGATCCTGTCGAACGCTTGATACGGTTATATGGAGAAAGATGTTTTGAATTTTTGTTTAAATATTTTCTCACGTTTTAAAATAGCTGATAGACCTAGATCGTGCTCGTTTTTTTTTACACATAGTTTATGGGGCTATAAACATTTTTCATTCCAGTAGGTACGTGCTTCAATAAATTGCCATGAGATATAGTAAATAGAAAAAACATAGAAATATGTACTTCATTTAAATTTAGCTCATTAATTTTTTTATTTATTTACAGGTACTAAATAATAGCTGTCTCCATACACACCGTTTAGCCCGAAGGGCGCATCACTCACAGCGTATAGACAAAAAGTGCTCTGGTTCATGTTATGGAGTCGATTTATCATCAGTAAACCGAATAATTGTTCCCTGGAACACTTTGATCGCTCACTATACCTTTGATGTATATATTATTAGTATGTGACACAAAACGTGAGTTATTGTGAATCGTTTTGAATGTAAGTTATGTTGTTATGGATTTTTAATGCTGTGATTATGATTTCTCTTAAAAAAATTGCTGATTTATATGTACTAGTACAAAAAATTCTATAATGATTTTATTGAATTTAGTTTTTTTATATTCTGTTTTTTAAATTAGTAATATTAGCACACTTATTACGTGTCATTCAATATTCAATTACATTGTTGAAAAATCTATTATAAAAAGAACATGCCAATGGTCCCGATGAACAAACACCTCGACATAGAGTCAATGTTGACATTGGACTCCCCTCGTATAGCGCCAATAAATCGTATAAATAAATTACCTTTGTCAATCTAGTATTGCCCTGTTTGTTTCTTGTAATGACTTCTAAGAAAAATCCATAGGAAAATAAGAATTTAGTACTAAAGTCGCTAAAACATCTTCGATCTTGTTGAAGCAAAAAATTGTATTATACGAATATGACAATAACAAACATGTTGTGAGAAAACGACAGTCCTGAAATATTTTCTAAAAGATTTTTTTATGAGAACAATCCTCTGATAGTCTATCTAGGCATAAAGATAGGAAATTGTGATAAAAGGAGAGGAAAAACAAAAATTAATTCTAGTTATATAGGGTGGGCCGGAAATAATGATATCGGACGCAAACAGAACGATACGTCGGACGGGCGTCGTAAAAAACACGTTAACATCCATTCACATTTATGCCCCTATTTGTGCGGTTGCAGGCCACTGGGCTCGGACACAAAGTAACTGATTGCCTTTAACAAACTGCTCTATTTGTTTTCCTGTTAGCTTTTCAGGTTCACATGGACTTGGCATTTACATTTTTTTAAATGACTTTGAAATATAGAAAGAAACTTTTTGATGAGTGAAATAACAACTTCATAGATCGATTGATAAAATTGATATTACTACAATAATAATAATAATTATGTTGTAAAATTCCTCACTTCAACCAAATAAGTAGTTGCTTACTTATTAAACCAATTGTGCTATGAAATAAGGTAAGTACCTATAAAGAATCTTTATGTAAGTTTTTAAGCTACTGATATGTATTTCTAAGCATAAAACACATTAATAGAGTCAATTTGCATTAACTTTAATAATCATACATTATGTTGGATGCATTGGAACAATAAAACTTTTAAAAAATCTAAATATCTTCCTTTTATTATTATACTGCTTATTGTTACACTATCTTCCGGCTCCTAAGGTGCTCAAAACAAAAGTTTTGTTCCAAAGTTTTATCAGGGCGTCCCCCAAGGCGTGGGGTCTTTTGACCTATTTACTGAGATGATCCACGGTGCTGAGGACAGATAATTTAATAATTTTTTTGTTCATTCTTGTGTTGAAATAAAGATTTTAGTTTATATTGGACTTTATCATTTCGATTTTGTATTGAATATATTATAATCAAATTAAATGCTTCTACAATTAAAATAGGCAAATAAGCCAAAAAAGTAAAGTATGTTTATCAAACAACCCTCTATTTTTTTTGTTTACTTAATTGAAATCGTTAACTTTGTAGATATATATGTTTTATAATAAGGCCCTTAAAATATTTTTAAAATACTAGATTTTGCTATTTTATAATAAGTACTATTTTATGTTTTTAATTATAATAATGACTGACCTCAAGTGTTTTTAATTACATATATCAATATTTACAACTTACAAGCTTTGCAAAATGGTGTTATAGTTTATTTATATTATAATTGGGTTTTACAGAAAAGATTTTTTAATAATATAGTATCTCAACCAACATTTTTAACTTTTATGGCATCAAATTTAACTGAATACAAAATTCTTAGAAATGGAAAACGGGGTTAAAAATGCCGGAATTTAGATTAAATTATTTATTTTACCATCCATACTCGTACTTCCTTTCGATCCTATTTAATGTACATTACTTTTAAGTCTCAACTTTGTGATGGAAATAACTTGTTACTTCTATTAAGTAATTAGCCGGTATAAAGCGATGCTTAAGTAATGAAGCGTAATTATAAGAGAGGACACGTCTAAGGAGTAGAATAATTAAATCAATCATCCCTTCCCGTGGTGTATAATCTTTTCAGTGGAATTGAGTTTAAATTAAATACTCCGGACGAATTCTGAGACTTTGAACTTTAAAATACAAATGTATTTTGTGGATTCTCCAGTAATGCTAAAGGGTTGGTAATCGATGTTACTTTTCATATAAAAGTTATTTACCTTAAATGTTTTACCGTCCCTGTATAAATTTAAGTTTATTATATTATTGTATTGTGTTTATTGTGTTATATGAATCACTTTTGTTTTACTGATGTTCTTAAAAATTATATCTTCATTCAAATTTAAATTGAGCATTATTAAACTTGTTATTTTTTTACTGAACGTCATGAATTTACCACCAATTTGAAAAAAAAAATTATTTTCTGAAAAGAACTCAGTTGAATTTGTACCTATTAAAAAAATATTAAAATAGTTTTTAAAGTTTATGAATTTACTGTACTATAATAATTAAAATTCGATAAGTATAACATAATTAGTATACTTTTTACTTTGCGTGTGGTTTAGATTTTTCATTGAAACATTTTATGCTAATAGTATTTGATAGGTAAAACGTAAAGAGATCGCTGGCGGCCCCTGGGAAGGGAGGCTGCCAAACTTTTAAAGATATTACCGAGAAGGGTTGAGCAGCGGCAGCTCGCGTCCTACGTGATCTTCCTCGCCATCTGTCTTCAGAGAGCTGAAATTTGTTTATCTATAGGCACTTTGTACATACTAAATCTAAAATGCTATTATGAGACACTACTATAATATTTTTTACCGACTTCCAAAAAAGAGGTTAATAGTTTTAATAAATGTAATAATATATTTTTTAGATTATTCTAGTGTTCAAATGTATTGTTAAAAAGGGAAACTCATATATAAATTGAATTTACTCATTATTTCGTTCAAAAATACTGATAGTATTAGTAATTGTTATATATGTACATATGTATTTATATCATAAACAAAATAATTATTTAAATTTTCGAATAAAATATGTTATATTTTAGTATTATTGAACAATATATAAATATGTATATGTTTCTAAGAAAATCAAATGAAAACAAAGTACTCGATTCGCTAATAAATTATGCAAACGTGCCGCAGTTACCATAAAAAATCAAGACATTTTCCTTGAGACGTCGAATGTTTCACAGGAACTGGACGCACATAAATTTATTATTTTCCACTGCATAAAGCATAATTTCGAATCATTGGTCCTTCCTACCGAAAAGTTCTGTTGTGTATAGTTTTTGTTGTTATTGTCAACTTATTCGTGTTACATTTACTATTATTTACTTAATAATTTATTGTATATTGGTAAAATCGAGAATTTTATATTATTTTAAAGAAAACTCTGAATAGAATTCAATTTCTTTCCAATCTTCATATGCACGCTTATTGGTTCCATAGAAATGTATGAAAGAAATATTGAATAGCCGCCTTCAACAATACGGTCTCGCCTAAAGCTATACTCCGTCGCCACACTTGTCACCCACAAGGGTCCGAGAGCTGAATTTACATAAAAATATCCATATTTTAAATTTGATTTGACAAACTTTTGGACAAATGTTTGCTATTGAAAATTGAATGGGACACTGACGTGACAGAAATTCGATGCGTCAAAATCGGCTGCTTTACACAAAGGGCCAAAATAAAACTACGACGTAGCAACATACTGTATTTATTTTGATATGTTACGAAGTATTTTGTTGAAATGCTACTTTTGTAAGACTACTTACAAGTTGTAAGAGACTTGTATTATAGTGGTTTTGTGTGCTATTTGGTAAGGAAAAAATAGTTAAATAATTTATTTTAATGAAATGAATATTTGGGGAAAAAAGTTATATTAAAACCGGCTGTACATAAAAGACATGACTCACTAAGTAAATACTCATGTCTTAATGCCTGTTAATAATTTTCAAGCGAAGATAGGCGTAGCTCAAGGCACTTTCCCTTGGCTGAAAACTTTGGACGCCGGAGTAGGCACACATCACCCGTACATCTGCGCTGGCCACAGAACAAGTTCTACAGTTGCGGTGCTGACGGTTCCCAGATACGTCATATTTGCGACCCCCTCCCGGCGGACATCTTGCAATATTCTGACTCATTGTAATTATAGTGCAACTGAAACTGCTTGATAGTTCATATTAATATTATCTTCGACAACATTGATTTCTGATAAGATGTGAATTATTTTTAGTGTGTGATATGTATTTGTAAATTTACGCATATTTGAAGTTAGTTATTCATTATTTAAATAATAAATTTAAAATGCATTATCAACAATAGTTCCAATATGTGTTGGGATAATTAAATAATATGAGCTTGTCATATTAATTTACTCAACACACTTATAATATATTTTTTAATTTAATTAAGATTATATTATATATATATATATATATATAATATATATATATATATATATATATATATATATATATATATATATATATATATATATATATATATATATCTTATTTACAGACGTTAAAAATAATTTCATGTAAAAGAATCCATGAAATTAAAAATAATGCAATTTGAATCGAGCTTTTCACCCTTGAAAGAACGAGCATGCAATATCTACGACATGAAATCCCAAGCACGAAATTAAGTTTTGGCATTACCAAAAGCATTTCGAAGTCCGAGCTTACCACATGTACTTTAAAGCGCGTTGCAAATTCCTAGCAATCCTTTAAAATCAGTGGAGCGATTCAGCCAGCTCGCAGTGACCGCGTCCTGATTCTATGAATACCCCCCTCACCCCCTTTCCATTATCCCCCTTTTTAAGTATTTGTATAAAATTATATTAAAAATGAAGGTCATTCTCGTTAACTGTACAATTTCGTGAAGTGTGAAAAATCAACCAATCTTATATATCATAATCACTAATTCAGTTCCTGCGTAGTGTAGATTTTATAATGTTACTAGCATTGTCCGCGGCTCCGCCCGCGTTTAAATGACTAAAAACCAAATTCTTAAGTTTTAAATATTAGTAGGTATACTCTTACATTGCAGTTTTTGTATTTTTTCTCAGAAATGAGATATTTTCCCGCGGTAAAAAGTATCCTATATGTTGACCCGGATAATCGGCTACCTTCATACCAAATTTCAACAAAATCCCTCTAGTGGTTTTTCCGTGATGCGGTAACAGACAGACAGACAAAAATTCTAAAAACTATAGATTCGGCCTCTGTATCGATAATAATGTTTATTTCAATAAGAATTTCCAAAAAATATTTAATGTACAGATTCGGCTTAGTTACAATTTTATTATATGTATAGATTTTAATACTGTTAATTTAGAAAAAATTAAGAATATTTATATTTCTAACGAGTTTTTCTTTACATATTATATGATAGCTATATCTTTTTGATTCTACCTTTACCACGTTAATAGCATCTCTTTATTAATTTCAGTTTTATTTAACACTGTATGTACATTGTACATTTTTAAAGGAAATCGATTTTTTCATGCGATTTGAATCTTTACAATTATAAATAATTCAATCGAAAAGTAAAGGTATAAAAGTAAACTATGAGGATCTCGATATAATTGATTTATATATTATGAACATTTGGTAACATGGATCTGAAAATAGATGTATACGGTATTTTAGTTTTTGAAATATAATTATTTAACTAACCTTATTTAATAATTATTTATTAATTTTTGTTGACAAAATAGACATTTACTATTAAGGACTATAATTTTGTACCAAATTTAATAATTTTATAAGAAAATTTAAAATATTTTACATAGCCCACACATGAGTACAATAGTATAATCTTCTATTGCCGGTTTTAACGTTAAAGTAATTAGCGTCTAGCGCCATCGGGTAAGACATAAAACGGGCGAGGGAGTTTTAAGGCAATGTAAGCTTTCTCGGACGGACTTACTGCATAGCGTGAGGAATGTTCTAGGAATGCGATGGAGTTATGCTTTGGTCGGTTAGTTTCTTTCAAATATTTATAGCGAAAGGTATTTTCCTTCAGATTTTCTTTGTTTCGAGTCTCCGTTTTAACTTCCTATTGTAATAAACGCTGTTTTCTCGATGTTTTCCTCTAATTATTAACTAAAAAAATAAATTACTCTGTACTTTATTTTGTTAAAGCTGTTACGAATTTGAATTATTATTATCACTGTTTATACTAAACATATAATAACAGTTAACGATAAAATGCATATTATAACTTTAAAATTTGTCAACGTTAAACAATCGTCAATATATTTTTTATTATAATAATTCTATGAGAGATATTTATAGAAAGCGGCTGTAAGTCAACTTATCGTACTTAAATAAGTTATTTTATCGAATAAATACCAATGAACTAGATGCATTCTCAAACTATTCCCGCGAAAGCTGTTCTCAATAATCCACATAACATAGCCTTGGATAATTTATTAGATCAATATAGCTGAGGTTTAGCCGAAGCGGGTTATAATGGTTATCGCTCGTTTAATTACCTACTCGATTCGAGACAATGGTTAATAAGAAACCATGGCTCAGCACTATCAGAAGATTTATCGACTATATTTCCAAGTTCTATGGAGATTAGATGAATTACAAGATTACAAGCTGTTTTGAATGAAACATTAATAAAAGGGGAAGTTATGATGTCAATAGGAGTAAATATAAATAGTATACGTAAGTACAATTGTATTTAAAACTCCAAACAATCGAAATATAAACTAGAAGGGACTAAAAAGCTTGCAATTTGAAGGGAATGATGCATTTTTATATTTTGAAGTTAAAATAATAAGACAATATTATTTTAAAAGCTAGAAGATATGGATATTATTGACAGATTTTACTCAGTAATAATCACAGTCAGTAGACCTGATACTGCCTTTTAAAGATTTACTAATACACTAATAAACACACTTTCGCATATATATTAGTTAATGCTATTCCAATATTAAATTCTAGAATATCATACATCAAAGATGGTGATTGAATATTCAAAGATCGGACGTGGCATTATAATGCAACCTTGTTGAAACTACCGAGTCCGCACACCTCGCCCGTGTAATTGATTGAAATTTATTCACAGCAACAATTTAGCAGTGGAATTGCAGACGGTGAACTGTCTTACACACTCAGGGACGCATTAGGAGGTCTAAAATCAAATTTCACTGGAGCTTATTATGGAAGGATTATTATTATTATTAGATCACTATATTTGATATGTACCTGGAATTACTACAATCAAGGATCATATATTATATCTACATTTATTTTGTTACAACAATGAATTTTAGGTGACCACAAACTTTATCATCTAATCTGTATAAATATTATAAATGTGAAAGTTTGTGAGTATAGATGTGTGTTACTCTTTCACGCCAGAACGGCTGATGGGATCTTGATGAAATTTGGCACAGAGATAGACTATAGTCTGGAATAATACACAGACTACCTTTTATCCCGAAAAAATATACGGTTCCCGAGGGATAGTTTAGATAGATTGTTCTTGTTTGTGTTGTAGAACCCGAGCGAAGCGAGGGTGAGCCGCTTGTAGTCATCATAATATATTTAATGATAAAATAAATATCATTTAATTCTAATACTGCACTTAGATAAACGTGCTCATATTTTTTCCACTTCTTTATTTATTATAAAAAAATTTTTACATATTTATATTATAACATGATTTTTGGAATGATAGATGTTATTTTAGATTGAATACGTCCCTGTTTCATAATGCAGATGAAAGACCCTTAAATAATTGATTAGCTTTTGTAAGACTCACACCGGACTCGAGCGTCCTATCTTACAACGCAAATGGTATTCAAATGAGAACAAGCCTATATTTTGTTCGACATGATGGCTACAAGGTTTGATTGTGAAATGGATTTACAACCTAACACTGAACTCGTCTTGTTGTCTGAGCATGTAAAATTGTTTTCTTGACACAAAAACAATTATTATATGTGTAATGTATCGCATAAATTTAGTGGTAGAAATTATGAATTTTAAAGTTAAAGATAACTGCAAGTTATAATAGCACTCTACGATAAAACCTTATCTCTCGAGGAAAACATAGCAGCAACGCAATATCCGTTACTCACTTATGTAGCTATTCGGTTTGCTATTAAAGCACATTATGAATTTAAATATACTTTAACTATTAGTAGAACACGTACCTACTTCATGAGATACTTTTTGATATTGACAAACCCCTTTATACAGTAAGACTTACCATAGAACAAATAAAATAAATCAGATCCATATCTTTTCTCTTATTTTGTCGAATTTAAAATTGTTTTCTTTCTGTTGTGAATCGATTTTAACAATTAAAAAAAAACACCTTATCGGCCGTTTTCATGGTGGCACAAAATGTTGAAGAATAAAGAGTAACTTTTATGTAAGTATCTCTTTAGTTAATAAGCAGCATTTATTTTTAAATTTGCATAGTGATAATATCTTGAAAGTTTAAGTACCGTGAAACTCGCTAGATCATAGACCCTATCTATGCCTTCGAGCTAAGATGAAGGTCAAGAGTGAGCCCATTTTTAATAAAAAAAAAACATGTTCTAATTACATTTGTCTGTCACACGAAATATAAAAAAATCTAAATATACATACATATGTAGGTATACGTTCATACGTATACCTACATATGTATGTATATTTAGGTTTTTTTATATGCTTCATATCATTATGAAGCACACAATTGCACATAAAAGTTAATAGCCTCACATAAACATTTTTATCACATGTTGTCTTCAGGTTCCCATAGCACATATTTTCATTGTTAAATAAAATGCAATCTAAGTTTTCTATCGAAAACCATTTGCTCGTATCGTGATTGATGACACGCACGCGACAGCAATATGGAACATGTTCACACATGTCAGCTTAGTAATGACCGCAGTCAGCTGACGCATACGAGTTCTTATCTGAACTCATGAGAACATTGCACTTATCTTTGGGGGAGATGCAAGGTGACCAAAACAAGTAGGTATTTGTTTTTCTTCTTCAAATTATTGCGAAATTGATCACAATGGGTCGATAAGAATAACATAGCGACACTTAAAGTTAAGCAATCGTAGATTTTATTGTTTTATTTTCGCTACGAAATCACTATTTCATTTATTTTTTGTATGTAAATAAAAATATTACTTTTAAATAAAACTATGTTTTGGGATTTTTTCGCGAATCTATTTTGATATTTGGTCCCCGTTATTTATAACATAAATAACGGATTTTAATAGTTAAAATATTTATTTTATCACGTTTAGGGTGAATTATGTACATTTTAAATCATATTATCTTTGACAAAGGTATTTGCAAGTTCTAATGCAAGAATATCACATTTCTAAACTTCAGTTGTCGAATGTGCAACTAATAAATCAAATATTAAAACTATTTGATTTATAATGTCGGCTACGCATAGCGGCAATAAATTACTATGGAAGTTGTATCTCATAATTCAGTTGTGATCGCCCGCTCTGTCGCCATACGTTGTTTACTATGACACGAGCAATTCAATGATAATGCTATTTCACTTTGTGCAATGAGGTCATGTAAACTTCTCTTTAGATAATAGTAAAATTTTAACAAAATCTTTTACTATTATGTTAAAGATTTTTAAAAATTCTTATAGAAGCAAGAATAGGTAAAACTTAAGATATTTGAAACTAGAATATAATCTAGGCAACAAAAAATATCTTTTCTATATATCCATTCATTCATTCCTTTCAAATTATCTTAGGCTTGTTTGTTTTGAATAGTCGGAACGCAGTGCAATGCCCTCCCCTCGTATTAAATTTGGTTATTAGCAAAGTTTGATCGGCGCAGTTGACCCCGGCCGGAGTTCATCGATCCGCGCGACTTTCACCCGGATCATAAACTGAGCCACCCACTTTCAAAACTGAAAAAACAGTTCCCAACTCACTTCAAAACTAAGTCTTCCTAATCACGCGGCGCGAACAAAGTTTGCTGAAGTTTTTTCCAAGTTCAGTTAAACTTCATCGATGTGGGGATCGTTCACCCTGCTAGGGACACTTGCATACGACTCCGGCCGTTCCTCAAGCCATTGAAACAAAATGTAGAGCAAGGTTGCCTCATTACTTTCATGACGAACTTTTTACGGATCGATATGGAAGTTAAAAGTTTATTACTCGCTCCTCCGCCGCGACAGCGCATCGTAAAGCGGAGTTTGAAAGCGATCCCTCTGACGAATATTTAATACTTCAGCCGTTTTAATTAGGCATCTCCACATTGTTACATTTTACGTGCTCGACGACTAGATACCTACTATGAACGGCTAGCTTCATTACACGAACGCCTCGCAAAGAACCTTTATTTACTTTACATATCAGCGCCCGTAACTAACGAGCGCAGATACCTGCTCAGCATTCGTATTCACAAAAGGTTTTCTCCTACCTACAACGGGCGTAAAATTGGAGGCGAGCCGGGAAGGAGGTATAAAGGAGAAAATAAAATAAAGACGGCGCCAGTGAACGGATACGAGGTCCGCGAAAAAAGTACGAGGAAAGCGGGCTTAATGGTGAGGCGCAGGTGAGTAGGGCGGGGTCGGGTGGGTGGATCGTCTGGATTGGTCGGCGCCGCCCAGCCGCGAGCACGCCCCCGCCCCCCCCCCCACCCGCGGCCACCGGCTATCGCCTGGCCACCTACCAGCCACCCGACACAAGCTATGCCTGTGTCGTGAATTAGTTTGCCAACTTTCTGTCTATGGCGGAGGCTTCAGAGATGTAAGTATGGACGACGAGCTGAATAATCGATAAAGGTGTTTATTGAAAACGGGTAAGGACGAAGCTCTTTATTGCTTCTTTATTATTAAAGAACAGTTCAAACCCTTAGTTGAGTTTTTACGGAAAATATATCTATAATTTTCATTATTGTTTAAGTGAACGAGCAGGTATTTTATTAACAATAGAAAACCTTTTTTGAAATAAGTATTTATTGCTTTTAACGGCAGTAAAGTTTACTTTAAGAACTTTGTGCGTATTAGATAATTGACATTGACGTAAACAGAGTACGTAGCTGAGTGTATCAACATTTTGTACTGCTTTAATGTCTGTGCTTAAGACAAAATCAAATCTATTCCTCGGAAAACGTATATTTTTCCGGGATAAAAAGTATAGTATAAGTAATCTATGTGGTATTCCAGACTGTAATCTATCCCTGTGCCAAATTTCATCCAGATCCGTTCAGCCATACTCACAAACTTTCACATTTGTAATATTTATACAGATTAAGGCCTGTTTTGAGTTTCTATCGTCTAGTAGAATTTCTAGTCATTATTACATGATGTTTTAGCATATTTTACTAAATAATTTTGTACATTAATTTTATAGAGAAGATACGTCTAATTAACATTGCACTTTATCTTTTTTGTTTCTCTTTAAATTAAGATACAATTACAAGTTTCATTATATGAAACGTTGAATTATATATCTATTTGATATTTTGATGATATAAGAATACTTTAATGATCTAGGAATTGAATTTATATTTCATTATTAATATTGAAACTCGATTTTCCTCTACGTTTAATTCTGATAACAATATAATATTTCTATGCTTACCATTGAAATGATGATGGATCATGGAAGTGGAGAGCGGAACGTTCTGATGTAGCCCGTAGGTACATACCGATATTGTAATTTGTCAAAAGCGTGTTTTTTTTTTAATATTTTTATTTAAGCTATGATCTTGTTAGGTACATTTTTTCTAACTATTATAGGTAGGTACCTATTTTAGTTTTTAGGAATATAATAATTTATCATGTCTTACTAATCATGATTTAATAATATGTATATTTAAATAGGTATTAAAACACAACATGTAATTTTATTATCGCCTGTTTTTTCAATAATACTTACAAACATACATTTCACTACGTGTATATTATTACGTTATACATACCTACTCGTACATAGATAATTTATATAGCTATACCTAGATTACTTCCATTTTACATACACATTTATAATTTTGAGTATCAAAAGATTCTATAAGAGTCATAGCGAGTAAAAACCGTTTTATTTGAATACATTTACAATAGCTCAGCTTAAAAGAACAAACCCCACCTTTAAAACGGTGAAAGTTGACAGCTATCGTATCAATTCCGCAAATCGAAATGAATAGCACTGCGCGTCCACGGACACTCAGAAAAGAACAAAAATGGTTTGAAACAAAGAAAAAAAAAGCAAAATATCCCCGACCATTGTTCAGCGGGCACAATGCCTTTACGACACCGGGTAAATAACTTTTGGAAAAATGTAAAAAAAGTCCCTCAGTTGTGGGTTGCGAGTAAACACGTCACGGTGCCCTTATTGAGTTGATCTGGCTATTTGAACGCCGTGCGCCAAAAAAGGAGGTTGCCGAATTCAATTCTCGATATCCATTTTTGACGTTTCATGATTAGAACTCAGTTTGGTCGTTAGCTGGCCGAGGGGATGCTTAGTTTGATTTTTGCTATTGATTTCAAGTGTGAACTGAGCGACGCAAGGGTTCTACCTGTCTAGTATGTGCTTAGCGATGCGTTATTTTGATTGCTTTATTGCTGAGTGTGGTGTATGAAATTTACAGTGAATTTTCTACTAATTGTTAAAAATTAATAACATTCTTATTATAATATTGTCTATAATTATTAGAGAACGTCTCGATAAATTCTTCTGGGAATTTTGTCTGAATGAAATAGTTATAGTCTGAAACATACTTGAATATAGAGCTTGAAAATCTTCCCATATTCAAACTGGGGTTATAATTAAAGAGTGTACTAAAAGTTCACAAGCAGGTAAACTTGTAAGCACTGGTAGACTGTTTAAAATTATTCCTTATTTCTGTGTATCCAATAAAAAAAAAATCTTACTTATGAAATTTCAGAACTTAATATATTATTTAATCTAATAATAATAATATATCTCATGGGTGCCTTCGAATTGTCTTAACGTAATAATAAATATATCATAGTTATCCTCCGGGGGCGAATTGAAGGGAAATAAAGCAATGGCCTCGGAAGGGTCGCGAAAGAAAAACGATTAATATTAACTGAAATTGTTATGGCCCCTTTATAACGGGCTCATATTTTTCCTGCGTTATACGAAAGAGTTAAATTCTTAGTTTGACTATATATTCGCATAAAATTATAACATACTAGCAGAACCAGCGGCTTCGCTCGCGCTAAAACTACAATAAAATCTCTAAAAAGGTAGTTTCATACAAACTTTCATCCCGTATTTTACCCCCTTATAGCATGAATTTTGAAAAATACTAAAACACGTATTTATTTAATTTTATTAAAGAGCATTAATACCAAGTTTCAAGTAATTCTGATCGTAAATATTTTTTTGAATTGTATTATAAAGTGTTTTCCCGTGGGAATTAAGTAATCTCCCGCGGTAAAAAGTATGTCACTCTCCAGCCCTCCAACTATCTCCACACAAAAAATCACGCCAATCCGTCACTCCGTTTCGACGTGAAAGAAGGAGAAACAAACACGCTTTCACATTTATAATATTAGTATGGATACCTATTTCTAAAATTATGAAAAAAAAAATATTTCATTCTACAATTTAATAAGACTTCATGATTTATTGGGAATTTATTTTTGTTTATCTTCAATAATTACAATAAATTTAAATTAAAATTATAACTAACTTAAATTACTATATATAACTTACAAAATATAATGTCGCTAAATAAATGTCTGCTCAGTTAAGTATTTATGAAAGAGGTTAGTAGGTAACAAGGAAAAGTTAATTGCTTTTAGAAACTATATCAATATGGTTAATCTGTACCGTATCTATTTGGTGACGTCTGCAAATCAAGATTTCTACCTTGAGGTATGAATATTTAGGTATATTGATCCATGAGATATGATAAAGAGATAAAGAGGTACTGTTAAGGACCTTAGAATTACATTAGATGCTAGTTTGCTATAAAATACTCATATCTTAAATTATGTATCAAAAGGTTTTAAGATTTTGGGATTCGTCCTAAGAAATAGTAAAGAGTTTAAGATGGCGTCCACTAAAATTAAATTATTTAATACACTCGTCCGTCCTATCTTGGAATACAATAGCATAATCTGGAACCCACATTATGAATTTTACACCAAAAAGTTAGAGAGTGTACAAAAACGTTTCCTCTATCATCTTTCTTATAGTGATACTACGGCTAAAAATCTCCCTAACTATCACAATAGACTTAAACATTACAAGATAACTTTGCTCGTTTGTCGTAGAAAAATAGCAGATAGACACTCTATAAATTAACCCATTCGAAAATTGATTGTAGTGAATTACTACAGCTTATAAAATTTAACGTACCCTCTCGCTTGCCTCGGAAAAATTCATATAGTTTGTTTTATACTCCACTGTGCAAAACGAATTTGAGATATCACGCCGCTATTCCAAGGATCTGTAGACAGTACAATACGCTTTCTAAACAACATGTTGAATTAGATATCTTTTCCACTAAAGGGACTCCTTTTAATAATATTTTTTAGTTATTATATTATGTATATATACTTAAGGTTTTTTTTTAGTTTAATGTAATTTATCTTATTTATACTTTAAATATATATTTCCACTAATATGTTTGAATTTAAAAGTAGTCTTACTAAATTCTTATCATAACTTTAGTAGAAATGTTTAAATGTGTTGTAATATGATTTGTTTCTTTTTTTTTGTGTCTTTATAAATAGTTTCAGATTTGTTTCTGGACGTTAATTTTTTCTTAGTTTAAACTTAATTATAACATAAAATACATTAATGAGCAAGGTGTGGTCTCCTAAAGGTGAAGGAGCACACGTATTGTGAGTCTTATTTGCTTTTTGTTTTTATATGATGTTGTATATTGTATTGTGTGTATCTTTTGTTGGAGATCCTAAATAAAATAAAATAAAAAATAAAATAAGTAAGAATAAGCGTAAATCTAATTTAATAGTTAGTCTAATAGATTTAAAATATCTAAAAATTTTGATTACTAAATATATAACAGTTTACTTCTTTAATTAAACACTTCATTAAATAGTAAAACCAAAAAGAGATATTTAGCTAGAATTGTGGCGAGAAATGATCCCCTTAATGAGCATACTGTACGGTAGTCTTGCGTTAAAATGTAAACATTACCCCTTTCGCAGCCCTTGTAGGATCGTATCGTTATTTGTCTCCGACATTGGTACAGACACTAGCGTTTAAAACGCATTTTTTTTATATTTTTCAATAATTTTGTTAGTAATTTACTTTTGTATTGCTTCGCTATTCTTATATATATGAATATTTTATTTGCTACTAATACGGCTTGTGATATTTTAATTTATATTTATTAAATAAAGTTTCCTATTAGTATTAAGTTCAAATTTATTGTTAAATATTAAATTTTAAATGTTTTTAGATAATACATATTAAACTATGGACCTGTGTCGGAATGAAAAAAAATAAATAAAAAAAAAAATTAATTGAATTTAATAACTTAATTTTAAATATTAGGTACATATAAGTTATCTACATTAAACTATTTTTTATATTAAATTAAAAAAAAAATCCCTACACCAAAAAAAAAATCACAACGAAAATCGTTACTTTAACTGAAAAAATAATTATAAATAATAAATATGGCAACATTATTTATCAGCGTGTTAACGCCGCGTTCATTTGCGTTTTAACCGCTTGTCTAGATCTGTCTTCGTGTCTCATCTAAGTGTCAAGTACCTTAGAGCGGTCAACTCTGTCGAGATGACTCCCCAGGGTCTGAACCCCGGGAACCTGGATTTATTCCATTTGAATACCATCCTGCGAATGGTACCTTTGCGTCGTAGAAGTTTTACGAGCAAAGATGTTTTTAGCTTTGATTAGATTAAACAAGCAAATTTTAATGTAAGTAATTGGTCCTATTTTGAAAGGGTTTTAGTATATGTAGGTACATACACATTACATATTATGTTAAAACATAAAATGGTGTTTATGGTCTAAAAATGTAAAATTTAAGTTGCGGTGTTTTAAGAACTTTGTTAAGTTGAATAGAGTAGAGAGAGTGATATGAGCGATTCAAAACTACAACTAACTATGAGTGTATATTTTTTACTACTCAAGTAGTGGTAAAAATATTTTTAAAATTTATAGATAGCCAAGTTGTATGATGGTAACACCTAATAATAAGTGGTTGAATGAAAATAAGCACTCGTCTAGACAAATTATGAATTAACACGGAGTGAAGTTTTAAAATGTTTTTGTAATAAAATTTTAAAGAACGAGTACAAGTGGTTATATCTATTCTACTGGTAAGAACAAACTCTTTAATCGATTTCATATTTAAGCACATTTTTTTATAAACAACACCACAACACATTTTTTTTTTATTAAAAACGTCCATTCGATATTTTTAAGCAAACATATAAAGTAAACATGGTATGAAATATATATAAGCACTTTTTTTTATAATTTTACGTTCACATCAATTTCATTAATCAGAATTAACATATTCATAAGTTACGATTATTTAAAAGTTACACCACAGATCATAATATAATAAATACTATACTACCTAGCTGTTACACTTTCCTAACACCTAGTGCGATGCAACGTTGATTAATTAAAAATCCTTAAATTTCGAAAGTTGTATCAAGTTTTTGGTGACAGATAGGTACGTAAAACAAAATTACGAAGTTTAGTAGAGCGGTTTCTTAATTCCGTCTAACGACTGTGAAGACGGTCGAATTCTTTAATTATTTAGCTCTAATGGCAGGCGTCTTGTCCTTTGACGTCGTTCACTTTAATTTGCGAATCCTCCCCCAAATTAAAAATATAATGAGTCTCAACTGTGCCACTGTTAATTGGAAACCGATACGATATCTGAAAGATTCTGCCTTACTTTTAGCAGTGATATTCATTTCGTGTATATTTAAGACTTTAAGCTCTTTGATTACAAATCTACCACGTCTTACAATATTAGAAAAAATGTTTTATTTTATTTATTAGAATCTCTAACGTTAGTACACACAAAACTTACACTAATACATTAACAATACTCAACCTATATGCACTCACAATTATAGGAGAACACGACATGCTTCATATTTTATAAAAATATCTTAAAACTTTACAAATGTTAACATTTTTTGTAACGAAAAATTCACATTAAACTTCTAACAAAGTTTTAAGTAGTGTCAGTAAAAGAAACATACATAACAAGTTAAACATTTGAAAAATGTATGAAATGAAACAAACAAATGTGCCATTCTATAGCATTCATATTCATAGGATACAAACCGACCTTGCAAATAAAAAAAAACTGTAATAGATTCAGAACAAAATCCATCAGGTTGACAGTGGATCAAACTATGTAGGGGCTATCGTCACTTCTATAATATACAGGCTGTAAATAATTGACAATATAATTTATGTTTATAATATGTTACAGAATATGTATATTTATGTAAGTAATGAATAAAAATAAATATGAATAAGCGCTTAATGTGTTTTAGATTTTTATACTATTCTCTTAATACTTACATAATATAATTAACATGTAATGAATTATCACTTTAGCTGTATAGCTACAGTATAAGAAACCGGCTAATGCTCAACTTTTGGTACGTAAG
The DNA here is from genome assembly GCA_951806755.1 of Brenthis hecate. Classification (NCBI taxonomy): domain Eukaryota; kingdom Metazoa; phylum Arthropoda; class Insecta; order Lepidoptera; family Nymphalidae; genus Brenthis; species Brenthis hecate. The sequence goes on along the minus strand of OX638258.1, from coordinate 11,998,998 downwards.
TACAAATATTATAAGTTTTATAGAAACAATATTTAACATGTATTTTTGAAATGAAAAAAATAAATAAAAACCGACTTCTAACCAACGTTCAGTTATTTTTTATTTTCTTTATTATTTACTATATATCTATATAAATGAATAGCACCAACTTCGAAAATATCTGATTAGGTATCCCTAATCAGATATTTTCGAAGTCGGTGCTATTCAAGCATTGGGCCAAATGAGCCCAAACATTAATGAATAATAAAAACTTAATAAAAAATAACAATAATAATAGTTGAAAAGTTCCACTAACCACCTTCTAGCTTCACTGTCATATCAGCGCGGTGATACCAAATCACTTTAGATACTATCATCAGATATACAAAGAATTGATTGAAGATATGACAATTATAAGTAGGTAAAAAAGTCTGGACCTGTTAACATACTTCAAATATCATGTTTATTCCTGATTTTTTGAAAACGGAAAGCTATGTCAAATAAAATACGAGACCTCCTCAACAGCAAAATCAGTAACGGCGTCTTCGAAAATTACGTGCAGACGTACATAAAAGCTCCTGCTTTTTGAAAATGGGTTTATGTAAGCTTGTTTTATTCAATTATAGACTTATACTTACATGTATTATACAAGTACTTTTGAATCTTCAATTTAATTTAAGGACAGTCGGTGTAGTCGATCCGTAACTAGTTAGGAAGCTACCGTCTACCACTTGTAGTGAATATTGATCGCTATATCATATTTCCTTGTAAAAATATAAAATACATTAAAAAAAATGTAAATACCTAAATAAAAATAGAGATAAAAAATAAAACAGACATGATATTTGTACAGGAAATGGGATTAAAAAATATAAGAATCTATATAAGCTTGAAATATCTTTAAACAATATTCAACAACCTGTATATACCACGGTGCCTACATGCAATATTTTGTTCACCTTCGGGGTCTGCGCATTATGCATAACTGATAAGGTCTATTCTGTATGCATGCGATCCTTAGCCTCTCTTCGGTGGTAATGACGTGGCGGCCCTTGGGATGCTACAGTTTTTGCTATACCACTGTTTCATCTTAACTAGTCGCATATTTTAGTAAGATAACTCATAGCTTCACGTTAGTTTTATGTTATTTATCAAATAATTAGTAACTTTGCTCTTATTATCCAATTATAAAAATTATAATTCTTATTTTGATATAAAATTAATGAAAAGAAAGCATTAATGACTGAAAGAATAGTCGACAGAATTAGAAATCTATACATATAATAAAATTGTATCTAAGCCGAATCTGTACATTAAATATTTTTTTGGAAAATCTTATTGAAATAGACATTATTATCGATACAGGGGCCGAATCTATAGTTTTTAGAATTTTTGCCTGTCTGTCTGTCTGTTACCGCATCGCAGAAAAACCACTGGAGGGGCTTTGATGAAATTTGGTATGATGATAGCTGATTATCCGGGTCAACGTATAGGATACTTTTTACCGCGGGAAAATGTCTCATTTCTGAGAAAAGATACAAAAACTGCAATGTAAGAGTATACTAATATGTAAAACCTAAGAATTTGGTTTTTGGTCATCTGAACACGGGCGGAGCCGCGGGAAATGCTACTTTCTTATAATTTCGTCTGTTACTATGAATTGCATTTTTATTTTGTATTGTATCTAGAATACCTTAGTTATTTACTTAGTATATTAAAATACAAAACATTCCCAAATAGAAATATTTCAGAAAACAAAGCGGCTCCCATCCAATTTCTAACACATGTCAATCACAAACCGGGTTACTCCGGATATTCAATTCCTGGACATGTCCGAACTGACTCCAAACAAATATTTATCAAAACCTGTAAGGAATACGTAAAATGATATAAACATGTCCCGGGACAAACAAATAACCTACCGTGATGGATTATTGCGACTGACCGCCGCTATTTCCTATTGGAATAAGGAATTACCATATGCGCCTCCTGTTCAGACAGACCACGGGCTATTGTAATATGGATATGGACTTTGTATTTTGTTTAACAAATACGGTAACTTTGCAATATTTGAAATTAAAGATTTTAAATATATAAATTTATAAAAATAAATCTTTTTGTAGAGTGAGAAGCTTCTGAAGTGCTTGCTTTCTATAATTAATTCTATAAATAAAACTTATTCTTTAGTAATAAAAAATAAAATAAACAACTAAAAAACTTATCTTAAAATACTTCACCAAGCGACGTATCATCGGACTGTTATTATCAATATGAAAGTGTGTACGTATATGTGTATGGTTGTTACTTTTTTTCGTTGTAACGGGTGATAGATTTGCATTAAACTTATACACAGTTAGGCCTTGTATAACACTTAAGCTACTATGATTTAGAGATGCACCCATGAGAAGTGAGGGCAAGTCAGTAGTATACTTAGTACGTACGTATATAACTTATTTTTTACCAACAAGTAGTTCGACGATAAGAATAAACAGAGTCCACACTATGCCATCTTTCATCTCAACGTGGCCGGCGTCGCGCTGGCGACCGGAGACCCTTCAAAAAGTTTGATAATAACACCACCAGGGCGGAGCGGTAATGTGACAGCCGATACGTCGCCAGCAGCCGGACAATTTAAATTTCAAACCTTCATTTGTCCGAACTCTACAATAGTTGCTGCATTTTTTGTAAGGCAAAAACGTTTTTATTGAATTGAGTTTTATTTTAGACTAGTGGCTTGTACTCGTTTCGCTCAAGTGCGCCGCTAGGTGTCTTTTGCATTTATAACACTCTCACATTCGCTTCCCTTGCTCTACATTATAAAATATTCTATAAATATAATATATTTGAATATAATATTATATCACATATTTATGTTGCTACAACAAAAAAATAGGACTTTCGTTTCACCCCTTTGAAGTTTTATTTTTGAGGCAAAAAGTAGCCTATGATATCCTTCTGCACTTATCTCTGTACCAAAATTCGGCAAAACTTGTTCAGCATGAAAACGTAACAGACAGACAGAGTTACTTTCACATTCATAATATTAGTATAGATGTATTCGTGTCTAATTGACACTGTTAACTAACTAGAAGGTGTTTAAATCTCCGCAAAAATTCTGGGAGATTATGAAATCACCCAACATAAATTTTGACTTGATGGAATGTAAAGCAACGCCTATTACGTATACCTATTGAAGTTATATCTAATCGTAAATTTTGTTGGTTGTTAACGAATTGGTTTTTCTTTATTACACAGCTATAAAGTTACTTAAATTTATGTCATTGATTTTATATATTCCAATTCGTAAAATAAAGCTTGATAGAATTAGAGTGTTTTAATAGTACATAAAACATACAATAAGAATTTTAATGGTGTGAAAAATATCTCAGAGAGCGACTTGTGTTGTACGTAATATATTATTCAATTTTTATGTAAAGAAAATGATAAGACCCTAAGGGCTGAATGTACAATTAGGTACATATATAACATCATAATATGATTAAGTTTTATTGTAAATGTAAATATCCTATGAAAAATGTATTTTAACTCTTATTTATTATTTAACTGAAGATTAAGCTACATGCTTAAGATAAAAAAAAACAATGATATACCAGATAATGATAAATGACACATTCATGAGGTGTCACAGCCAGCCTTGTGGGATTACACGTATCATTAAGGCGGTAATGCAGCGTGCGGGGTCCTTTAGGCCTGTCAACGTGACAATACTGAATTATTTACGAATGATAAAATGAGATGTGGTATTAGTTGTTTCCTTATACCGTTTAAGGGGAAAATTATACACTGTACCTATATAATAAAGTCATTTTCTTTCTAAATATCTTCTTTCTAAATTAGCAACTAAAGCCGCTCAAATAAAAAATAAAAAAGTGTCAATAAGAAAAATCTAAAAAAATATCACCCATGACAAACAAAACGCACGAAAATAAATGAATGCATAAATCAGTGTTAGTTATTTTATGTAATTTATATTATAATAAAATAATATATTTAATATTATAATCCATATTTAACTAGTGTTGGCCCAGTGGTCGAAACGCAAACGTAATGAATCGTGATTAAAAATTTGAGGACATCTTATTCATAAGAATGCAATTTACTTATTTAATTATTTTTTTTAAACGTTTCCAAAAATTTTTTTATTGATAACACTAAAGCTCGTTAATAGCTACTGATTGACAAATAGAGAAGAAAAAGGTACTAAATTGTTTTGTCTTTGCCTATTTGTATATACCTGGGTATGCACTTTGTTTTCTTTTTATGTTAGGTTGGGTTTTTTTTTTGGTTTTTTTTAACATAGTTTACGGGCATTACTACGGGCTTTACAACTACTTCCTTATTTTAAGAACAGCAACAGCTCTTAGAATTATGATATAAAAAATATTTATGTTTGGCTAAGCTATACAATTGCGCATTTTATGATAGGAATATTGATCCTGTGGTATAATAGCTAAAATTTTATGACAGTGATAAGGAGAAAAGTTTCATAATTTCAAATTTACTACTCATTTTTAAAGAAATTAAACTTTTTAACAGATTTTATAATTTTAAAACATAAAACATTCAAATAACAATAAACAATTTAAACTAACATACTAAGGACTAAGTTAATCTTCGCTTCTATTTGTCCACATGAAACACCACTTGTCTCGTGTTAAATATTCAAAGAACAAGGACAGGCCAAGTCTCTCGGGTCGGAGAGATCCACAATTCGTAAAGGCAGGGTTATCCGCGAGCTCTCATGCCTCCCTAATTTCCGATTTGTCGACCTTAAAGGGTTCAGTGATTAGCATCTGACTTGTCAAAACGCATCGAATCACCTTTGTTGTTGACGTAATGACATCTATTTGATTATTACGCCGAAATTGAGTGAATCCATGTTTAGATTAAATTGATGATATTTTGTATTCTGTGTACGATAAATAGAATAGAACTTCATATTAAAGTTATATAATCATCTTTGGATAATCCGAATAAAACCTTTAATATAAAAAAATGACAGAAATCATAAATAGTTATTTTTTTCTATTGCTGAAGGCATTAAAGTAAACTGTAGAAGAATATGTATTACCAATTTTAATAAGTAATAACCATAAAATGATACCTTATTATAATTATTTTATATGACGACTATGACAATAGAAATTTACATTTTTATATTAAACTAGTAGTAGTGCCCGCGGTTTCGCCCACGTCCAAACTTCCAAACGTTAACAAATTCACAGGATCACCCGCTGGACTAATCTGATAACGATTACCTGAAAATTTCATGAAAATCGCTCCAGCTGTTTTGGAGTCCATAGGAAACATACATACACACATCGATTTTTATTTTATTTAATCAACAATTTTAAAATTTATTGCTCGGAAAATGGAGGGAGTCTTTTATGAAATTTTAGTGACACACCGACTGCAGCGCCACCTACCGGATCCATTCGTGTTTTCAAACCTTGCAGGGATCCACTCGAACATACACAAAAAATATCATTAAAATCGTCCCTGCCATTTGGGAGATTATCAGTGGCACACCGACTACAGCGCGACCTACTGGGTCCATTTGTGTTTTCAAACCACCCAGAAGCCCATTGAAATATACAAAATATATATAAAAATTTCATCCAAATCGGTCTAATCCTTTAGAAGGAGTAGGGTAACAAACACATGTACAGAAGGATTATATATATCAAGATATTAAAAGTAACAAAGAAAATACTTTACCCGATCAAAAGTACTATATTATTTGACTGAAAACCACAAACAGACCTATCCCACGGAAACCCTTTAATTTTCCGCGATGAAAGTAAAGTACCACCATGCGCAATTTCATTTAAATCGGTCAACATTTTCGGAGATTAGCCCGTACAAACAGACAAACAGACAAAGAAACAAAAAAAATAAAAAAAATCTGGATTCGTTTTATTTCTCTTCTTACATCCCCCTGACTCGGTTTGTAGCAATTTATTATATGTTTTATAGTATTTATTAAATTTTATGTATGTAGCATTGCCCGCGGCTCTGCCCGCGTTCAGATGACCAAAAACCAAATTCTTAGGCTTTACATATTAGTATACTCTTACAATTAAGTTTTTATATTTTTTCTCAGAAATGAGATATTTTCCCGCGGTAAAAAGTAGTAGCAGCTATATGTTGACCCTGATAACCAGCTATCATCATACCAAATTTCATCAAAATCTGTCCAGTGGTTTTCTCGTGATGCGGTAACAGACAGACAGATAGACAGAAAGACATACAGACAGACAAAAATTCTAAAAACTATAGATTCGGACTCTGTATCGATAATAATGTCTATTTCAATTAGATTTTCCAAAAAATATTTAATGTACAGATTCGAGTTAGTTACAACTTTATTATATATATAGATTACATTCATTTTGTACACATTATATTGTTATTTATTTTGGTGTAAAGACGTTACACAGTCTGCGCTACGCGACATTGTTTTTAAAATTGAAAGATTGTTTTCAATAAAAAGCTTTTTGAACAAAATTATTATTCTCGGTATTTATTATTTATATTCAGTTAGAAATCGATATTTTTCATTATTTTAGGAAGTAGCTTTCATAATAAAAATGTATTAAGGCTGTCTTGTTATCCAAAGAATGGACAACTTAAGTCTTGAGCATCGTATAGCACTGCTTATATTTCAGAAGACTGTAGTGTTCTCATCAGGCTATTAGTAATTTGATTACCCAAGCTCTTATTAACTTTAGTCTGAACTTTTGTATATAAAGTTTTCTATTTTGCTTGATTTCTTTTGAGCTTGAAAAGCTCTCCAATAGATTAAGCAATAATCTTGGTACAGTAACATAAGTGTACATAGTTTTAAAGACTTAAGAATATTATATAGCTAATTTACAATTTTAATAACAATGATATATCCTTCTCTAGAAGGATTCCCTAAAAAATATAAATTCATATATAATATAAATTCATATATTATAAAATGTATAATATGCTACTCGTTAAAATTCAAAATTCAAAATATTTTATTCAGCATTAAATTATTACAATTTTTTACTGAACGTCATGAGTCTACTTATACCAGTTCGGAAAGAAGAAGCTTCAGACCTGAGAAGAACTGGCGAAAGAAAGCAAAGCACGCATTATTACCTCAAACATTATGTAATGATTACAAACGAGAGACATTGTGTGTTGTAGCTAGTAATAAATAATTAAGGCCGGACCCAAACCACGCATTCCTTCCCAGATGACGGCGACATCTTAAAATATGGCCACCCTTTCTTCAGCTGTTGACTTCTTCCCCCTCGCCACATACTGTTTGGTATAATTAATAAATGACCTACTCGGTCCCTTAAGCCCCGGTGAACAAACGTATACTGACTTTTGACTTACTTAACTCAAAGTACAAAAGCAAATCATGATAAATATAAAATAACAGAAAATTTTCTTTGATATATGTAAATATTTAACACGAAATTTCACATACAAAGTGAGTAAACAAACTTTATACCTTCCAAATATTAAAATAAATAGCCGAAGAAAATTATTGTAGCCTTCTCTTCGACCTTCACAGACTACTGCCGTAAAAGCAAGTTAAATAATCGTTATGCTTGATCTTTTTGTGTGATTATAAAACTACCTACATTCAGGTAGAAATTTGGTAATTACAGTTAATCGCGATACAGCAATTAAAACGAATAGCGGATACGATCTAAATAGCTCGGCCGAACCCGCAGCGCGACTCCTCCATTAATTACTTAAATTTAATTCATATGAGACCCACGCACCACTATTTACATTCAAAAACGTACCCACCCTACCCGCATCTCGCAACCCTTGCTAAACTTGCCGACCCTAAGACGCTAACTCCTAAGAAGAGTTTCTTTGATAGTGCGCTCCGCTGACTCTGAATAAAGGCCACCGGGTCGATAGAGTTTTGATCTGTAATTTTATAGCTTTGAGACAGGCACCAGAAAGACGGCATACGGATTGTGGCCTATAGAATCGGCTTATGTTTTTGTCAAGGCGATAACCGCAAGACTTGTTATCTATCTACTATTGCAAAAACAATGTTGTGGCGTTTAACAAAAGGTTTCTTTAAATATCTTCTATATTGGGAACATTAAATTGACTATGATTTACTCACTTCACTAGTAACTTTGCTTTTTTAAATATTCTTATTAACAATCTTGAAAATAAACTTATAAAAGTTATTGTACAATACTTTTATACTTCCATAATTGACCTCGCTATTTATAGATGCTTTTATCATTGACAGTAAATATTTTTTATTGTATTTAATAAGCATATTAAAAATCATATCTATACTTATAATATAAAAACTTTTTAACAAAAATATAAAAACTGACTTCAAAAAAAACCACTAAAAAGTAAAAAATAACTGATTGGTAGTTTTCATTTACTATACATACCTAATCAAATATTTTCGAAGTCGGTGTGCTTTGCTTTGTATGGGCTGGCACCGATTTCGAAAATATTTGATTAGGTATGTATTTAATAGGTAGGCTTTAATTACTTAGCCAAAGACTTAGATTATTGATTAGAGATTTAGAGAAAATTGTAACTAAGTCGAATCTGTACATTAGATATTTTTTTGAAAATCTTATTGAAATAAAAGTTATTAATGATACAGAGTCCGAATCTATAGTTTTTAGAATTTTTGTCTGTCTGTTACCGCATCACAGAAAAACCACTGGAGGGATTTTGATGAAATTTAGTATGGTGATAGCTGGTTATCAGAGTCAACATATAAGATACTGATTACCGCGGGAAAATATCTCATTTCTGAGAAAAATATACTAATATGTAAAACCTAAGAATTTGGTTTTTGGTCATCTGAACGCGGGCGGAGCCGCGGGCACTGCTAGTCATATGACAAAAATTATATTTTTTTTGTATTTGACATTAGGCATATAAAGTTAACAAAAGATTGGTTCGTCCGGCTAATATATATATGTAAGAATAATATATGTAAGAAAGACCTAATCGATAAACATCGTTCCGCCTGCGAGGAGCAACGGATAAGCCTTTATCGCAGTACACGTAAAGCGGTGATACTTATATGAGTGCCCCTTTTATTGCATTATACGGGGAAGGGTTAACCCTCGACCCGCCGCCTTGGAGTCTCCAAGAATACAGGAAGAATTTATAAATAAGTTAAAGGAGCCCGCCCGCCTTATTCTTCGCCTCAGCGTCTCACTTTGTTTTATCATATTTAAATTATTATAGTCAGATGTGGAACGTGTACCTAATTGCTGTACTTTGTTAAGATAATGTACCTTTGGCGCGGCTCCACTTTTGTTTTCTTGTTTTCAAACGATATAAATTCACTGGAGAACGTCGTTGGAACGCCCAACTTTCGTGTTCTGTTTTTGTGCGGACGTTCCTTTTGGAGGAAATAAAATTTGTTATGCTGCCTCGAGGTCGTAGGTTCTTAAGACAATATCTTAAAAATATAGGTTAGGTAAGGTAGTAAATACAAATTTTACGGCTGCATTTTAGTATTCACTTATGTAGGGGTAGAGTTTTAAATTGAATTTGTTTTATAGACCTATTCAGTTCCAAACAACAGTGGTCTTGGTTGTAAATTATAGAATTTTTATTTAATCTATAAAACATTTATTTGAAACATAATATAATAATTTCTTAAATTACGTGCATCGTAAATGTTGCCATTATAGAGCCATTCATCATGTATGTATTTTATTTACGCGTAACACATTCCGTTACAAATGCCGCGATCTAGTTAAGAAAACAATGACTTATTCATAATAACACAATATTTTCTGGCATAAATCAAATTTAAGTGTTGTTTCATTTCCTACAGACCCTCGCATGCAGCACACGCATTGAACGAATAAGTAATTGAAATTTAAACGAACTTTTGATTTTAGATATTTTCACCCTACATTTCGTGAAATTATTATGAATATCTGCTCCTTTAACGGATATACCTTGAGGAAATAAATAAGATATCTTTTGTGCGAAGAAATTATAATATGTACCCCATGAAATTTAAACAAAAAGTTATATAAATTATAGTAATAAAAGTGCTTTTACTAGGGAGGCACGTTTAGAGAGTACAGTGATTTTCATTTTGTATATACATATTATTGTTATTACTTACATATTATCTACTGATACATAAAATTAACTCCTTCAAGAATGTATGGAAAATATATTTCCAGCCTATATATAGCGTGTTTTTCCTTGTTATTTTTCATACAAAAATATTTAACATAATTTTGCACAAACTATGAAGCATAGTATTTGTTACAGTTCGGTTTTCTGCCAAAAATAAAAAAAAACATTTACTCGACCAGTTGCACAATTTGTAGCAACATACGCCAACACGACAAGTTGTATTGAGATTGACTGTTTTCTCAAGTAACCCGAGGCGAACAATACTGTCAATACAACCCTTTGGAATCAGGGTTGATACTTGTTAACATTGTTGTTAGATCTTTATTTGATTATTACTGTCTTTGAGTCGTATTTTATGTGATACTAGCGACTCACCCTCGCTCCGCTCGAGTTCGTCCCTCACAAATTTTTGTAAAATGGCGGGTAAGCACTGTCTGTAACAAGTATGTGTTTGAGCCGTCTATAACCGTAGTCTCTCCCGTGACCATGATTGCTGTAAAGCATTCGAAACGTCGGGAACCAAAAATTATAATAAATCCGCGAAATAATCCGAAAAGATAATTTAGATAAGAAAGTATTATATATAAACGTATTATGCGAATAATTGTAATATTTAAACACAATGTTATTCAGTATTTATATCACAGTAATGAATGATTTGTTCAAGCACAGTAAAAATCTTGAGAGGACAGTTACGCCAATGATGTCGTTGAATATAATTCTAAATATTATAACTAAGCTGAAGTTAAATTTTATAGCTAAGTAAAGGAGTAGAAATTGGAAGGTAATAATGAGAATAATTATTTACTTTTTTAACTATTTTAATTCATTAATGTCTTCTTACGCATTTAATAAAAGTAATCTACGAAAAATAGTATACGAATATAATGAAGCAAGCATATGAATAATTTAAGTTGTAAGTTTTTTTGTGTGTTTGTTATGGTACACAATCTTTGCCTTTTGTTAAACTTTTCATATTGATTAATTTTAATAATAGATATTTTAAACCTAGTAGCTTTAGGTAGTCAAATTTCAAAAAAATCCATCCTAAACATAGAAAGCATTTACATATCCTATATATTTTTCTAGCTTTAAAAGTCTTAGTTCAACGCCACTAGTTTGCTAATATCACATAAAACGAAAAACATATGTTAGAGAAAGATCGTTAAGTGATAGTCTAGTATAATAACTTTCCGAAACGACAACATCTCAGACAACATAACAGTTTAATAATTTCTGCAAACGTTCACAAAACCTATTATATCTAAAATCTCAGCTCTTAGAACATTCGTAATTTGACTATTAAAACGCGTTACAAGATGTCGGCAACACCGATAAACAAGAGTGGAACGCGAGCGCGAACGTCGAAAGTTTGGCGCGCGCGGTGAGTGCAGAGGACCAGTAATGAGGGTAGAAATTTTGGCACATTGCGGCTCAAACCGCAGCCGGCTTCTTGGCTTATTATTAATTCTGTAAGACGTGTCCCCGATGTCCAAGACGTGCGCCGAGATTCAAGACAAAAGTCACAAGGGCGGAAGGGACGGACCCCCCGTACGTGTGGAGAGTCGACAACTCGCAATATGCAGGAGTGTGGGCTTTACAGGTGGTTTTAATAACGGCAGCCTCTAATGTCGCGAGATGAATACTTAATGGACGGATCATCGACGGATTTGGCGGATCTCGAAGACGGTCGACTTGGGTAATAATGCATGCATTAGCTTACGTTATTTATCTTCATCATCAACGTAAGTGGAAGCCTTCTTATGTTACATGTGGAAATTAAGTTCGTGGATTGATTGATTTATTCAGAGTTTCTGCCATAAACTTAAAACAATTAAGAGACTCATTTGAATAATTCGCTAAATTCTAAAATATAATGAAGCAAAAACTAAGTATTATTATAAAATTAAATACATATTTTGATTTATTTCTTAAAGTTTAAAAAGTAGTAGCAGTATTTATAATATAATTCTTGGTCATATCTGTTACAAGACAATAATTTACTTACAAAGTGCAAATCCCTTTAAGATGGTTTCGTTGTAGGGAGCTTTCAAAAACTCGTTAGGAGGTTGGCATTCTGTGGCGGAGGGTCACGTCTTGGAAGCCTCAGGACAAAATGTCACCGTAAACTTTATAATATATTACTAATTTATACATTTTATAAAGAATGTATATATAATTATCTTACATTAACTTTTATATTTTACTCCATTAAATAATTAGTATTTAAAGATTGTACAATACAAAAATTTTATATTTGTTTGTAAGTGATTTTTAATTATGTTCTCATCTCATTATTTACAAAGATATTTTGGCTGTTTTCTATACATTTCTTAGAGCAATCCACTAGGAGCAGTAAAACTAAAAGAATCAAATTTATTTAAAAAATGCCATTTTAAAAATCATACATAAAAATCCTATGTCTTCGTTCTTAAATAGAAAAACTTTATTTTATTATTAACCTTTACGTTCTAAGAATTGGCAATCACGTAGTGCATGTCGTGAGCAGCACACGTTACTGCACGTTATCGCAAGTGGGCACAAGGGGGCCATATCATCCTAAAATGCACCTAACTTATTGCGAAACTCTGTATCTAAGAAGAAAAAATTTAATTGCAATGTTGCAAAAGAAACAGGTTGTTTTTTTTTATTAGGTACTTTTACATCACACTAAGTACTAATGATATAGGGATAATAAAAATAATAGATGTCCACAAAATATTATGTATATTTGATTGATTTTAGCTAGTGTCGTTATCGATCGCATTTTGCATTTATGAACGGGACAAAAACGCGTTCATTTAAATAATGTTTGCAAATCACACTCCGTTTACATTATTTATACATATTTAAATTTTGTGCACATAAGTGTTTTGATTTCAGATTGATTGTCGTGTCATAATCGTTTCATTACATACATGAGCCGTATGGTGTAAATATTTTTTTTGTATGTCTTAGCCTCATCAGTTACAAAATCTAGTACTCCTTACTATACTCAGAGTAACCTTCTTTTTCGGATAACGTTGCGCACTCGATATCACGACGCCCTATATGATATCTCAAAAGTCAACTCAAAAATAGTAAAATATATTAATTACATAAAATCATTACCAGAAATTTTTATTGCCATTTCTGTGGACTATTTCTTCTTAGGAATACTCGTTTACGGTTTAACCTAATCGATTGTTTTCTTCACTGTTTTATGTCTCTTTTATAGCATGGGCAAGCATACAAGTGGTTTGTTTAAGACGATTTATTACTGCCATAAATGTCTCAATGAAAGATTTAACAATAATTTTGATTAGTTAGTTTATTTATGGTTCTTCCTTTGATACTTATCCTATGTTTACCTTTCTCTATATCTACGTCTTGTCTTTGAAAGCGATAAAATATTATGTATCATTTAATTTAACCTTTTCTATTCTAACAGTGTACATGAAGTACTATTTGAAAAAAGTTAAAATATAGTTTACACTAGCGACTCACCCTCGCTTCGCTCGGGTTCGTCCCTAGATTGCTTTCCCATACCAAATTTATTCCCATTTTCATCCTTTTAAGGGATGTTTTCCGGGATAAAAACTATCCTATGTCCTTCCCAGGGTCCCAAACTATCTTCTTACCAAATTCATCTAAATCAGTTCAGTAGATCCAAAGAATATCCCCACAACGTCACAAACTCACAAACTTTACCCGAACCTGTAAACACATACTATGTAGGATATTTTTTTTTTCTTTATAGTTTTAAGGGTTTATAAGGAAACTGAGTTTTGAACCACAAAGTTGCAACTAATTTAAATATGTTTAATTACATTTAATAATAATTTTGCAAAACAAACGATTCCTTCTGACACAATTATAAGTAATAAATCACATTGTATTTCTACGTCCGTTGCCGTAGTTTCAATAAATAGCAATTACTCTTTATATTTCAATCGGCGCCTGTACATTAGTTGACCGTCGGTAAATTATAGGCGTGAAGGCGAGAGGTTCCCAAAGAAATATTACCGAGACTGGGTATTTGTTACAACTAGTGCTTGGTCAGTGTAAATGTCGATATTTTTTGATACATTTAATCTACTTGTATGTTCAACAATTTCCTGTTTTCAAATGTTTTTTTACAAATATACATAGTAAGCTAGCTACTCCCCCTCGCTTCGCTCGGGTTCGTCCCTAGTGAAAAACAAAAACAAATCTATCCCACGGAAATCGTACATATTTTCAGGATAAAAAGTAAATCATATGCTTTTCCTGACTATAATCTAGCTCTGTGCCAAATTTCATTCAGATCCATTCAGTCGTTCTGGCATGATTGAGTAACAAACACACAAATATCCAAATATTCATCTAAACTTTCACATTGATAATATTAATAAGATAAGACGGGATTATAATAACATAAATATTATATGTAGATTCAGATATTTGTAAGTTAATTCCTGTTACTTCTGCACGCTATAACGGTGTAACATATTTAAGTGAATTTAAAAAAAAATGCGAGAGAAGTACCAGGAGCAACCTATCGATATACCTACCATACAACTGCCACGGCCCACTCGACATACCTATCAGGCACGCAGAGCCTTGTACGCCAACACTAGTTTATAATAATATAATCACAAGTGTTACTTATTACTTGTCTTTATTAGTCAATACTTGTTACCTTTGCTTACCTTCCCCAGAAACTGGACACATTTGAAGACTTACCTGCAAAACAAAATATAGGATATCAAACCATAATGTTGCTAACTGTTGACGTTTTTTAAATAGAAATGAAATTAATATTACATGTATAGATATAGGTAAATTATTTAAAACCCAAGCATACGTTCTTGATTGTGGCCGGGACTATGGACTGCGACCAACTATTTACTTATATGACAGTCACAGTGGCGTATTCGTCGCGTAATGTTCTGTATTAAATGACATATACATATGTACATATAATCATATCACGGTCATCTAGTACATGGATAGAGTTATTCTATGGAGAATAATTGTAACAGATAGAGAAACCTTACTGACATATTATCCACTTTCCCACCTTACCTCCTAAATAGAGATGCTGTGTGTTAGCTGGCGATTTCTAAAACTACATTATACATAAATACATACGTACTGCTGCAGGTTAATTATCCTTCAAAAAACAGGTTGACGTTGGATAATCTTTTTATGTGTAAATAATTGACAGACGGTCAGATGGCATATTTTTAATATTATTATGATACTCGTTGTTGCTCACGTTGTCTTTATTTAAGCAGTGATTTGTGGAATGTCAGTTAAGGACTATAACATACAAAATAATCTCTATTTAAATATAAATAGCATTCTTTTATGGTAAAATTGTACACTATATTGTATGTTAAATAATTTCAACTATCGTAAACTATCGACAGTTGCCCGCACTTCGAATATTTCCTCCCTGAGTGTAACTGTTTAACAAATCGGCGTATAAAAGACCGGCCGACCGCCCGTCGAGTGCTTAATCACTTAACACTCGCCAGATTAACGACAAATTTATCGTCGAAAAATGTCCTTCACTACCTATTGTTACTAACTTACCTATTACATATATTTTTTCTTTAAGCTTCCTGATAATTATACTAACGAAACTAATTATAATTTAAAAAATATAGTATACTAGCGACTCACCCTCGCTTCGCTCCGGTTCGTCACTAGCTTGATTCCCCATACAAACTTAAATATGAAGTAATAAAGTCTTTATTTTTTCACCTTATTTTCACTTAATATCGAAAAAGCACCCTAATGTTTAATCGAAAATTAAAAATATCTATTTTTTAAAAAAAAGGTCGGTGAACTTACTGTTCGTTGAAATCTCTACTTTCTGATAGTGTAAAAAAACATACATTACTATGGTTAATTTTCGCATAAAATGGAATTAATAAAGTTAATATTTAATAAGACATCTACAATATTTTGAGAAAGTTGTAGAATCTTCTTTAAATTATATGCCTAGATGCCTATTTATGCTATTTTAAGATAACTTACATACCCGAGTGACCTACGGAGAATTTTAGCCCATTAAAAGGAATTTCATAGAGAAGTGGGGAAGGGGCTAGGAGGGTCTGGCCTATACTTTTCGCATTTCGTTTGTTTTTTTTGAATATTTAATAAAATATTTTATAAATTTTTGATCGATTTTAGGAACAATGGTTTTTTCTTCGAAAAGTTCAAGACGACAAAATGAGACATATTTGAAAATAGAACGATTTTTTTTTAATTTAAACATCCACCTGAAGTTTGGGGGGGGGGGGGGGGGTATTTTACAACCTTTGAGGTTATTGTAAAAATTGTCATATGTACAAGTTGTAGATTTTTACTAGAAAAGTTATACTTTTGTGGAGAACATTTTTCGATAGGACGTCATAGTAAGCCGTAAATTGAAAAAAAAAACTATTTTTTAACGCCTTTCATTCCCTTATTTTTCGTGGGTAGCTTTTACAGATTTTTGTTCCTTGTATACCTGCTAATCTTTTAAAGACGTTAAACTTCAGGTTTTAATATTATTATTATGTTTTTCTATTAAAACTAAACGGATTCCGATCAGTCTACATGGTCATTTCAGATAGGAAGTAGGAACATGTAAATCTTAACATGTATGCGATAAAAAATTAAATTAATTCTTCTTAAACAGTCTCAAAAATCTTTGCCTAATCAAATAGACAAAATGAAATAAACTTAGTATTCTTGTAACAAACATCTTAATTACAATCGTAAACTGATAAAAAAATCAAGTTTTTGGTGCACAAACTAAACACTCAGAAACATAAAGTATTTTTAATTAATAAAGTGTCACGACGTGTAGTAACACGACATGTAGCTACTTGAGAAAGCACGGCGAAATTGAATTGGTTCGGCCTAATTTTTTATTCTCACGGTTCAGACCAATAAAAAATTATAGACGGAGCCGTTGTAAACAAACGCGACGAAATAAGTGATGCAAAGTTTTGGCTTTGTGTGCGTAACTCTGTGTAATATAGCGTAGATTTGCGCATGTGTGCTAGAGAAAAATGTTGCAAGCGTTGTGCTTACGACTCCCAAGTGCGAGAGATACACTTTGATGAAAAGTTTTATTATAGGTAGTATAGTTTTTTATTTGTAAAAATATGTCAATGTCAATAAAAATATTAATTAATGATTTTTTCTGTCAAGTGAAACAAGAAAGTATTCTAACTACAACACAATCAGTTTAGTTGTAAACAAAATGGGGATTCGTTAAAAAATATGGCTTATAAGGGTTCGGTGCCCAAAACATGGGAACCGCTGATTTAAATCACGAAATTTCTATTTTTATGACAAATAAAATGACTTTGTTTGCCATTAAAATAGAAATTTTATTTTGCAGTCGTTAAAATGAATATTGTATTTTAATATGTTAAAGATAAGACTTGTTTACCTATTTGTAAGATGTGACTTGTTTACCTATTTGTATAAATATTTAGTGTCTCAGTTATTTTTTATTATTAGATACTCGAATCGCGGACTCGACGTTATTATGAATTTTACGGGAAAAATTGTGTTAGTTACTGGTGCTAGCTCGGGAATAGGAGCTGCAACGGCCGCTGCGTTTAGCTCTAAGGGTGCTGCTGTGGCTTTAGTAGGAACAAATGTAGCGAAACTTTCTGTCGCCGCCAAATAATGTGACAAATCTTTGGTAATACGCGCCGACGTCTCTAAAGATGAAGATTGTAAAAAGTTGATTGATCAAATGACTCATGAGTTTGGACAATTGGATGTCCTTGTTAACAACGCTGGAATTTCAACGTGGGGCAGTATTTTAACGGAAGATATAATGAAAGCGTATGATGACGTTATGAATGTTAACACCCGAGCTGCTATATATTTGACAAAGTTGGCCGCGCCGCATTTGATTAAAACCCAAGGGAACGTCGTTAATATCTCCAGTGTTATAGGGCAAGTGCCTTCAATACCACCTCTGATGACTTATTGTATCTCTAAAGCGGCATTTAATCATTTCAGTCAATGTGCAGCGGTGGAACTGGCACCTCATGGAGTTAGAGTTAACACGGTTAGTCCAGGACCTGTTGAGACTGATATCATAAAAAAATCAGGTATTCCAATAACATGGGATGATTTAAAAAAAGGTACAGTTTTAGATAGAGTGTCAGATCCTGAGGAAATAGCAGATATCATATTGTTTTTAGCTAGTGACAAATCCAGAGGAATTACTGGTTCAAATTACATAACTGATAACGGTACTTTTATAAAACGATTGGGTTGGGTGTGTGTGTGTGTGTGTGTGTGTGTGTGTGTGTGTGTGTGTGTGTGTGTGTGTGTGTGTGTGTGTGCGCGTGCGCGCGTGCGTGCGCGTGCGTGCGCGTGCGTGCGCGTGCGTGCGTGTGCGTGCGTGAGTGCGTGAGTGCGTGAGTGCGTGAGTGCGTGTGTGTGTGTGTGTGTGTGTGTGTGTGTGTGTGTGCGTGCGTGCGTGCGTGCGTGCGTGCGTGCGTGCGTGCGTGCGTGCGTGCGTGCGTGCGTGCGTGCGTGCGTGCGTGCGTGCGTGCGTGCGTGCGTGCGTGCGTGCGTGCGTGCGTGCGTGCGTGCGTGCGTGCGTGCGTGCGTGCGTGCGTGCGTGCGTGCGTGCGTGCGTGCGTGCGTGCGTGCGTGCGTGCGTGCGTGCGTGCGTGCGTGCGTGCGTGCGTGCGTGCGTGCGTGCGTGCGTGCGTGCGTGCGTGCGTGCGTGCGTGCGTGCGTGCGTGCGTGCGTGCGTGCGTGCGTGCGTGCGTGCGTGCGTGCGTGCGTGCGTGCGTGCGTGCGTGCGTGCGTGCGTGCGTGCGTGCGTGCGTGCGTGCGTGCGTGCGTGTGTGTGTGTGTGTGTCAGTTATACTTATATACTTTTGCCTAAGCCATTTTTAAAACGGAAATGTCAAATTTTGAGTAGTTTTGATAAAAGGCTAGTCTGATTATTTTTTTTGAAGACAGTGCCTACCCACAAAATTATAAAATGATTTCAAAAATACAAACTAGTACCAAAGTAACTAACAATATTTATTTATTTATTTTTAAACATTTTTATAATGAATTTTATAATTGAATGTATGTTGAATGAACACATGTTCAGCCCTTTTTAACGTCCACTACTGGGCATGGGTCTCCCTTCATAACGAGGGGGATCAGGCCATAGTCCACCACGCTGGCCAAGTGCGGGTTGGCGGACTTCACATGTCTCTCGGAAACTTGCAAGGTTCTCTAAGACATGCAGGTTTCCTCACGATGTTTTCCTTCACTATAAGACAAGTGGTAATCATGTTAGAAATGAATATAATTGAATATTTAATTTTATTTATTTAATTTTAATTCCTGTTATTATAATTATTATATTTTTTTCGATTATTCGTCATATCTGGAACGAAAAATCAACAAAAATCTCCGAAGAAATCCGAAAAGATTTTTTAAAATGTCATATATTATATTAAAAGTAAGTATGAGAAAGTCTTAAGCTAGCCTATGGCTTAAAAGTATATTATAAATTTTATTTATACGATTCATCTGTTTAGCTGTTATAATAAATGCAGAAATTAATAACATTTTTATACAGTTTTACTAACAATAAGTTAACATAAAGAAAATACTTCTAATAAAATGTATTCTAGCAAGATCGAATAAAATGAAAACGTCCCGCCAAAAGCGCATCAATCTCTGCTAAAGCAAAGATTTACCCTTGTAAGGACATTAATTCCTTCAGTAGGTAGCGTCGGACGAGGGTCTCCAACAGCCAGCCCGTGAAAAGAAACCCTTTTTCTAAGAGACATAAGGAAATGGACCTACCTGTATGTAATAAAAATCAAAAATATTGTTCTTTATATATATAAAGTAAATGGTTTATAAGACTTGTTTGCTTAAATTGTATCTAAATATTATACGTTTAAATACTAATACACTAATATAGTACTTTTAACTTTTCCTTAATTGAATTAAAAAATATAATATATATTTTTTAATTCAATTAAGGAAAGTTAAAAGTACTTAAATAAAACCTAATTATGAAATTATAAAAACTTATTTTATCTGAATCTTTGTCTTTTAAAATAAAAATAAAACTGAAAGAATGATAAATATAGAAAAACAATGCTAAGTGAAAAACTAATTGAGGAAAAAAAATAAAAAAAAATACCACTAGATGAAAGCGGTGTACCAGCTCTTTATTAGTAAAAAACATAATTCTACATATTTATTGTATTAGATAATTGTATGTATAATAAAAAAAATGTCATATCCATACGCTTCTTTCTTGAAACGTACGTATAATGGAAGGTCAACAGTATGTTTGCTCGTTCATTGCAGGATCAAAGCTATGTTTCACCAAATAAATAGCTGATTTCCTTTGTAAATAAATACTGAAAGTTCTATTCGAATAGTTTCAATAAGAATGCGTTTGAGGAGCAATGCTATGGCTAACTAACGTTCACTAAATAGATTTATTTCGGAGGAAGGAATTTTTGATAGTTCTTCGTCGTAGGCTTGTTTGTTATTTTTTAACAACCCCGAAAGTACAACTGAATTGACATATTGGCATTCAGCTCTTTGTTTTAATATCCCACTGCTGGGCACGGGTTCAATACGAGAGAGATCAGACCATAGCCCACCACGCTGGCCAAGTGCCTTCATATGTGTTTCGAAAACTTGCTGCTCGATGTTTCCCTTCACCGTAAGACAAATGGTAATTATGTAGAAAATTATTCACACATGAAAATATCAGAGGTGCGAGATTTTCCAAGTTAGCGCGCTACCACTACATATTTTTGCAGGTTACGTGGTACCTTTGTCAATTTTGCATACATTTTCATATTTTTTTGTCATTTAATAGATGATACCACAAAAATTCCATACAAAAAAAACTATTTTATAAAATATTCTTACTACGTATTAATGTGTTTATTGGTTTTTTGATAGAGCAATTGACATTTTTAAGATAGATCTTGAATTCTAAAACGATATAAGCATTTTTTTTATCTAAAGATCAAGAAGGCATACATAGGTATTGCAAGTGACACAGTAAGGACATGGTTCATCTACTTGACACATCTATTTAATTCATGCTATTTATATACAGCGTTTATAATAAATATAACATTGCGATAAAAATCATATTATATCATAATGTGTCCATATTTAAGTTAAACTTCGACTTTGATTCATACATATTTCTAATAATAATATTGTCGTTAGACTTAACCCTCTTTTGATACTAATAATAGCCGAAACTAGTATAAACTTTTGTTAATCATTTACTATCGAATTAAGTTAAGAGTATAATTTAATGTTGATTACCAAAAATCGATTTTAAATCCAGGATAGGTACTTAGAAATAGAAAAGATATTTATTGTGAAATTAAAAATGTTAACGATCGTAGTGCAGTGAGATATATGAGTAACTGGAAATATACGCGAAAGTTGAAAGTTGAGTTCCTTTATAGGGTGTTTAACCATTTAGCCCTTCATCCCCTAATAAAGACAAAAAGTACTTTAAACTGACAAAGGTCAAAATAGTCATCGTGAAGTCCACGCCCCTTATCGTTTTTCTTTATTTACGGCACAAGATTCATTGTTACTTGCGCCTTGCAAGAAAATATAAATATCCCAAGCCGCTCAAAACTTATGTACATAAATATAAAAGTTTCTTGTATTGAATAATATATGTAATAATATAATATATAATTGAGCATAATTTGATTACGTTTTTATTAATATTTTCTATACATATTTATTAATTTAATATAAAGTATATTAATATTTATTCATATTTTGTATAAATTAAAAGAACAATTCTAATTTTAAATTGCAATAATATAAAATAATTTATAATATTTAAATAATATTTTTAATTCTAATTCATAATCAACGCCATCTACTTGCTTCATATAAAACTACGACGTCCGTGATCTTACCCTTAAAACTCGCCCTCTGTGCGGAAAATACGCAAGTTAAAATAACAGGGTTGCTTTCTAAGTCACTGAATAGGGAAAATAATATATTATCAACTTTTACTACATTTCGAGTAAAAATTGAAATCATGTTGTATTAATATGAGTTTCACTTTTTAATATTAAAAAATATCTAATTAATAAATATATAAGTATGAATAAGATAATAACAATTTATAGAAAAAATCTTTGCCTAGTGGCGCCACTGATACGTACATTACCTGAAAAGGGGAGAGGTTTATGATACAGATACAATAAGCGAAAATTAAAAATTATAATTAAAAAGTCTAACATATTTTTATTTAATACTTTCCTAGATTTACGCGAATATTTGACATTTGAAATAAAATCTTTTCGGATTTTGTCGCGGATTTATTTGGATTTTTGGTTCCCTACGTTTCGAATGCTTTACAGCGATCATGGTCACGGGAGAGACTGAGGTTATAGACGTCTCAAAGGCGTTATATACTTGTTACAGACAGTGATCACCTATGATTTCAAAAATTCAAAAATGGCACCAAAGTATATCGAAACGTTTTATCGTAAAGTTCTTAACATTACATTCAATAACTAATTATTTTAAAAATTAAAAATAAATATAAAACGATATTAATGAAATATAATTGGATATCATTAATTCCATTGTCTACTCTACATAGAGTCATAAATCTGTAGTTCTTATAAATATTATACCAGACGTTTTTAGAATATAATGGGATATTAATTGGCGAAATTTTGATTAGCCAAGCTTTTCCTTTGGAAAGCTGACAAATCAATAGCTTTTGACATTTTCTGTTTGTCCGACTGTCTTTCGATTTGTTTGCCCATCGGTCTAGTTGTTGGTCTTTGTGTCGCATCAATCGTAATTTTTGGATTAGATTTTATTGGAACTATTTTTATTATGCAAAATATTAACTTTGCAAAATAAAAAAGTTCAAAAATATTTGAAAATCTTTCTTCAATCTATTTCTATTAGGCGACACGATTCAAAGGTACATCTTTATAAATAAACTTTGGGTCATGTTTATTGATTTTAAAGTATGTTGAAATACACAAGTAGGCGATGCTGCTTAGATGATAAAAAAAGTAAAATAATCTTTACTTCAGCGAAATTTCCATGGAACTGAGCTGAATATTGACTCTTAATAAGTAACTTAATTTAACGAGTAATAAGTAGATACTCTATTAATCCTAATTAGGAAATATTATATGACCATGAATATTTTTATTTTACTACGTGTAAAATGGACATTTTAAAGAAAAACATATTTTTTTTTATATTTCACTTTGACTTTACTAAATAATATTAGCGTTCGTCTGTAAATTCAAATTAGATACCATACATACCTCGTCATAAGCTAAAGCCCAAATAACCGTTGATAATAAGTGGGTAAGTAATACTTTCTTCGATTTACGCAAATATTTGACATCTATAAATAAGAATTAATGTTTGTATGTTTGCCTTTCATGCGTTCCTCAACCAATTAAACTTAGAGACGCATCCGAGCGAAGCCAGGGCAAGTCGATAGTTTTAAATAAAACTATCTTTTTGGATTTTTTCGAAAAATCATATAAAAAGTAATTTAGCCACTGTTACTGATTTGAAAAATCCAAAAGACAGTTTTAAAGATAGTACTATTAATCTATTAATAACCACTTATCTCCTTAATGCTTTAACCAAACTTGAAAAAAATTACACTTTACCAACTGGAAAAAAAAAAGGTTTTTCGCACGATAGTAGATGTGTTACGAGATTGTTGTTCAAAGAGCAATATTTCTAAAGCAAAACCAATACAGGATGCTAGTGTAATACAAAGTGTATTGGTACGTATTTCATAAAGCTTACACGTGGGTGGGCAATGAAATATGTTTTGCAATGAGCTCTATTTACGATGAAATTCTAAGGAGGCGTTTATTTGTGATATATTCCAATATAAGAACGTATTATGTAGGAAAATGAATTGTACAATTTACATTTCCATACAATTTTACATTAATATCAGTCTGAGGTTTAAACCATGTACATATTTATATATAAATATTTATTATATCTCTAAGCATAATTTTGACGACACGTTTGGCTCAGTTTGTAGTGACCCTACTTGCTGCGCCAGCGGTCGCGGGTTCGAGTCCCGCTGGGGGCATTCATTTGTGTGCTGAGCATGAATGTTTGTACTCCAGTCACGGGTGTTTATATTTATAATATGTATGTACTTAAAAGTTATATATGTATAATGTATCAATTATCTGGTATCCATAACACAAGCCTCGTAGCTTACCATGGAACTAGACGATGTTGTGTGTTAATGTCCTGACATATTTATTATTTATTTATTATTATTATTATTATTTATACTAGTGACATACCCTCGCTTTGCTCAGGTGCAGGTAAGTTTTATATACATAGCTAAAAATGCGTAGCATGTTATCGTGGACTTTTCAGTAGGCCTTTTTAAGACCTACAATTTTCTAGAACATTGTTTTGATCTTGTTGTACATAAACCTTGTTTATGGCTCTTTCTATGAGTGACAAAAATATCAAAATCCGTTACGTGGCTTAGAAGAAATAAGCGGAGAAATAGACAGACGTAGATAGCGACTTTGTTTTATACTATGTATAGATACTAAGCCAATAACGACAGCATTAGTGTTGTCTATCTGGTTGGCGCTAGTTACTACAACATTGATCACAGGTTCGATAGTGCGAGACGTATTAGTCTATGTATATTATTATGTAAATATTATTATATAAATATCATAATGTAGTTTTAAGGGTAGATACCTACTACTATTTTTAGTTGAACCCATTTTAACATTCATGAGTATTTAAGTGCTTGGCACAACTTTCTTACTGAATGCAAACAAATGCTTCACTCTAGCCTTTTGTAATGACCAGATGAATAATTTTAATGATCAACTAATAACTTAAGGAACTTACTTCGCTCTTATTCATCTAGTTTATATATTCATCCAGCCATTTCAGCAGTGGGGAATAACAAACTAACACAAATACACAAACTTTTGTATACCTCGTATTACTAGTCCGATATGTAAATAAATACTTTACGAGACTCGAATCTATGATTTGCAGTACGAGCGTACAAGCAGTGTCTATTATAGTCTTGACATCTTAGACATATAATAAAATTGTAACCAAGCCGAATCTGTACATCAAATATTTTTTGGAAAATCTTATTGAAATAAACAATATTATCGAAACAGAGGCCGAATCTATAGTTTTTAGAATTTTTGTCGTCTGTCTGTTACCGCATCACACAAAAACCACTGGAGGGATTTTGATGAAATTTGGTATGGTGATAGCTGGTTATCCGGGTCAACATATAGGATACTGTTTACAAATGTCACATTTCTGAAAAAAAAAACAAAAAATGCAATGTAAGAAAGAGTATACTAATATGTAAAACCTAAGAATTAGGTTTTTGGTCATCTGAACGCGGGCGGAGCCGCGGACAATGCTAGTCATACTATAAGGTTGTAATCAATTATAAAAATAACTTACCTTATTGCCGGGTGGGGGGTGTGGACCGGGGGAAGACCGTGCATTGGGCAGTTGCAGCAAGTGGCGAATACTGTAGCCTTGCCGTGATTTACGTGACATTCTGAAACAAAAATGTTAAACTTTAGTAACTAACAGATGTTTGTGTACTTTAAAATTGAAATAGTTTTCACTGGAGATAAAGTTATCGTCATTTGTCCTACTTACAACTGTTTTATATATCGTATGCTAGTAAATTAGAATATTTTATTTTATAAATAATTTAAAATTTCTTGCTCATCGATTTCTTCTATATAAATCAAGATACCTTCATACCATTGTACTTTTATATACATATTTCATATTAATGTAAAGACATTAATTAGTATTTTATTATAGCTTTCTAATCACTACATAGTCAAAATAAAGTCGCTTCCCACTGTCTGTCTGTTCCTATGTATGCTTAGATCTTTAAAACTACGCAACGGACTTTGATGCGGTTTTTTTTAATAGATAGAGTGATTCTAGATGAAGGTATAATACATACGTACATAAAAGCCGAGAAATCCAAAGATTTTTATTTCATACGTTCATACGAACCCGAGCGAAGCGAGGGTGAGTCGCGGTATTATACTAAATAACTCATCCAGAACCATTTCTCTGTGTAAAGTTTTTTTTTCATTATATCATATTACTAGTGGCCTACGCTTGCTTCGCTTAGGTGCGTCCCTAGGTAGGTACGTTTTTATTTTTGTGGAGCAGAACCCTAATTCATTTTCTAAAATAAAAGTAGCCTATGTTACTCCTTACAACATCTGCTATCTGCTAGCGAAAGTCCCGTCATAATCAATTCAGCCATTTCAGAGATTCGCCGGAACAAACAGACATACAGGGAGATAAAAATTAAAATGTGTTTTTCTTATAAGTACCGTATACAATTTCATATGGATCTAGTAAAAGTTTGTTATTTTGACATTACAAACAGACATTCCAATTTTATTTATCTGCATAGATGACAGGAAATAATAATGACTTAATTACAGAACTATCAAGGTCAACTTTTTCAAAAGTTACATACATACTGACAAGTGCATCAATAATATTATATATATTTTATAGATTATTATAAAATCATAAAATTATTTTAACAATATTTTATATAAAAAATTACAAAAATCTAATTCACTGAAAACAAATCATATCATCTCTATCACGATATCTTCTCATCAACACTTGCCTTTGTATTTCACAGTCAACGCATTCTTTCCTCTCATCTAGAATACAGAAATAATATGCCCAATTAGAGAAACAGTAAAATATAGACAATATATATATATATATATATATATATATATATATATATATATATATATATATATATATATATATATATATATATTACCTTTGCATCAGGGAAGTTATTAGTTTACTTGTGTTTAATTGTACCAAGAGAAAACGAAATACGTTATTAATTGAATATTGTTATACAACGAGGGATGCGGCTAGCATTCTTGCCACTATTCCAGACGGACATGACTTGTGATGATGATGATGATGATGTTCTCCTAGCCGATTCCGGCCACGGCGGCCAATCTCATTGAGGCTAGCCAACTGCGCAGGAGATATTATAGTGTACAAGTGTACGCGCGGACACAAGTGCACTGTCTATTCCTGTCACTCTCATTACTCGGGTGGGACGACTGCTCGACACGACCAGTGAGAGTTAAGGCGCAGGACCGACGGCTTTACGTGCTCTCCGAGGAAGGGGGGTGAAACGACGCCAACTTCCCAACTCCGGGCTGTTACTGAGACTTACTATACAGAAAGACTCGCTAACTAAACTTGGCCCTACCCGGGACTCGAACACAGGACCTCCGAGTGTGCAGCCGTACATGCTAGCCACTACACCACCGAGGCAGTTAAATGACATGACTTGTACAGTAATAACTAATTATACATTTCTTTTGTATATTTTGTATATAATTAAGTATATTTGTAATTTTAGTTTTTTGTAAATAAAAGAAAAAAAAATCTTATTGAAAAAGTAGACTACGAACCTAAAAATATGGACAAACCAATATCGAAGCGCTTATCGAACCTTTTTAAACTTCACAGGACTGTAGTTACGAAGATAATTATAAAACCTTAACCTCGATTTAGTGTATTTTAAAATAGTACCACATATTTTCAGTTGCCGATAAACAACTTTTAGTTTTAACTTAATTAGAACAAATATCTACACGTTATCTATGTTTTTTATGTGCAAGAATCAAATCCGCGTCAAATCAGCGTTTAATAATAAATAAACGCATAATGCATATCCCGCCACGCTACAGCCATCGTCTCTTACGTAATATGTTTAGTACCTGTTAAACCGTTATAATATACATTTGTAACCGTAAGTCTTCCTAACTACTCTAATTTAAACTTGTGTGCTTTTGCATATTAAAATTTAGTTTGTAAAAATTCATTTTACTCGTAATGCAGCGTATAAGTTATTTTAAATTGTGCGCAGTACTGCAGCAATTCATTAAAATATTTTTAGAGTATAAATAGATAAAAACTACGAGCTAGTACAATAATTATATTAATTTATATAATTGTTCAATTATTGAACTCGCACCTTTTATATAGGTAGGTACTTCTGACTCACTATATAGTTATCTTTGCCTACCAATTATTACATATCAGTATATAATAGTTATTGCCCGCGGTCCTGTTCAAGTGGAGCTTATAATAACCTCGTTTATAAGTAACTAGCGACTCACCCTCGCTTCACTCGTGTTTGTCGTAGGTACGTTATGTATCAATTATGTATGTATATAATATACATGTATTATACATATAACCCTTCTCTTGAATCACTGTATCTATTGCTGAAAACTGCATTAATCCGTAAAAAAATCCGTTGCGTAGCTTAAAAGATCAAAACGTACAAACAGCGGGGGCGACTTTGTTTTATACTATGTATAGATTTCCATTCCGAAATATAATCTAAATCCGTAGAATCGATACGCTATATTAAAGTAACAAACACGTATGTATTTACTGGTTAATAAATGTTCGCATTTATAATATTATCATGATAGCAATTTGGCATGGTAATAACAGTATAGTGGCGCATCTACTGTCTAGTATCTACAGCTTTAGTACGAGTATATAATCGGGATTTCAATCATGCAAGCAAGTAGTGCTTGTTTAATTAAAATCCGTAACGTTCAAATCTTGATAACGAACACCCATCCATCGAAGTAACGGAGTGGTCACTCCAACTTTCTTCGTATTCATATATTTTATAGTATACTTTCTTAAGGTGCTAGCAAGGCTATACGTATCAGGTTAATTTTTTATAGTGATTAGAAACTTACATGTGAGGAAAGTCGCAGGTAGAAGGTAATATGTATATAAATTGGCAACTTTCTCTTGCTTGGTCTAACTTGCACACCCATGGTTCGTTACATAAAATTTATGTTATTTTTTAACACATATAACTTGTTATGATAAAAGTATGGATGATTTGTTAAGTTAAATGTATTGAGTGCCACCACTACTTATAATTTCTTAATACTGCAGAATTACTTAAAATTATCTAGTCGTTCACATTAGACACTTATATACGTACAAAATTTTAGCAATACAGCTCCAATAGTTACTGAAAAAAATGGCTATAACATACATATAAATAGCATTTTTGGCCTTTTTTTGGCTATAACATACATATAAACAAAATTATAGGGTTTCCCTACATAACGTTTGAAAAACAAAAAAATATATTTAGTAAAAAATGTAATCGATGTTTTTATATAAACGTAACAAGTCCTTGGTTACGTAAGAGTAATATTGTGACCTACTGAAGAGATATTCTCTTTGAGAATTTAATCTAACGCTGTAAAAGAGTCTTTGACACAACTTCAGACGTAAATAGGTACTTCCTTCTATTAAATTATATCCGTACAACTAGTATAGTATTATATGGTCTGTTTTCTTAATAACAAAATAAAGTTACCGTTTACATTTCATTTTTAGTGTCCTACGGGTCTGGTGAAAAGTCAAAACCCTTATAGGGTCACTTGTGTATCTGTCTGTCACATTTTATCCAAATATGCTATAGGGGAAATTAAGAATTTTGTAAATAATATATGGAGCTTAGTGGATTTTATGGGACAATTATGTAGGGATGGCGTTTTGCATTCAAAAAATATAACTAAGTGATAAAAAAATTATTTTTCCTTTAAACTTGATTGTAAAGCAAATCAAGCATGCTCATATGATAGATAATAAGACATACAAGGTTAAAAACATTTTAACAACAACAATTTTTGTTTTTAACTAATTCATGTGCTACACGCAAGTATGTGTCGGAGAGACAAATAGACAAAATGAAATAAAACATTCGCGTAAATCTAAGAAAGTATTAAATAGACAAAAGTTCTAAAAACTATTGCCTTGTTATATATACCACAGATGACATAATATATTCTACCTAACCTTATACTTATTTCTCTGTATATTTTAACTTATACTATAATAACCATGACCCCAGCTTTTAAGTACCGATGTAACCTAGACAAACCAACCTTAGACTTTGCACGAGATCTATTTTTATTTTCAGAATCTCATAATATACTCAATAACCAAATGGCCTAATGTAAAGTACAAATTTTGTATCTATCAAGTAATTGTGATGATGAAATGATTTACTTATATAAGAATTAATATTATATATTATATAATATGTCAAACTTGCGGCTCACCCTCGCTTCGCTCGGGTTCATCGCTAGGTACGTTTTAAATAGATATAAATAGTTATTACCCAGCGTTAGCCATATAATTTTGTTTTTTTTTTTGTTAATATATTGACAAATATTGACATTAATATTTATACGATACTAACGTTACAATTGTTTTCCCTTCCTGGAACCTCTCCACTAACACTTAAACTTTATGTTATAGTATTAAAGTTCAAATTGACTTTTAAGTATTATTACGAATCCTTTCTATGGGAGTATAGAAAAGTGTTGTTTTTAGACTTTTCAGGCAATTTTTAAAATTTTTCTCTCCGTAAGAACTGTCCTCGTACTTTAAGGAATATTCTAAAAAAAGAATTAGCGAAATCGTTTCAGCTGCTCTCGAGATTTGCGCTTACCAACACATTCAGCGATTCATTTTTATATTATAGAATAGGCATTCAAACAATAAAGAGTCAAAAATATATTGCCAATCCTTTGATTCTTTTTCATTCTACGTGACATTGTCGAAGTAATCTGTGCTTAATTACCACGCTTTGAAGCTATTAACAAGAAAATTGAATTGAATATTTTTCAAACAAAAAAGCAACTATATCAATTAAAATATATAGATTACATAAGACATCACAAACCGTTTTAGAACTTTTTACATATTTGCCATACGTTCTTTTCATTTAATTACACCACTTGGTAAGCTCATACAGATTTACTAACATCAAATGTCAATGCTCTCTCTGCATTAGAATATTTAGCTCCTTCGAGATGAATGAATTAAACGCATTAAGATTTACTTTGCTTACTCTCCAAAATAGTCAATTTTAACTTTAATTAGAACTCTATCAAAATCAATAAAAAAAAATACGTAGGGACATTAACACACAGCACCATCTAGTTCCGTGGTAAGCTCCAGAGTGTTGGATACCAGGTAGTTGATGCAATACACATATATAACTATAAAATCATATATATTATAAATATAAACACCCATGAATGGAGTACAAACATGT
This sequence comes from Brenthis hecate, assembly GCA_951806755.1. Classification (NCBI taxonomy): domain Eukaryota; kingdom Metazoa; phylum Arthropoda; class Insecta; order Lepidoptera; family Nymphalidae; genus Brenthis; species Brenthis hecate. Next base: position 11,967,641 of record OX638258.1, on the reverse strand, counting down.
GAGCTCATCACCCAAATAAATGTCCCCAGCGGGACTTGAGCCCGCGGCCGTTGGCACAGCAAGTAGGGTCACTACAAACTGAGCCAAACAAATCGAAAAAATAAAATATTGTTTTCTGAGCTAAAGTAAACAAAAGACGATGGTTAGAGCTATAATTACTATGTATAGTATGCTTACGTGGGACGCTTTAATTTTACCTTAAGAGAAAATTATTCCACGAGAGAATATTGACTTTTTCTTTATAATAGCAAATCATATTTACCTTTGCCTTCAATCTCACTTAAAATGCTTTTTTTAATACTAACATTAAAAATAGCGTTACATTCTTGAGGCATCGTAATATTTATAAAAAAAAATATATGGTAGTATAACATTTAATTACAAACACAATATTACATATCAAATAAAAGATGAAAATTGTAACGATTATATTTACATCACGTAATTTTTTTATTTACAATTGACGTACACACGTAATTTTTTTATTTGACGACACGTTGGCTCAGTTTGTAGCGACCCCACTTGCTGTGCCAGTGGTCGCGGGTTCGAGTCCCGCTGGGGGCATTCATTTGTGTGATGAGCACGAATGTTTGAACTCTAGTCATGGGTGTTTATATTTATATTATGTTTGTATTTAAAGTGATATATGTCAACTGTCTGGTATCCATAACACAAGCCTCGTAGCTTACCATGGAACTAGATGGTGCTGTGTGTTAATGTCCCAACATGTTTATTTATACAATAAAATCAAATATCAAATATACAAAAAATAATTTACATTTTAAATAGTTAGGGCCGGACTTGCCTTTCGATTATTAATGTACCAGTGTCTTGTGACCACATAAATAAAATATTCTTACGTAGCCTCTTTAAAAGTTTCCGTCGTTGGACTAAAAAGCCAACTTCGTTGATTGGGTAGAAGTTTTGAAGATAAATCCGGAAAGTTACTTAGTTTTGGTATATTTTAGTATATGTTCTTTAGTATTTTTTACAGGATATTCGTAGAAATAGTATATGACAGACAAACAGAGGAACAAACATAGATAAATATCGTTACTATTAAAAATAGAACCCTTATAAGATATAATCTACTCTAGTCTCTACATCTATTCTATTTTTATCCATGGGGGCGAGGGAGCTTTAAAAATAAAAACGTGATTGTTAATTTTTATTTCACACTAGCATTGCCCCTGGCTCCGCCTGCGTTCAGATGACTAAAAACCAAACTCTTAGGTTTTACATATTAGTATACTCTTACATTACAGTTTTTGTATTTTTTCTCCAAAATGAGACATTTTCTCGCGGTTAAAAGTATCCTTTATGTTGACCCGGATAACCAGCTATTACCATACCAAATTTCATCGAAATCCCTCCAGTGGTTTTTCTGTTATGTGGTAACAGACAGACAGACAGACAGACAAAAATTCTAAAAACTATAGATACGGCCTCTATATCGATAATAATGTTTATTTCAATAAGATTTTCCAAAAAATATTTAATGTACAGATTCGGCTTAGTTACAATTTAATTATATGTATAGATTGTATCTTTCGATCTTAAGCATAAAACGAAATTACAAACCAATTGAAAATATATAAATCTGTCGTTGATGTTTAGGTCGACCTTATATTTTATTCCATATAAAATGAAAATATCACCTTGATAAAAAGAGAAAATAGTGTAGATACATAATGCTACGCTGTAACAACTTACAAAAGGCTTCATGGCTTATGATAGAATAATCGATTATGATATACGAACTATTTCACTCGATGACTGACTGACTGACTGACTGACTGACTGACTGACTGAAATATAAACTGACAGACACTACAGAGAGATAGACTAATGACCTTATGACTGTGTCGTGTGAATGAATTGTCGACTAGTACCACATATAAAGAATATGTTCTTAAAAAATATGTACATAAAACATAAACTTTAAGACCGATGACAGTGTTCGATGTCAATGCAATATGATTTTTAAGAGGAAAAAAGCAATACCTATTACCTGTGAATTCTTTATAACTAGTTATGTTCTTTTGAGAAGATGGCAATTATACTAAACGTTGTCAATGAAATTATTATTACTACGATTTTTTAAGGATTATTATTATTTATATGTTAATTAATATGCTCTAATTATTATATATTAATAAATAATTCATTTTTTTAATATAATCATACTTAATAACATAAATTTTCAATAATTTTGCTGTAGGTACATATAGGCTAACGTAACTTAATATCTTAAATAAAATGAAACATTATTTACTTAATTTTAGTCATGTACCTCCAATATCTTTGAGCAAAATGGCCGTGTGGCCACACAAAATACGGACTCACGGACATAAAATTATAAGTGTTTAGCTTTTGCATTTCGGCTACGGAATCCTAAGAAGCAAAAGGTTTTTACCATACACATTTTGTTATGAGACAACAAGAAAAATCTGACAGTTTATTAGATTTTTCACTTTGTACAAAGGCTACATATACAGAGGTCCTGGGTTCGAGTCTCGGGTCGGGGCAAGTTTACTTCTTGAGTCTTCCTGTTAAAAAATTGGCGATGTTTCACCCAGGTGCTTCGGAGAACACGTAAAGCCGTTGGTCCTGCGCCTATTTTCTCACCGGTCGGGTCGAATTATCGTCCTATCGGAATTTGTGAGTGAAAGAAAGAGAGAGAGAGAGGGCATTGGTTTCTGCGGTTACATTTGTACACTAGCCGAAATCGAAATAGGACATTAATCAATAAATTATCATAATTAATAAACATTTTTATGGCATGTATACGAATCGAATCTGCTACCAGGGTGTAAAGTTGATATCAATTACAAAAATATCCAACTTCGCTTATGGTATAGCTTTATATTATACAATTTAAAAATCCTATTAAACCATATTAATAATAATTAGAATCCCGCTCATTTCATTAATCGCCTAATAGATTTCATTCCAAACCTATAAAATGGTAATTTCCAATATATTGATTTCATATAGGTATACTTATTGAGATAAGAATATATTACCTTAGTAAATAAAGTTCTTGAAAGGCGAGCTAGCTAGAAACTGTATAATACTTTCAGTATTCCTGAGAACTTGTTTATTTTTGTATTGTATTGCGAACAGAACAAATTGTTTCTATGAAAATTTTAATACTTTTTAATTTTTTTAGAGGACATGGTTATTGTGTGGTTTTATACATCAATAGGTTTAATCATCAATCATTTTTAATTAAACGAAATTGCATAATTTATTTCTATCACTAGCGACTTAGCCTCGTTTTGCTCAGGTGTGTCTCTATTAGTACGCAATAGTGTACTCAATTTGATCTAAATCTGTCCAGCCGTTATAGTGTGAATTCATAACGAACATACACAAACCTACAAACTTTCGCATTTATATTAGCTACTCATCCTCGACTCTTTCGGGTTTGTCCCTAGGTAAATTTTAACGATTACTATGGAATAGAGTCGACCCTTTGCTCTGTATAAAATAAAAACTAATCTATCCCACGGGAACCGTACATTTTTCCGAAATATAAAGTAACCTATGTGCTATTCCAGACTATAATCTATCTCTGTGCCAAATTTCATCTAGATCCGTTCAGCCATTCTGGCGTGATTGAATAACAAACATCCATCCATTTAAACTTTCGCATTTATAATAGTATTAAGATTTCGGTATTTTTGAAAATTAAATGCATAACTGTTTAGCTATTAGAAAAATCTGAAATTATAACTAAAAATAAAGGTACATGAAAAATCTTAGTGTATTTATAGATTTAAATCGGGTCAACTTAAAAATCTATTTGAAAATATCCTAAGCTTTGTATACCTTAGTAGCAACGTGGGGGAAGGGTAAGCGCCAGCAATGTACACAGTAAAAGCATTTGCAAATTGATTTGAGTTTGAATTCTTTATATAGTCTAGCACGGTGGAGAAGGGTGAGAAGTGACGCAGTGTAACAAACTAGCAGTTTTGTACGACATATATTATTACATTTGTGAAAGCTATTCTTTTATAAGGGCTTTTACCTTTTTATTTGCCGGCTTAATTTTTTGTAAATTCAAACACTGCTCCGCATAAATTATGACTTAAATACAATAAATATTGTATGGTTTAGTGGTTTTAATTAGACATTCAAACAATCAGCTCCTACATTTATATGTAGAATAAAAACTTTTTAACAAAAAAATAAAAACCGACTTCAAACAAAAGCACTAAAAAGTAAAAAATAACTGATTGGTAGTTTTCATTTACTATACATACCTAATCAAATATTTTCGAAGTCGGTGTGCTTTGCTTTGTATGGGCTGGCACCGATTTCTAAAATATTTGATTAGATATGTATTTAATAGGTAGGCTTTAATTACTTAGCCAAAGTTTTTATTTTTCTCTATTTTTAGTGTAGACAGTAGTAGCAAAGTAAGAATTCTAACGTGTTAGGTTTGTCAAATCAAACAAAATAAGCCCAAACTCAAAGTATCTACTATTAGCCGTTGAAGAGTTCCACCTATCCACCTTCTGGCCTTACCATCAGATCAGGTCAACAATACCGAACCACTGTACTATCAACGGAAATAGAAACACTTGCAAAGTTTCAAGTCAATATGACAATTAGAAGTAGGTTAAATTCATCATTAGCTATTTTTCCACCCTTAGGGGTGGTTTTTTTTTGAAATTTAAATGGGACCAATCTGGAAGTATACACTTTCAAACAACACAAAAATTGTCCAAATTGGTTAATAAATGACGGAGTTCTGAGGTAAAAACATAAAAAAAAATACAGTCGAATTGAAAACGCACATATCTCCGCTCGCATTATAAATATGTTGTTAAAATATAAACACCTGCATTGCATTAAAATCCAATTTTTAGGGTCCCTTAGCCCAAAGGCGAACAAAATGGAATTTTATAAAATTACTATACTGAATAGAATATCACACCCATTATTCCGGATACTACTAAAGCTATGTGATTCGTGTTTTGGTAATAAAAATATTAGTGGCACTCCAGTTCTATACGTTATCTTGTATATGTACGGTCTACAAACAAACTACCTTTATAGAATAAATAAGATAAATAACTGCTTATATAAATACAATAGTACATAATGTCATTATAGAAGATAATTTTATTCAAAGTCTTGCTACTTATTTAGACGTGCGCTCTCGAGTTACATAAGCGTGTTGAGAATTTACATTTTACCTTAGTTTAAATGACGTTGAAGGCCCGATATATTTGGCAAATTTAGTAATAGTGTACCCACGTAACCTAACTACGTTTAATTATAAAAGATATCTATGAATCTACATAATTATATTCTTCATAAAAAATTGCTATGAAATATTTACATGCTGTATTCCTTCTAGAGTAAAGTGACATAGACGGATAGACAAAGATCGATCTATCTCTCGTTGGAGAGCGGTAGATGGTAGTTGTTGGACTCAAATGTTAAACGTAGCTATTTATATAATTATAATAAATACTTTTCATAAAATAATCAAAACCGATTTCCAGGCACTAAAATGTAAAAAATAATTTTTACATTTTAGTGCCTTGAAATCGGTTTTGAATTTGACGACACGTTTGGCTCAGTTTGTAGTGACCCTACTTGCTACGCCAGAGGTCGCGGGTTCGAGTCCCGCTGGGGGCATACGTTTGTGTGATGAGCACGAATGTTTGTACTCCAGTCATGGGTGTTTATATTTATAATATGTATGTATTTAAAGTTATATATGTATAATGTATCAACTATCTGGTATCCATAACACAAGCCTCGTAGCTTACCATGGAACTAGATGGCGCTGTGTGTTAATGTCCTGACATATTTATTTATTTATTTATTTATTTATTTATTTAATTAAAAGGCGGTTCTCATTTAGAAGAGATACCTAATCAGATATTTTCGTTGTCGGTGCCAGCCGATGCAAAGCAAATCTAATATATTTCGATACGTAAAATACATATTTACCTATTAGATATTCATATCTTAAAATATTATCGGAATTTATATCCATAGGTACATGTTACGTAATTTTAAGTAAATCTCATATTAACCGTAACTAGATACAGTTTTATTACTAAAAGTTATATGGAAGTAACCAAACAGTGTGTACTTTAGCAATCAATAACACAAACTTTACTAAGTAGCCCTTCACTTCGAAGTTATACTGACTCAGAAATGAGAAAGGATTAATTAGACAAGTCTCAAGATCGCTTTAAGGCGATCTTTGCTTTTAACGTTTTATTTTCTTTAACTAGCATTGCCCGCGGCTCCGCCCGCTTTTGGATGACCAAAAACCAAATTCTTAGGTTTTACATATAAGTATACTCTTCATTGCAGTTTTTGTATTTTTTCTCAGAAATGAGATATTTTCCCGCGGTAAAAAGTATCCTATATGTTGACACGGATAACCAGCTATCACCATACGAAATTTCATCAAAATCCCTCCAATGGTTTTTTCGTGATGCGGTAACAGATAGACGGACGGACGGACGGACGGACGGACGGATGGACGGACGGACGGACGGACAGACAGACAGACAGACAGACAGACAGACAGACAGACAGACAGGCAGACAAAAATTCTAAAAAGTATTGATTCGGCCTCTGTATCGATAATAATGTCTATTTTAATAAGATTTTCCAAAAAATATTTAATGTACAGATTCGACTTAGTTACAATTTTATTATATGTATAGATTAGTGGAGAGATCGTTGGTTAAAATAGTTATTAAATTATACTTTTAATGCCTGTTGTTCATTATTATTGTATTTTTAGTGTAATCTAATTTTGGCCTTATCTTATTGTAACTCTCCTATGTGTACAATGTGCAATCTTAATTAATACCGTAACGCTGTTTGATTACCAAATAAATAAATGAATGAATGAATGAATGAATTAATTAATTAATTAATTAATTAATTAATGAATAATTGTATGAATGAATGAATAAATGAATGAATGAATGAATGAATGAATGAACGAACGAACGAACGAATGAACGAATGAACGAATGAATGAATGAATGAATGAATGAATAAATACTAAATATATCTTTAAGCCATTACGGAAAAGCTCATTTAATTTAGTGGGCACAAATAATTTTAGATGCTTCCAATTTTCCTTTATTTCTTTCCACACCTTTTAATATAATTTTTAATTTCAAAATCAAAAATTATACTATCTATTTTATTCAGAATTTATACTTCATCAAAACATAAGTTATTGTAAAAGATCGTGCAAGATTAACTCACGATCTTTTTGAAGTAAGCCTCAGCTTCGGTAATATTAGAAAATTTTTAACAAGTTCAAAAGATTCAACTTTGTACGAAAATACCTATTCATTACGTTTCCAAAGTCGGCTTATTAGAAGTTATTTTCATATACATTCGTTCTATAATAACTATTTAGATACTCATTGAAAGTAAATAACAGTAAATAACATAACTGTTATCTGGGTCTTTTGAAAAGGGAAGAACGTAAAGGCTAAAAAGAGATTTTTATCATTTTATACAAAGTGCTTATATTTTTGTTATCGACTAACCGTATTTCTACTCAGCTAATTATATAAAATTAACTTGAACAAATATATTTATTTATATAACTTTGAATATGTTTCTTATCTATAGGTACATATAATAAAATTGTAACTAAGCCGAATCTGTACATAAAATATTTTTTGGAAAATGTTATCGAAATAAACATTATTATCGATACAGAGGCCGAATCTATAGTTTTTAGAATTTTTGACTGTCTGTCTGTCTGTTACCGCATCACAGTAAAACCACTGGAGGTATTTTGATGAAATTTGGTATGGTGATAGCTGGCTATCCGGGTCAACGTATAAAATACTTTTTACCGCGTGAAAATGTCTCATTTCTGAGAAAATATACAAAAACTGCATTGTAAGAGTATACTTATATGTAAAACCTAAGAATTTGGTTTTTGGTCATCTGAACGCGGGCGGAGCCGCGGGCAATGCTAGTGTCTATTATAAAATCAAAATACACATATAAAAAATAAAAATAAAATAATAATTCCTTGAGATTCATTTTAATATTCAAAACTCTATCCTGTAACATAAGTCCGTACAAAGGTGTGCGGAAAGTTCCTTACTACGCACTTTAGGATCCCGGTCAAGTACGAGTTTTCCTTGTTGTACAATTCTATAGAGCAGTAAATTGACCTGAGGGTAGCAAAAGATATTTTATAAAGAAAAATATTTATATTTGATAAATAATATAATCGATACTGATTATTTATTTACATATAAAGTTTATGAATTCACCTTTACTAAAACTACTAGTTTCCATTACATATTTTATATACACAAAATGGCTTTGTTACGAACAGGAATCGAATGCATAACTTTTGGTTAATTTTTGCATAAAGCTGTGTTGGAACGGGAATTTACTAACATTTAATGTAAAAGTTTCGTCGAAGTAGAAATCGACTTGTCTAGATACAAATTATAAGTTTTCTTTTACCGCAAATCGTAGTTTCATAACCTAATTTCCTCTGAGTAAAGCTTATTTCCTATTCATGAACCGTTTCCAATAAAATTGAAGCAGTCTGTTTACCATAGTTTGTATTGACAAGTTACCTTAGGTATTAAACGTACTCGCCAATTCTATGTTTAGACTCGGCAGAGCCCGTTCCGTAACACGAAGTAACAACTCAAATAACTTTTGACGCTATTTCTTATAATTTATGTAGTAAGTACAATATTAAAAGTTGTCAGCATTTAAGTAAAATTACTTAAAAGATAAAAAACTAAGAAACATTTTATTTTAATAATTCATTGAAATAGTTTATTATCACATTTAATATTAAAATAAACGCCTCACGCAATAAGAGGACGTGTAGCGCGTATGTACAAGACTTAAAAGACAGTTTCGTCCCTGAGGGCCATTTATTGTTCAAAGCAAGTAAAAAGAAACGGGGCAAATATAAAGAGACAGTAGTAAAGTCCCTGGGAAATATATCCAACATACGAATGTATACTTTAAAACCATTACGCAAGAGCGGCATTCGATTATGTAAACAAATCTCGCGTAGTACATTTCGCATAGCTGGGCTATTAGGGTTTATATAGAGGTAGCACTAAATTCTGAATGCCAAACTTGAGCATACATAATTAAATCTTTATATCATTATTTTTTACTCATATTGCTTTAAATGTTTATTATCTTCAAGCCATATTATTAGTTTAATGGCGATATTCAAACTGCTTTAATTTATTAAAGGTTGTTTACGTTACCGTTCGAGTCTTGATTGAATTAGATATACAGTCTTTACTTGAAACTCAATTTATATCAAAGACTCGATCGAGGAAAATCAAATAGCACTCTAACTAATAAGCTTAGAAATTACAACACCTGTCTCTTCCATTAAAGTGTTGTACCTACATTGTTCTTTAAAAATCTTTAAAGTTAAAAGTCAGTTATTCAATGAGTGATTGATCATAAAGTATTTTTTTTTATATTTCATAAATTATTCATATACATAATGATATTCTTTGTTGATATCAAACAATCAATACACATTATACATACCTAACTATTAACACAGCTGCAGGCAACGCCATTTTGAAGTGCTTATTTCCATTATAACATTGTACTAACTACACTGAAATGTTCTACAAAAGTTCGCGTTTTGCTTCGTAAAGTCCAGAACTTTTAACTTACCAAAGTATACTAACTCTCCAATTGGAATTACGCGAAAACAACATTTATTACAAGCGAGCACAGATTGAATTAGCCCGCGGTAGAATTGCGCTTACAACTTTGCGCAAATACACCAAGTTCAAGTTATCTGAAAAGTTATTTAACAAAGTTTCATAGCTTTCTTGACTGTTATGCGAGTTTATACTTTGAGTAGTGGGGATTGGGTTAATTATTGTTTGTAGGACAAAGTTTACTTAGGACCTTTGACGGGCGAGGCCCGTCTGCGTTATCCCATCGAGAGCCGTGACTGTAGAAAGATTTTCCTTCTCTACAATAGACTGAGACTGGGACCGGTTACTGAAATGACTTTGTAATGGCGTCCTCAATAAAACGATCTTCAATATCGTGGGCTTTTTATTTTATTTATGACGAAAAGGAGCTTTTTAGATCAAACATTTCGTATTCAGATCGGTAGGTATCTACCTTATTCCTTAGGTTATTACAATTTTTACATAATTTATTTCAGTTATGTAACTTAAACAATATTATTTCATTAATAAATCTTTAAAAAAGTTACATTCTCAAAAGTTATCTTATTGAAGTTGCATTTATAAAGAAAAAAGTTATTAATACAAATATCGTAGAGAGTTTTCCTACACGAAAATGAATACTCCAATTAATATAAAATTTCAAACAAAGGATACTTAAGACGAGCGACTTACTAAGATAAAGATAATTATATAAGAAAGATATTGATTTCGCGGCACGCTAACACAAGGTCACATCTTAATATGATTTTAAAATTCTTCATCCTACTGCTTTGTTTGATTAATTCCATGAAATTTCTAAGAATTTCCTTTCATGTTACGCTTTTAAATTACTTTTGCTTATAATTTATGTTCCGTGAAGTTGAGATATGCTTTGTTTACTTTATCAATAATATACTTAAATAAGGATGTATGAAATATGAATGTTGGGTTTAATTATAAATGATGATATTCAGAAAATGTATATTATATACTTAAATTTATAAGAATTTTCGTTCAATCATCATTTGTGTTGTAAAAGAAGTTTGTTAACTATCACACCAAGTTTACACACGCGCGCATGTATATGATTGTATTACTTTTAACTCAAACTTTTCCTTTACAAAACTTTTGAACTATAGAAAAACTAGTGTAACTAAGTTAACTTGTTATCACCTGTCACTTATCCGTACGTCCGGCCCATAAGCAAGGTCAAGCACTGATGTTAGCGTCCTCCTCACGCTCGCTGAAGTAAACACAAATCACAAGAGCATCATCCGGGAAATGTCACTCTCGAAACACTTCAAAACAACATATAAAATCTTCGAAAACACACGCAAATCCCACGTACACATTAATAAACACGGAAAACCACTGGATTTCAGTCAGGGAAATGTATATTGACTTTCAGCATAACCTCAAAACATCTTACTGACACTCCGCGGGCCACAGGAATTAATAAAAAGTTTCTTTATAAAACAAGTGGGTTGTGAGCATGTTCCAAAATGGCGGAACTTTGCGTCAACTTCGGAACGTAGAGCGACGTGAAGTTGTAGGGTGCGCGTCTCGTGCCGCCCGCGGTACGATTGCGCAGTCACTACTAACTTTTCTCATAACAATTTCACGAAAAAACTTGCCAACAGTTAGTTTTTACTGTAAAACTTTTTGATGTGCCTTCGAAAGTGACTTATGACTACTATTCGTTTATAAAAGTATTTTTGAGAGTTTCTAATAGAAGTTAGCTAATGAGATGGCAGCGTAGAATTATCAAATCGGTCCGCGAGTCGCGTAGCCGACAGGGGTTCGGTCGGGGAAAATCAATAACTTACGGCCTCTCCGCGCTCTCCACGTTTAATCATACACTTTGTGAGCAAAAACATTAAAACTTGTCCGTTTGTTTGGAGGAGGGGGGCGATGGTAGCTATTCGCTCGTGAGCGGCCGCAGCGGGCGGACAGCGAGGCGACGAGCGGAGCGGAGCTGTCGCACCGCTGGAGTTGGACTATTTTGCCACTTTCGCGAGTTTACTTAGAACAAAGTTTTGCGAGGTGTTCTTACTGAGAAGTACGAATTTGTACTGCAATGTGAGAAAGATTGGCGGCGACCGCGCCCCCTCCTGCCCAACTTACTTTGCTGCATTGTTATCGGCCGCCGCAAGATCAAATTAAAAGTTTGTTTAATAACTTGTAAAGCTGTTTATTAACTTCGTGTTCTAGTTTTAAATTAATAAAGATGAATCATGTATGTTAGAAAGGAACATATGATGGTTTTTCTTTAAAACTTCATGTAACTTATTATAAAATATGATATTACTCATTATAAAATTACTTATTAATAGTCTGTTTTTGAGATCATACTTACATAAATAAACTATTGTTTATTTATTAACTAAGCACTATTAAAACTAACCGATGTACTTAAACTTACAAAAACTTATACAGTTAATCAAATGTTAAATTATTAATTTCATTATAATTTGTTCGACCCGAATGTCACCACTCGACAAAATATCGACTAAAGTGATTTAATTCTTTAAGTAGTGTAAACAAGTTTTGTCTATAAATGTTCATCTCCACGCGCCTCGACTTCCCCTCCGAACGACAACAATCGACAAATTAATCTGTAAACTTGTTTACAAACAAATATATAGAACGACACCATTTTCATACTGAACCTTACAAATATGGTAAGTCCGTGCAAATAAATATTCAAAGAAAGGTCTTACAAACTTGGTGTTTTATGAAATCAGTAAACAAATCGGGCAATTGATCGAGCATGCAGAAGTCAGGGAAGCCAGACTCCTACCACCCCCGTGGGTTGAGTATTAACAAGTACTTTACGAGATAAATAAAGTTAGCTTATAAGAGACTGTTGACGTTTGTACGGATTTTTGTGTAAGTTGGAGTGGCTATTACTACTCCTTACTGTTATTTCAATAAACAAAAATAGTTTTAAAATTATATTTTTTTTTAAGAATAAAAATGTAATATTTTTAAACTGTTTTTATTATTGCACTATAACAATATGTAATAAAAGTAAATCTATCCCACGGGAACTCTTTAATTTTCTGGAATGAAAAGTATCTAACATGTTGACCGAGGATATAAGGTCTTACTATGCAAAATTTCATTTAAATCGGTCTAACAGTTACGGAGATTAGCCCGTACAAACAGACAAAGAAACAAAAAATTCTTCTTACATCCTCCTGACTCGGTTTTTAGCAAAAAAATTTATGTACAGACATTCGGCCTCTACAGTATTATTATATGTATAGATTATTTTTCATGCGGTCACTTCGAGTGACTGCGGGTTTGAATCTAAAGCAGGGCTATTATAACAAGTTTTTTAATAATCCCTCCACGTTAGCCATTGAGTTAGTCACGTTATTTATTAACAAAATGGAGTCTTTTATACATTTTAATGAAAATTTTCATAACGTTTAATAAGTTTTTAAAGTGTCAGCTAAAATAATTTTTAGCATTCTATTATCATCATATTGCAACAAACATTTTTATTAAGACCAAAAACCATTCACCTTGAGCGAATATTGATCCTGTGACTTCCTTTATTGTAGGCAATACCCCTCAGCGCTACGTGCTGATCTTATAGAAAAGAAAATAATTTATTTCATAAAACGTTGACTTATGTAGGTATATAATTTGCATTTTAAACATCAGATGCGCGTTCGTCGAGACAGGAAACGTAGTGAAATTTAAAAATACGTTTGAGTTAAGTAAACTTTAGGTACATGCCCAATACCTATATACAGTTTATTCAGAGGACATGTTTCGAAGACAAGTTTCTAGGTATCCGCTATATCCATATTAGTCCTTAGTATTCGAATGTGAGGGTAAGTGTTCCAGCATAGTTATGTTAACAACTTTGGCGTGTAGAATTGTGGGTATGTGTTTCATATTCGACAGATGTTACATCAGCATGAAAGTAGCTTGTTTGGGTATAATATTGCTCTTTAGAAAAGAGACTCACCTGTAAAGTGGCTATGGAATTGGTTTGTCCGTCCGTCTGTAAAAGTTTATTTCCTTCTAATTTACTAAAAAGTTTAATTTTCATTAAAATCTGTAGTTTTAATAAATGAACTTCTTATGAAAGTGTTCGTTCTGAGAGATATAGTTAAAATATTTCATTGTTTTAAAGTACATTATAATTTAATATGGAATAAGTATGAAATAAAATAATATTAGATTATAAAAAAATATATGAACCTATTATGTTTTCATTCATATACTTCAACGCTTTTTTTATTTTTTCGTTTATTTAGTATCTATAAAATATATAGTAAAAATAATTTATGAAAATTGTCTGTAGCGTGCTTGCTTAAAAAAACGGAATATCATTTTTAACAATGTACGACGTATGTACAAATGTATATTATAATATTATGTATGTTTTCATAAGCTACCGAATCTATACATATAATAAAAGTGTAACTGATCGCTGTCTTTTAAATAAAACTATCTTTTCGGATTTTTTCGCAAATTTATTTTGATTTTTGGTTCCCGACGTTTCGAATGCTTTACAGCAATCATGGTCACGGGAGAGACCAATCGCTGTCTGTACATGGAAGATATTTGTGAAAAACTGTCATTGGGGGTCTTTATTTACGCAATAGAACCCAAAACAATGATTTTTAGAATTTTATTCTGTTTGTCTGTTTGTCTGTGCATTTGTGCGCGCTAATTAATAAAACGGCTTAACCGATTTGGATGCGGTTTTCACTAATATATTGTGGTAAGCTTCCTTAACATTTCATATTCATAAATAAAAAGTTACGTCAATTTAGAGAATCACCTAGGGACGAACCCGAGCGGAGCGAGGGTGAGTCGCTAGTATATAATAAACATGCATTTGTCTTTGAAAAAAGGGAAAATATAATTTTCCAGTAAAATAGCTCACATAAGCAGTTTACCCTTCTCTTAGAAACTACGAGTAGTTTATTCGATGTCAGCTCCAACTATATCAGCACATACAAATTCAACTCGAGCGATTTACGTTTCAATGTAGTAAGAATAATGATTTTCTGTATATGTTACATGGCATCACTTAGTAACGTATTTATATTATACTTTTATAAAATTGGTTGCAAAAATAATTTCTATACATATAATAAAATTGTAACCAAGCCGAATCTGTACATTAAATATTTTTTAGAAAATCTTATTGAAATAGACATTATTATCGATACAGATGCCGAATCTATAGTTTTTAGAATTTTTGTCTGTCTGTCTGTTACCGCATCACGGAAAAACCACTGGAGGAATTTTGATGAAATTTGGTATGGTGATAGCTGGTTATCCGGGTCAACATATAGGATACTTTTTACCGCGGAAAAATATCTCATTTCTGAGAAAAAATCAAAACTGCAATGTAAGAGTATAGTAATATGTAAAACCTGAGAATTTGGATTTAGGTCATCTAAACGCGGACGGAGCTGCGGGCAATGCTAGTTATACTATAAAAATAAAGCGATTATTATTATTAATTTTGACGATCTTAATTAATACATATATTTTCATACATACAATAAAAACTTTGCTAAAGACTCTCGTAAATAATTAGTAAAATTTAAGTAAAACTACAAATTAACTTTGATGTACATTCATACAATTTAACTGCTATTATATGGAAATTTTTGATATTTATCGCTTTGTTTTTTCATGCCGCTTACGAAAACTTCTTTTATGAAGTCAGACAAACGTAAGTCGAAGTAATCAAACAGGATAAAGCTAATCGTTGAGTGAAGAGATAATATTTTAGAAACTCGATCACGAAATTATATGGATTCAAATGGAAGCACTCGCAAATCAATCCTCTACTACAAGAACTCACTGATCCTAAAATGAGATTAGAACTAACGTATTTTAGATTTGTATTCAGCCCTTTTTAACGTCCCACTGCTGGGCACGGGTCTCCCTTCAATACGAGGGGGATCAGGCCATCACGCTGGCCAAGTGCGGGTTGGTGGACTTCACATGTCTTTCGAAAACTTGCTAGGTTCTCTCAGACATGCAGGTTTCCTCACTATGTTTTTCCTTCACCGTAAGGCAAGTGGTAATCATGTTAGAAATGTTAGAAATAATTAGCACATGAAAATATCAGAGGTGCGAGACCCGGGATTTGAACCCGCTTCACTCGATTTCCCAAGCAAGCGCGTTACCACTGGGCTACCACTGCCTCAACCACTGAGCTGCCACTGCTTCGATTTTAGATTTAATATACAAGAAATTATTTTAAAACTATTATAACATGTGTAAATTGTATGGTACAATTTTTTAACTTACTTTTTAATTTAAGTGCTACACACTGCTACGGCGTAGCTATTGTAACTCAGTTTTATTATAATGAAATTGTTTTTATAAGTAGGTAGTTTATCCAGAGTTAATATAAGCATTTTTATGAAAATTTATAAAAGAAAGACCATTAAATGAAAATAAATATTCATTGCATATTTTTGTAACGTAATTTTATTTTTTAAATAACATTGTTAAAATCCGAAGTTTTTAATTCATTAGCATTACGTATGTTAATAAATTAAATATTTTAAGGAAGTATTCATGACATTAAAATATTGCACAGAATATATAGATTTATCACATTATATTATTAAATAAAATTGTAACATATTTTACTAGCGGCTCACCTTCGCTCCGCTCGGGGTTGTCCCTGCTTACGTCTAAACATTTAGTATAGATTTCTCAGAGATGTAATATTTTCACGGTAAAAACCCGGGTAACCAACTATCTTTATACTAAATCTCATCAAAATCTGTCCAGTGGTTTTATCGTGATGCGTTCCCAGACAGACAGACAAAATTTTTTTAAAACTATAGATTCGGCCTCTAATATCAATAATAATATATAAAAGATTTTCCAAAAAATATTTAATGTACAGATTCGGCTAGTTACAATTTTACAAAAACAAAGTCATGTTAGTTAGACCATTCATTACTCAAGAACGGCTGGACCAATTTTTTTGATATTTGATTTTTTAGATTTCTCTTAGTCCGGAATAGGATAATAAGTATTAAAAGATCAGAAAAATTAACGAAAAAAAATTAAAATTTATATGGCTAATGACTATTTATATCTATTTAAAACGTATCCACCGATGAACCCGAGCGAAGCGAGAGTGAGCCCCTAGTGTATAGATAGATAAAAGATATATAGATATATCGTAATTGAAACAAGTAGTACGGTTGCCATCAAATTCAACAAAGTCACGGATATAGCTTTTCAACGACAGTTTGAAAACAGCTCATAGCTTTGTCTCGGATTTTCATTTATAATATTAAATATTTTCCATTTTTGCCATTTTATTTCCTCTAATGTTGTTATTTAATTATTGCAAATACCAAATTACATGTAATATTTACTATACAATGTACATAGTATGTTTATTTGTTTAAAGCTCGAACTATTGGTCTTTCGTAGACCAGTAAAAGATTTAACTAGGAGTGACATGAAACTATTCATTCCCTAATAGGGTTTCTTTCCGAGAGGGAAACTATAATACTAAAATCTGTTATTAGACAATGGTTGATTATGGAAAATACCAAAAAAAATTTGAAGGGAAACGAAGTAAACGCATGCGAGGAATATAAAAAAATATAGTTAGTTAATAAATAAAATATTGAAATTATTACAATCAGTCGAAAAACAGTGCACCGCTGAAAGACAATATATCCAAATAGCGCAGTTGGCATCATTAATATATTTCAGCTGATTTAAATCTAATTATTTATTTATTATCTGACACGTATTCGCTTTTGCACCACTTTTATCCCGGACAGCTATTTTTAACCCTTTTCAATGGATAAATTAAATAATTAAATTAAATATTTTGGGACATTTACACACAGCACCATCTAGTTCCATGGTAAGCAACGAGGCTTGTGTTGTGGATACCAGATAGCCGATACACTCCATATATACAACTTGAAATACATACATATTATAAATATAAGCACCCATGACTGGAGTACAGAGGTTCGTGCTCATCACACAAATGAATACGCCCAGCGGGACTCGAACCAGCGACCGCTGGCACAGCAAGTAGGTTCACTACAAACTTAGCCAAACGTGTTGTCAAAATTGAATGAATAATTATAAATATAAAATGTCAAGTGTTAATATATTATTTAAAACGAGTGTCTTACTCTCGCTTCGTTCGGATGCGTCCCTAGGTACAGGCACATAGCGTTGGTACAGTTTAATAGGAAGATAACACGCCAATAAAGCTCCCAGTCAGCATTATTTTTTCCTACATCATGCTTTGTAAAACATCGTCATATTTCAACTAATTTACTCAAAACCTTAATGAATTATACACTTAAACCTTCCTCATGAATTACACCATCTATTGGTGAAAACCGTATTAAAAACCATTCGGTAGTTTTCGAGTTAATAGCGTTCAGACAGACAGACGTGACCGTGGGACTTTATTTTATAATATATAGTGATACAATCTATGTTCCATAATCAATTAGAGTTTATCCAAAAAGATAAGGACAGTTTTGAACTGATTTTCCAATCAATACCATAAACTCGTATGCTATCAATCAAATAATTTATAACCTGAATAATCAATATAATAGGAAATTTAGTACACTATTAATCAAAGTGGAAATTGTTAGAATAAATAAGTTTTAGAGCTTAGATTACGTAATTCTGTAAAATAAAGTGTAAAACAACGACACTCAGTAAACTTGTTTTTACACGTGACGTATTTTTTATTAAAGGATACTCCTTGGGGACTCGTAAATTATTTATAACATATTATAAGGTTCAGGGTTTATAAAAAGATTACAGTATTTTAAACCTAGATTTATTTAATATCTAGTAAGGCACTCTTCTTTCTTTCTTCTTCTTTAATTTTTTCGTATTATTCTAAACAATAACTGCTACAAAGTTGAACTTCTCCATTTATGATAACATAAATCAACTTTCAAAAAAACTTATTCGTATTTCATATAGAACTTATTGTGTCTTTAAAATGTCACTTTTGTGAGCCAGATGGGAACTAGAAATAAATTCAGGTATCTGCTGTCAAGTTCGCCTGGTGACTAGGTAGATGGCCAGATTATTTTTTTATTTGACGAAACATTTGGCTCAGTTTGTAGTTACCCTACTTGCTGTGCCAGCGGTCGCGGGTTCGAGTCCCGCCGGATGCATCATTTGTGTGATAAGCATGAATGTTTGTACTCCAGTCATGGGTGTTTATATTTATAATATGTATGTATTTAAAATTATATATGTATAGTGTAACAACTATCTGGTATCCATAACACAAGCCTCGTAGCTTACTATGGTACTAGGTGGTGTTGTGTGTTAATGTCCCAACATATTATTATTATAAGTAAACTGAATAAACACAGCATCGACATTATCCACATTGTAAATGTGAATATGTATATATATTAAGTCGTAGGTACGTCGCGCCGTCCGTCGGAATCTATTAAGAGGATTATGATGCAGCTAGAAGACGAGGGTCGCTATGTCTCACACGAATATCATGCCACTGTTACACCGTAGGAAGATACACTTAAATTGATGTTTTATAAGAAACTAGCATTGCCCGCGGCTCCGCCCGCGTTCAGATGACCAAAAACCAAATTGTTAGGTTTTACATATTAGTATACTCTTACAACGCAGTTTTTGTATTTTTTATCAGAAATGTAAAGTATCCTATATGTTGACCCGGATGATCAGCTATCACCATACCAAATTTCATTAAAATGCCTCCAGTGGTTTTTCTGTGATGCGGTAACAGACAGACAGACAAAAATTCTAAAAACTATAGATTCGGCCTCTGTATCGATAATAATGTCTATTTCAATAAGATTTTCCAAAAAATATTTAATGTACAGATTCGACTTAGTTACAATTTTATTATATGTATAGATATGTACTCTCTGTATTTGCAATGACGCTTGATATAGCCTAACTCAGAGTATCAGATATCTCACGGCGAATGGCTATAATAAAGAATGGAAAATAGCACCAAAAAATATACATATGCCTACAAAATAACTAATTTTATGATCTGTTTTCTTAATAAACGTTCTATTGTAACTTACTACTGAATGTAATTTTTGAGTGCTTAATAAACTGCTTATACATTTTTATTTGAAAATATATTTGGCAAAAATATTTAAGATTTCAATATAATTATATTACAGCGGGTATTAAATATACATAGCGGTGTGAATGCTGATGCTCTTAATCCACGTCAGCTAAATTATTTATGCATTTAAAAGGATTTACTCTTAATATGAGGTGTAGCGGCGCGGTCACGACTTCCCGACTCCTCGTTGCCGTTGAAAAGTTAATTAGGCTTGCTGTAATTAATATTTATTTAAAAGTTTTGGCTGCCTTATTCCAGGAAAAACTTACGTACGATTGAATTCAGCCTCCAATCCATCCATTTAGAATAAACAACATTCTACCTGTAGCTTGTAAATGTACATTTAAATTTTATATGTTCGGTATTCAACAAAACATAAACAGTAGATCTAACAGCTATTTATAAATATGATTACGTACTTTTAAGTTTATTTTAACATGTATCACCACCTGCACTGTCAATATTACCGCTATTTATTATTTTTAAAGAGAAAAAGTTTACCCATCTCATCAAGACGGAGCTACATTTTAAAAAATGAGATTATGTATTATAGGCATTTTTGAGAGTATAAAGTACTTAGGTAGGTACTAAATATTACCACCACGTCTGTCACATTATACATTGAATACAAAGTATAGATTTCTTGTGATTTCATCTTCGCGTGAGACATTGATTTGCCCTGAAAGTTCAAAGCTTTAAGGGCAGATCGCTAGTGCTATTAGGCAAATTTGGCAACTCACCGATGTCGATTACTTAGACAGAAAGATTAGAGTTTCCAAACTTTCATATCGTAATATTTATTGACAAGGCCGCTTTGTAGCAAGGTTGTTGCCGATATAATTTTATTATATATTTATATGAGTCATATAAATTTGTGATTTTTATATTATCTACGTTCATTGTGATGATATTAAAGTTTTAAGCTAAAAGCAAAGATGCCTAAAGCGCACGAGAAAAGAAAGCAAAGCAAGTGAAAACAACTTAGAATATAATGTTTAATAAGTTAAAATTTTGAATAATTATTTATTATGTAGAATATAAACTTAAAATGTTAGGTAAATATGAGAATCGAGGTCTTGAGAAATAAATCAGAGTTCTACTTCAAGGTGAAGTTGAAAGGACTTACTTTGAACTCCACAGTCTTATCGACTTATATTATTCATTGTGCATAAAGTAAAATGAAGTGAAAAAGCAAATCTGAAACAATATTATGATGTATTAATATTAAATATTGTTACGGATTTTTACAACAATATTTTTTTAATAATAACTTCATGAATTAAGTACTATACTTTAATAAAAATGAGACAACTTTTAATTTTGGCAATTTAAAAGTAAAATTAAATTATTCAAATATCTTTAAGCTGAGTCGCCCTAGTTTTAGATAATAAATTAATTGCTACATAGCTATAGAAACAACCATGTTTCAATTTATTCATTAGATACTAATCATTTTTCATTTTTAACTTTCATAAAACTAAATTTTAGGGTAAGGTAAGATAAAGGTGAGGTGAAAAAAAAAAATATTTTTTGTTAGTTAAATTTGAAATTTCCATTTTTATCGCGAGTAACTTTGATGAATTGTATAAATAGAATATTAGGATAGTTTGATTTCGGCGCAACCCCAATTAGATTAATTCAACACATTTATCTATACATATAATAAAATTGTAACTAAGTCAAATCTGTACATTAAATATTTTTTGGAAAATCTTATTGAAATACACATTATTATCGATACAGAGTTCGAATCTATAGTTTTTAGAATGTTTGTCTGTCTTTCTGTTACCGCATCACGGAAAAACCTCTGGAGGGATTTTGATGAAATTTGGTATGATCGTAGCTGGTTATCCGGGTCAAAATATAGGATACTTTTTATCGCGGGAAAATATCTAATTTCTGAGAAAAAATACAAAAACTGCATAGTAAGAGTATACTAATATGTAAAATCCAAAAATTGGGTTTTTGGTCTTCTCCGGGAATTTGAACGCGAGCGGAGCCGCGGGTAATGCTAGTACCAACAAAACCTTTTATATACAGCTTTATACCGACATTAACAATAACATTCATACATCTAATCAACAACATAATCTAATGAAGTAGTAATAAACAGCACAAAAGCGGCACTCAATCAAGAAATAATGAAGCATAAGATTAGATAAAACGTTGTAGAGCGGACTCAGTGAGACAGGAGCAATAAATCTCTCAGCACCAATTACAAGTATATGATTGTCGAATATCCAAGAATCGCTACGTCCGAGGCAATGGGCCTTTTGGGAAATACGCGACAATTGGGGTCGATGTGACCCGGACTTTGGATTGGATATGTATATCTCTTTTACTGTCTGAACGACTGGATTGTATGTAAAACTTATACTTTCAAAAACTTAATACATTAAAAATGGCTTTATGAGTTTAGCCAAATTGAACAATGGTACGTCTTCGTGAATCAATTGATGTAGAAAAAGTTTCGTTTGTATTACAATCATAAGTAATCTAGTGATAGCCCTCAGAATAAAGAATTATAAAGACTCAGTATACAAATTGTCATTTGTATACTATTTTAAAACATCATTGTTTGGCTTCATGTTTAGTTCTAAGACACTGTCCATATTATTCCTTAGTCTGAGTGATAACCATGAAAAATACTATATTATATTTTTTTATTGTGTAAGTGACGTGGACATAAGTGGTTTTATCTCTAATTTGATCAAAACTGGACCTAAATTGTGCGTTGATTTTATTATACCTTAACAAATAAACATTAATTTTTAATGATTATTGGGTAGATATTATGAACCTATTTACTCGTACAATAATAACATAATATTACACCTTAAAAGATTACGAGAGAACCGCTTCAGAGTTTAACTATACATATTTATGTAGCTCTATGTAAATGGAAAATTTATGTATATAATGATTACTGAAAAAAGGCAGTGAGAGAAAGTTTTAAATTATTCGCGAAAATATCGGCCTCGGAGCTATAACTTTGGACAGCCGTGATCGCATCAAAAAGGTTGCCGAAGAAAATTTCATAATCTGATGTTTCCTTTGTGCTCGCTGCTTATTAAATATTAATTAGGTAAAAAAAAAATACTTTTTGACATAAATGGAGCAAGTAGCATATTTACTGTTGCTTGTAAGGTAAAATAATGTTGTTATTCATCAACATATATTAATATATAGAGCTGACGAGATTGTTTTCTTATTTGTTTGAATTAGTTAATCTCTGGAACGATTGGAAATATGTTTTTGTATTATGTAAGTTATTTATCAAGAAGGTTTAAGATAAAGATTCCTAGAATCGAAACAATTATATATAATTGAATTACGCGAGAGGGGTTCCGAGAATTAGCTAGTAGATGCATATAAATAATTTTTGTACTTTGAACAATATGTTGTAAAGCGCCAAACAACGGTAACATATTAATAGTAATACAATTGTACGAGATTACAGAGTAGTCATTGGATTATTATTGTGTCCACTTAATCCCAGCTCAACCTCATTATTTAAGGCTCTAAATAAAACATTTGTATATCGCTACTAGCGACACACCCTTGCTTCGCTCGGGTTCGTCCTTAGTAAAAATTTAGGTTTGTATGTATTTTTATGTTGAATTATAAAAAAAATCAAAAAATGTCCAAAAACAAAATAATTTTTTATGGTGGACCACCCTCATCACTTAGGGGTAAGAAAAATAGTTTACTTCCTATTCTGAAACCTATTGAATATACACATAAAATTCCATAAGAATCGGTCAAGCCGTTTCGGAGGAGTTTTGTTACAAACACTGTGACACGAGAATTTTATATATTAGATTAGATTACGTAATTATTAAGATTTTGCCCTTGTCTTTGATTATTTAAACATAAAGTATACTTTAGTAAATAGTTTGTTTACTTTTAAATTGTAAGAAAAATAAATGAATATATTAAATGAATAACAAATTAATCTTAACCTGAAATTTTACATGAAGATTACCTACTTTGTTAATATAACATAAACTTCTTCGCAAATATATGTATCTAATATGAACATTGGAAAATTAATATATTTTTTACAACATATCTTTATGTAGCGCCATAATATTCTATCTGAAAAAAAAAATACTTGTATCACAATGCCCAAGAAAAATATTTAAGCCTTATAAAGTAAACAGAACACAATAGAAGGCACAATTTTCCGAAGCATTCAAAAAACCATCACGACAACAATTATGAAATCACGTTATTTATAGCAATTAAATTTCAATCTACATAAAAATATCTCATTAAAATTTGCTACAGCAAGTCGGCATGACATCGCAATTCGCAACAATGGCTACGTATTACATTGTCAGAGGCCTTTACAACCGCGTCAATCACTGGCAACTTCGGAACGTAGCATAAGGCAATTTGCGTTTCATTTGAAAGGTGTCCCAAGTTATAATTGGTGTCGAGTCGATTCAGTTATTAGCACTGTAACAATACCTAGCGGGAAGTGGAAAGCGCGAGTGGAAATATGCCTGGAAACGAATGGCGGAAGCTGATATTAAAATGTATATAGATTTTTATATAGAGTAAAAAAATGTGTTACGAGTACAAATAAACAAAGTTTTATTGTTTATACTATTATCAATGTTGCCACTAAATAAATAATACGGAAACTTTATTGTAACAAAATGATATCGTAATAAACTTAACTTAAAAAGAAGAAAATCTCAGGCATAATTATTTAATGTTAAAACATTTAATTTTATATGAAGTTTTTTGTAGTAATATGTTTTTAAGTTACATCTATGTTTATATTTTAAAACATATCTATACTAATATTATAAAGAGGTAAAGTTTATGAGTTTGTGACGTTGTAAGGGGTAATCTCTGGATTTACTGAACCTATTTAGATGAAATTTGGTAAGAAGGTAATTTGAGAGCCTGGGAAGGACATGGAATACTTTTTATTCCGGAAACTATCTCTTAAGGGGCTGAAAATGGGGATGAAAGTTTGTATGGATAATCAAGCTAGGGACGAACCCGAGCGAAGCGAGGGTGAGTCGCTACTATGTTTGTATTTTAAAAAAAATATTCAATGTGTAGATTACTGTTGCATATTACAGAACAAAATAAAGGGCTCTACTATTGTTTTCCTACACTATCTTGTCATAGTTAATCCAATAAATTATACACGATTACGTTATTGTTATTAAAACATGTACAAATGTGTTTTAGTTGTAGATAGCTTCTTGATAAGGCTTTAGTAGTGTTGCATGTGTTAACTTAGATTATTATCAACAAAATCGAAAACCATTCTTGTAGCTTAATGATTTAATTATTATATGTAAAAATATGCAAAGTAACTAAAACATGAGAAAATTTACTAAAATATTACTTACTAGCGACTTACCCTCACTTCGCTCGGGTGCTTTCCTAACTGGTTATTATGGAATAGATAGATTACAATATTTTAGTATATACTGTATGTATTTATAGGTATGATGAGTTTTATATACCTTATTTGAAAAATGATTAATTCCCCATACAAATTTCATCCCCTTTTTCACCTTCTTAAAAACTATCTTTTGTCCTTTCCAGGGTCTCAAACTATATTCATACCAAATTTCACCTAAATCGGTTTAGCAGATTTTTACTTTTTCCATTACAAACAAAATACAAATTTTTCTCTTCATAATATTAGTGTAGAAGTATTATAATACAATTAAATAAATACGTAAGCATTTTTTTCAAAAATCATCCCATAAGGGGGTAAAATAGGGGATTAAAGTTTGTATGAAAACTATCTTTTTAGAGTTTTTTTTGTTATTTTAGCTCGAGCAAAGCCGCGGTTTCCGCTTGTATACATATAAAGTAAAAACACTATGTTTTGATAGAGAATTGGCGTTAAATCGGTTTCAATTTTATTTTAAAAAAAGACTCCATATAAAAGTGCATTATATGGAATGGATGATGATCGTGGAATATCTATACATATAATTAAATATTTTTTGTAAAATCTTATTGAAATAGACATTATTATCGATACAGAGTCCGAATCTATAGTTTTTAGAATTTTTGTCTGTCTGTCTGTTTGTTACCGCATCACAGAAAAACCACTGGAGGGATTTTGATGAAATTTGGTATGGTGGTATCTGGTTATCCAGGTTAACATATAGGATACTTTTTACCGCGGGAAAATATCTCATTTCTGAAAAAAATGCAAAAACTGCAATGTAAGAGTAGGTATATTAATGTGTAAAACCTAAGAATTTGGTTTTTGGTCATCTGAACGCGGGAAGAGCCACGGTCAATGCTAGTTTTTATAATAAAAGTCTTAAATATTAATAGAAATATGGTTATAATAAAATATTGAATGAATTTCTATTTTAACTATTTTATAAGTCATATATTTCTAACACATAAAATGATACTACTGATAACTTTTATATTTTCTTTATAAAGGAGCAATATTATGAACTTAACCTTACTATATGTATGTATATTTATGTATGTATTCAGACCTTTTTTAAATTTCCACTGCTGGGCACGGGCCTCCTTTTAATACGAGGGGGGTCGTCTACCACGCTGGCCGAGTGCATGTTGCCGAACTTCACATGTCTTTCGAAAACTTGTTAGGTTCTCTCAGACAAGCAGGTTTCCTCATGATGTTTTCTATTACTGTAAGACAAGTGGTAATCGTGTTAGAAATGAATCGCACATAAATATATCAGAGGTGTGAGACCCGGAATTTGAACCTACTTCACTCCGTGTCGGCTACCCCTTCCTCAGTACATTACCACTGTATCAGTTTCAAAAATGAAAAGATATAAAACTACGATATGAGTAATATTTATATACCTTTAGATATAAACATAACGCAATCCTTTGAATTTAAAAACAATACAAGTTCGTACGGATATAAAATGAAAGCGAAATACAGCACGTCCAAACAATAACTTTAAAATGAATAACTGCTAAAGTCCGCATCCACTTGTAATCGATTTCATGGTAAACAACTTGAATCAAGTCCATGATTTGTGCGAGAAAGTTATGAAGGAACGAATAAATGAGCCCATAATAAATCCGCCCCGAGTAAATGAACTACCTAATCAGTGCAGAGGGAAAAAATGGTTTTTTTGCACAATAAAAACAACACTTCTCTCTTCGTAAAAAATCTCATTTCGCTTTATTGCAGTGGGTCTAATTTGAATTGAGTGCTATGCAGTTATGGTTCAAGAGAGTGGATAATTTTAAGTATCAGACTGCCAAAAAGAAAACGAGGGTAAAGCAAACAGTGATTATGTTTCAAACTTTTAGATTACATATTAGCAAACGCCCAGAGGATGCGTTCTGTGATTACTGGATTTTTAGTTCCTATGTCGACGTGAAAGGGTGTTTTTATTTTTACAACAGATTACACAATACAATGCTAATAATACAAACAAAATACTCTGAGATAGAAGCTAATAAAAACTAAATGAAGCTAATAAAACGTCGAAGTTTCTAGGACAAACTTAATTCTATTTGAAAAAGGACATAAGAATTCAACAAAGGAAAGAAAGTTATAATAATCGTATTTAAAAATACTCTAAAACAAAGTGAATAGAAAACAATTTCGAACAACACAAACACAGAAATTAGAAACAATTTCTTATTTAATTTTTAAAACTCTGAAACGAACCTTAAATAAAAACTTGTAAACAACTGAAGTTTGTACAGTTTCGTTCATTTAATTAACATTCCGGGGACGAACGGACAGTGTTAATTGTGACTGTCAAGGTCAACGGGTGACCCAGAGAGCGTCATGTCAAAATAAATTCTACGTTTTACACCACTCGATTTTTCTACATCAATGTTAAATTAGTAGATTTTTGAACTAAGATTTTTATAGATAGATTACTAGCGATATACCCTCGGTTCGCTCGGGTGCGTCCCTTGACATGAAGGAATGAAAGGATTAAGGAACGCAAAAATACATAGAAAAATTAATTTCTTTTAGTCCAGAAAACTTCACGAGCATACGCAAAATTTCTTACTAAAGTTTCATCGCAATCGGGTGACATATTTAAGATTTAGGAAAGCATATAGGACAAATATACATACATACTTAATTAAACCTCCAGGTAAATTTCTAAGAAATCTATTGGTAACTGTAACGCCGGCGTGTCCGCGATCGTGGAGGGATTAATCCTTCAAGGCTATATGAATAAATATGATATTACGTAGTTATGATAATAGCGAATTCCTTCTTGCGAGAGTGATTTTTATGTACACATGTCGTAAGGTCTTTAGCATAATCAAATAGGTTTTTTGACTGGTTTTTATATTGCTGTTTCATGTACGTACGTACGTACGTTTCATGTTTCATATACTAACTACAAAACCCATGCTATGCTGCATATTTAATGAAATAAGATAAAAGATTTTTACCTACTTTTTACTCGCGTTATTGTGATTAAACAAAGTGGCAAAAATAAGTTGTGTGATTATCTGTCATAGTCAAAATTGAAATTTTATATTACTGTTTCAGTATATACATTGTACGTGTATTTATTGCTTCAAGACTTTTTCTCTTTGGATAGATAGACTCAATATCCTCCAATAATCAATTTTTACCATTCCGCTTACCGCTCAAGATTATAATTAGCCAGCTAAGTAAAATATTTTACTAAAAAAGCAATATTAAAAATACTTTATCTTACCTTTTTCCTTAATGAGTCTAGTGTAGCATGTAAAATATATAAATAAGACGCTATTGAAGAGGATCATAAAATTGCAGAGTGCTTTTAAAAAGTAGTAAAGAGTAAGTCATAAATCTGGTAACATTTTGCAGGTGTAGACCTGATCGACGGTCGCTGAATTATTTATATTTTTAATAATATCTTACTATGTAAGGCTTCACCGGAATTTATACTTTTATTTAACTCACAATCAAAAAAGTTATTATGAGCTAAATGAAATATATACACACATATATGTATGATGATATACATATATCAAATAGTGTTACATCTGTCTGTGTCCGCATCACGCAAGAACCATTGGACGGATTTTGATGAAATTTGATATGATCATAGCTGGTTATCCGGATCAATATATAGGATACTTTTTGCTGCGGGAAAATATCTCATCTCTGAGAAATCTGTTCTAAACGTTAAATCGAAAGTAGGGACGAACCCAAGAGGAGCAAGGGTGAGTTACTAGTTTTAAATAAAACGCAATCTTTTCGGATTTATTTTATAAACAAAGTTTAATAGTGATTCAGGCAAATGTATTGAAAGCATAAAGATGAGAAACGATTTCCTTCTTAAATCTTCGTTGAGTATTAATAATGAAATTTTATTATCCCAGAAATGTTTTGGGATGTTTTCGCAAATGTACTCTAATTTTTGGTTCCCAACGTTTCGAATGCTTTGCCACAATCATGGTCACGGAAGTCTTTCTCGTTGAAAAGCTTAATAGTACGCCCAAAAATCTTATTCTATTATTTTTATATATAAATTTTTAAATCAATTAATTTAAAAATATTAAAAAGTTCTATTTCGAATGTCAAATATTCGCGTAAATCTAAGATATATAATGTACAGTAATTTGATAACAATTACTATAAAAAAATGAATTTCGTAATAATCTTATACAATTAAATGTTTAATTAAATATTATCTATATAATGTATATTGTTACCATATATAAAGCACTTATAATCTCGACAGATGCGTTTCCTGTGTAAACCGTAAAAATTATGTTATCTACCCACAAACGGAGGTTTATTAAACAGTCGTAAACGCAAACTGCAGGGGAGATACGATGCAACCTATAATGAGAGTCATAACCCCTGTCCATAAATTCGCTTTGTTTTTAATAGCACTTGCATAAAATATTTTTCATCTACCTTTTATACTACAGTAGGTAATTGTACATAATTTACTAATTTTACATGTTAGTAGTTAAGTAAAAGTATCTGTCAGGTCTTGAAACTTCAAACATTCCTATAATAATTAACTATTTTGCCATAAATAAGTATAATTTCCATTATTTTTCATATTAATCCGTAAAGTCAAAGTAAAGTGTAAAGTAACGTGAAAGTTTGTGAGTATATACATACTCACAAACTTTCACGCCTAAACGTCTGAACGGATCTAGATGAAATTTGGCACAGAGATAGATTATAGTCTGGAATAACACATGGCTCCTTTTTATCTCGGAAAAATATTCGGTTTCCGAAGGATAGATTTGTGTTTGATTTTCTAGATAGAATATATGTGTACTTATAAACAAAATATTTTTAATTATTATTGACATGAAATAATGCATTTTTATATTAATTGAATGGTGCTTAGAAATTGTTTTTTACGAATGTAACAAACTTCAACTTAGTTGCGTGGAGCTAAAAGAATAAAAAGCATCATGTACCTATGCAGAAAATTAAATTTTGAAAATAACATGTAAAAAGTTTTTAAAATTAAAGCCGTAAAAGGGCTTTCCCAAATAACGATGGAAAGTTTTACGCTTATCCACAAAGTTAGACGTTACGCCCACAGTTCACGGAAATGTATAATTATAAGCCGCTTACTTATGCACGGTCTCGAAATATTTAATACAACCTCTTCATAGTTCATATTCAAACTCTATTATACTGAGCTATATTAAACTTCGGTAGTAATTTAGAGACGTGCTTTTTTAATTAAGGTTTTATTAAATTTTAAGGCAATTTTAATTTAACAAAAAATTTTTTTTTGTTAAATTAATTTTGTTTTATCGACTGATCATTGAAGTAACAAATTATTACTTATCGTATGTACATATCAAAAGGTGCGAGTTTGATTCCTACACGGAGTTCATTTACATGCCTGCTTCACTGGCCTGGCAAGTTTAGTTAAGCAGTATGACTGCATATGATTAAGTATTAGAATTTCTATAAAAAATCTCAGTAAGTATTAAGTAACATACCATGTAACACGAGTACCTCGAGAAATATGTGCCTAAGGTTGGTGCTTGGTTCTACGATTTGTGTCTCTTTGGTCATATCGAATTGCTTTGCTGGTATCATCGAACTGTGAAGGTAGATTCTAACTATAAGAGAATAGAGCCTGCACATGGTATCTAATATCTATCTACTGATAATAAAACATCTGAAATAATAGTATATATGAGATTCCTGCACAGATGGCTAATCTCACTGATGTTAACTGCTGTAATCTATACATATAATAAAATTGTAACCAAGCCGAATCTGTACATTAGATATTTTTTGGAAAATCTTATTGAAATAGACATTATTATCGATACAGAGGCCGAATCTATAGTTTTTAGATATTTTTTCTGTTTGTCTGTCTGTTACCGCAATACAGAAAAACCACTGGAGGGATTTTGATGAAATTTGGTATGGTGATAGTTGGTTATCCGGGTCAACATATAGAATACTTTTTACCGCACAGAAAAAATACAAAAATACAAAAATTGCAAGGTAAAAGTATACTAATATGTAAAACCTAAGAATTTGGTTCTTGGTCATCTGAGGCGGGCGGAGCCGCGGGCAATGCTATTAAAAAATATTTTTTTGCTACCGTGGAAGTCGATATAAGTGTTTACATAGATAAATTTTTTCATCGATCGTATTAATAAAGATGTGAGAGGTCTACTAAAATCAAGATAAGCCAAAAAACATAAATCTAAACATAAACTAAGATACCTACTTATAAATGTACGCAGAAGCACAAGTGTTAAATCGTTTGCGTCTAAGAATGTATAAGCGGTCACCGAAGAATATTAAGGTAAAAAAATATTGTGTGTAAATTGCATTCATTTTTACCACTACTAATAAATTTTAAATAATCGTTCGCCATTATTGTTTACTCGGAACTTTTTTGATTATTAAATAGCTTAATAGCAATATTTTAAGGTGTTTTCGATTTATAATATATCATGTACTTCTCATATAGCTTGCATATTTTTCTGTTGAATCTCTCAGAAATTTTCTGCTTTACTAAAAATCTTCTCCTTCTTCTCCCTGCCCATTTCCCAATCACTTGGGGTCGGCGCAGTACATCTTCTGTACTGCTGATAGGATTTGGCAGAAATTTTACGACCAGCCGCCTCACGCCTGCCTGACGTCAACTCTCCTTGGGAATGCTATTGTCTCTCTTTGTCTGGATTCACAGAAGTCTTATAGTATGCATGATTTTTTTGTCTTTTAAAACATTTTTTTATAATATTACTTGAATTTTTAACGTTATTTTCGGATATATTGTTAAGAAATTTTCAGTAACAGCTCGAAGTTGGGAAGTTGGAGTGTCACCCCCGTATCTCGGAGAGCACGTAATGCCGTCGGTCTTCTGTCACAGGTAATGTCAAATTTTCATCCGATTCTCCGAGTCAATTTCCAGAATACCCAAGAACTATACTTGATCCGACCCGAGAATCGAACATCCTGATCTGATCACTAGACTCCAACAAGGCAGCCAAACGAGGTAGTCCAGCCAAAAATATTACATAATACAATTATCGTAACTTCATATTATCAACCTTCTAATTTTCAAATATCACAAATATTTCAAAACTTGTCCAAGCAAACTTTAAACTCATCCAGTAAACGTATATTTTACGTCCAGAAACTATAATTATCGACAACAGTTCACTCCTTAATAATTACCCACAACGCTGACAGACATGACCTTTATTCACATGCAATAAAGACTTCAGTAATATTCTAATTACAAGTCGCATGGGAAATAACCGAAAACCATTTAACCGTATCAAACATACATAAGTAAATTTATCGATGATTATCGGGTAGAGGCTGTGATTTGGGAACTCCCTCGTGAATAATGCATGGCCTTAGAATGCGTCACGTATGAAATGTTTGATGAACTATAAATGAAACCTGAATATACTCGTAGGTACGCTAGTCGTTAATCTTGTTAAATTACTTAATATTTAAATGCTTTGACAAAAATATATAGGTATAAAAAGTATCACAGATTAGTTTTGTGAAAAAGTATAATAAGATTTATTACTAATACCAAATAAGTACTTTGAACAATTATTTAACATTTTAAAGATTATATAAAAATACTTATGAATACAATTTTAACAGCCTTTCTGAATCTCATTCGTCAAAACCATTTTTAAAAACGTGTTTTCACTATTAATTTATTTATCTAATGTTTTAGTTTACAAGTCAAGGTGTGAATGCACTATTTAATTCGGCTGAATTGGATGCGTGTACAAAATTTTGTATCTGTGCCGTTGACTGCTGAGAAAATCTCTCATACCCCGGGTGCAGCTCCCAGGCTATGGGTAAGTTTAGCACGGGCTATTATAATTGAATACGTATACAAAATTTCGTACTTATGCTGTTTACCGCTAAGGAGATAAGTATATCAGTTGGAGCTAACCCTGAACGCAGCAGCCAAATCATGGTACATTTTATAATGGACCATAATAATTGAATACCTACTTATAAAAAAATCCGTATCTGTGCTGTTAACTGCTGCGGAGATCTTTCGTTTAGAGCCAACCGTGCATGCAGTAGCCAAGTCATGGTTTTAGAAAGGATTTTGATAAGTAAAATTTCGAGTTTGCCGATTTGCCGCAAAGGAGTAGCTTCATCTGGAGTCAATCCTAGATGGAAAATCATAATTAACATAACAATTATTGTCATCGAAACTGAACCAACTGAAAAAAAAAACTGATAAAAGCTTATAATAATTATCTATATTACTACACATTGAACCCCTTTTTAAGCATATTGCAAGTACGGAGTACGAGCTATGGCATAACTAAAGTTTATGTAGAGAAGGACTGCAGAAAGCCAAAATTTATTGACTTTCTTTTACCCGCGAATCTGCTCGCGTATTTTATTTATATATTTCTACATAATTACTTCACTGCTAAAAGATGCAGCATGTTGTTAAATAACCTTCATCAATATTATACGAGTACTTACATAATATAAAGATGGACATTTTATTTGTCTGTACGAGCAAATCTTTGAATCTATATGCCCGTTTCAAAATTCTTTTGGATTTTATAAGCTATCTACTTATATAACTTTTAAAAAAGAACCTCAATATCGATCAAACTAAATGAATTATGATTGATTTTCAACCACGGGGCGATCACTATTTGAAATTAGCAAAAAGTTCTTTGTCATCTATAAACTTTCCCAACCCATCTATAGAATATTAAACCTTCCCATAACGAATATCGTAAGACATTACTCGCAACCCACAAATTGTTAGCGAAGGTAGGTGCGACCGCAACCGCACGAGCCAACTTCCCTGCCTTGGTCCCGACAGTTATTATGTACAATTAGGACTTAGACCACGCGGCTCTAATCTTGCTCTAACTTCTACGTAGGATATGCATAAAATAGTTGACGCCTAATTGTTGCGGTAGTGACAGCTTCATCAGATAAACGGGTAGACTTTACTATCTACACATACTACACGTGTGTTCAATGAATATAACTATCTATTGATACTAATCTTGAATAGACTGTGCCTTTAATAGCTTACGTTAAATCAAACTTAGGTAAGATAATATTATCGTACAAAAATTACTAAACGACATCATAGGCCTGAGAGAAGCAAGAGTGACTTGTAAATATTTAAATATTCAGCCTTTTTTAACGTCCCACTACTAGGTATTGGCCTCCTTTTAATCTCGAGGAGGATCAGGCTATATTCCTATATATTTAAATAAAGATTTCAAAAATACACCAAGCGACGAATACCTGCCCCAGTAGTATCAAAGAAGGGGCAGCTAGGGCACGTGCTACGT
Organism: Brenthis hecate; assembly: GCA_951806755.1. Classification (NCBI taxonomy): domain Eukaryota; kingdom Metazoa; phylum Arthropoda; class Insecta; order Lepidoptera; family Nymphalidae; genus Brenthis; species Brenthis hecate. The sequence continues at coordinate 11,933,045 of OX638258.1, read as the reverse complement.
TTTACGTTTTATTAACTACTAGCGGCTCACCCTCGCTTCTCTCGAGTTAACCTCTAGGTACACAAAAACAAAGCTATCCCACAGGAACCATACGTTTTTCCGGGATAAAAAGTAACCTATGTGTTATTTTCCAAACTATAATGTATCTCTGTGCTAAACATTCAGATCTGATCAGACGTTTTAGCGTAAAAGAGTAACAAATATCCATACATACAAACTTTCACATTTATAATATTAATACGGATTCTTCCATATCCTAAGACATAGAAACACAAAATAAAAAAGTGCCAACTTATGTATAGTTTACTTATTTTATTAGGTAGGTAGTAGTTATTTAGACAATACCGAAGCTCAAACAATCGTTAAAAAGTTTTTATACGTTTTTTATGACCAAAAAGGCTAAGCTAATTTTAACTATAATACCTATAAAAGAACTTAAAACTATAAAAAGTATAAGAATTCACGCTAGATAGATACAAATAAAGTTAGATAGTGGTAGCCCAGTGGTAACGCGCTCGCTTGAGAAACCGAGTGAAGCGAGTTCAAATCTCGGGTCTCGCACCTCTGATATTTTCATGTGCGAATCATTTCCAACATGATTACCACTTGTCTTAACGGTAAATAAAAACATCGTGACGAAACGTGCATGCCTGAGAAAACCTAGCAAGTTTTCAAAAGACATGTGAAGTCCGGCAAACCACACTCGGCCAGCGTGGTGGGCTATGGCCTGATTCCCCTCGTACTAAAGGGAGGCCCGTGCCCAGCAGTGGGACGTTAAAAAGGGTTGAATACAGATAAAAATTTGATATAAAATAGGGAGAAAATAGGGGTTTCGCGGGATCAAGGATAAAAGAATGGTAAAGTTAGCACTTTGTGAGCTGTTTTTGGCACAGGGTATAGTGTGGGCCGAAAAGAAAGTCTTACGACTTTGGTTAGATTTTGCAATTTTTTTTTTTGTTTATTACCTTCTAATATTATATTTGTAAACCGTAAAAAATCTAAATAATTTGTTTAATGAAAACACATAAGAGACCGACCGAATAATTGGTTTCGGTCTCTAAATTCGATTGTGCCGAAACTCACGAGAATTTGTTATTTATCGCGCTTCTCTCAGGCGGATTTGTGCATTGTAGTCTTCTGCTTAGTTCGGCGGGCAGTCGATTTTGTTGAGTTGAGGAATGCGGAAATATGTGTGTGTTTGATTTTTACTACTTTAATTTAGTACACAAATATACCACGGGAATGCTTAAGCTACCTTTATACACACTAGAGAAAAGTGAATTTTAGTCGCTAGTTAACTCTAGAACATGAAAAAAAATACACAAAATTGTCTAAATAAGTTTCCATTTCAATTTTGGCAAATTACCTAATTAATTTATATCTATTAAATTAAAAAATAATTTAGAAATGTCGATGTTAGTTACAGTCTCTGAACTAAGCGCGAGATGAAGTCAGGCTTGAGGAAAACAAGGAAAGTACCTATTCAGTAAAATATAAATAAAACTAGCATTGCCCGCGGCTCCGCCCGCGTTCAGATGACCAAAAACCAAATTCTTAGGTTTAACATATTAGTAGGATACTCTTACATTGCAGTTTTTGTATTTTTTCTCAGATATGAGACATTTTCCCGCGGTAAAAAGTATCCTACATGTTGACCCGGATAACCAGCTATCCTTATACCAAATTTCATCCAAAATCCCTCCAGTGGTTTTTTCTGTGATGCGGTAACAGACAGACAGACAGACAAAAATTCAAAAAACTATAGATTTGACCTCTGTATCGATAATAATGTCTATTTCATTAAGATTTTTCAAAAAATATTTAATGTACAGATTCGACTTAGTTACAATTTTATTATATGTATAGATAAGGCTCAATAAAAATGAATATTCAAAATTTCAAAAGATTGGATTATTAAACAATTTTAAATACATACTAACACTTACATGTATTTTTTCTAAATTCTTAAAAGTACCTAAATATAAAATTTGCAACCGTAGGTTGGTTTGGGTTATTAGTTGCGTCTCTATGTACGTGTTATATAAATAAAAATAGTAACAATAAATATTTTCAACCGACTTCAAAAAGGAGGAGGTTCTCAATTCGACTGTATGTTTTTTTTTATGTTTGTTACCTCAGAACTCCGTCATTTATTAACCGATTTGGACAATTTTCGTTTTGTTTGAAAGGGTATACTTCCAGATTGGTCCCATTTAAATTTCAAAAAAAAAATACCACACCTAAGGGTGGAAAAACAACTAATGATGAATTTAACCTACTTCTAATTGTCATATTGACTTGAAACTTTGCAAGTATTTCTATTTCCGTTGATAGCACAGTGGTTCGGTGTTGTTGACCTGATCTGATGGCAAGGCCAGAAGGTGGATAGGTGGAACTTTTCAACGGCTAATAGTAGATACTTTGAGTTTGGGCTTATTTTGTTTGATTTGACAAGCCTAACACGTTAGAATTCTTACTTTGCTACTACTGTCTTCACTAAAAAGGGAAAAATAAAAACTTTTTAACAAAAAAAATAAAAACCAACTTCAAACAAAAGCACTAAAAATTAAAAAAATAACTGATTGGTAGTTTTCATTTACTATACATACCTAATCAAATATTTTCGAAGTCTATTTTTGTATAAAAGACAACTCGACCGAACCAGTTCTTGTTTTCCTTTGGGAATGATTTTCTATAGTAAAAGGTAATCTAAATTTTGAGCTAAGTAATAAGTTATCATTACACAAAATAATTTCAAATTCTTTCAATACTTTTTGCATTAAATTCACACAAACAGGAATAGAAAACAGATAAGAGACAAATTTCTACTATATGTTGAATACATATAAAAACATACAGACGTACATAGAACGTCTGACTTTTTGAAGGTCGGTTAAAGATATACAAATTCCAACAACATTTATACTAAGCATCTTTTTATTTTCCTCTGTCTTGTGACTTTTGCATCTTTCCGATGGTATATATAAGAAATTACATTACTATTATTACAATTATTGTCTTACGCTGTTGAGTTTGAATATTAGTGGTAAGCGGATTCCTCAACAAGTTATTATCACTTTAGTACATAGTACCTAGGCACTTACAGTAAAATGGCTTTGATAGTTCCACAGAGTCACTCATATATAGCTCATATAATTTCCATGGGAATTTAAATTCACATGGGAAAGCTTTTTATTAGATATATAATGGTTAATAAAGATTAACATGCCCTCTTTCAAAATGGCAAAAGTTTTGCCATTCAAAAATCTATTGGGTCTATGTCGATGACTTATGTAACTCAGTGTATACCTATATTATCTACCGATTGTATCGTTTGCGTAAGCATTTTCCAACATTCAAAAGGGCAGTTATGGTGTTATGGTATAGTTATGGTTAAAAACTATGTATCTTTGATAATATTAAGAATTATGATAAAATAAGTTTCTTAGTTTGCTTTTGTGCATACGTAACGACGCTCTTTAAATTAATTAAATTAATTTTATTCTTCTAAATTATCATTTAAAGGCGTCTTCATATAGTCTTAGAATTGCTTAATATAATACATTTTAATTCCAAATATTTAAGTATATAGTAGGATATAGCATGTTCAAACTGTTTATCTTAAACGAATATTTTTTTTATTTTATCCAAGGAAAAAGTAAACTGTACAAAAAGTAAATAAGGTCGATATTTAAAAAAAAACGCATTATCAACTTCATATAAAAACAAAATATATCAATACCAATCGTCTAATAGTGGAAGGATGAATAAAAATAAAACGCAATAAAATTTTAAATTTACTTTAATATCCATACATAAATGGACATAAAACCATACTTCAGCAATGTCTTCATAAGTTAATTACTTTAAAAACATTGATAAAGATACTTAAAATATCAAATAGAAAAATTATATATGAGGACCCTAAAGGAATTACGATATAATACTAAAACTTACATTAGACGGTTACAATACACTAAATCTACGTGTGTTTTGTTACTTGTGCATTACCTAATTATTTATATAATTTTCAAGAATAGAACACAGTGTTTGTCAAACTGTGTGTACACCATAATTTTGTTATGAATAACGTTTGAAGCAAAGTTTTAACTGCAAAATGACGTCATCAATGTCATTTCCATGGCGCTAAATATGTAGTAGCATTTAATTGTAGTCTTCATCAATATCTGTCTTCAATGTCTAGAATAATCGGACCCAGTTATGCAAAAAACAGCCATGTGCGTAAAAGTACCAACAGAGTTAAAAGCATTTTATTATAAAAAATAAAATAATTATAAAAAATAAACAATACTTATATATAAATATTGTTCAATTTTAAAATTACCAGAAAAACCAAACATAACCCAATTGCAACTATCGACAGAAAAATGCTTATAACTGTGTTGTTATTTTTACGCACATGGCTGTTTTTTGCGTAACTGGGTCCAATCGTAAAATCTATCAATTTAAAGTTAAACCCCCATTTAAATATTTATAATGTACACACAGTTTAACATTCGCCTAGGCTGCTACATGATACCATTAAAAAAGTCGATTATTAAGACATAAAACACGGCGCTATTTAACGAATTATTTCTATTCCATTTATTACGTCACTCTAACAACTAACGAAGGGAAATCGTAGTTTCCAATACATCCTTAGAACTATTCTTATTTAGTTTCAAATATATTCTCAAATAGCTAATTCCGATTCATACAGTCGTGTGTTTTAATTTTATTCACACTTGGACACTGCGAGTTATATGATTCTTAGCAAATCGCAAAAATCCGTTGCCACTTACAATTATGTAAGTAGAGACACTAATTAAAATCATTTATGAATCGTGATTGAATCAATATGAAAAATATGAATCAATCGAATGATTCAACATAAATCACTTCGACACAACATTTTTCGCAAGATGCAATCCGTTGCAACGATTATCATCATTATTATGTTACATAAAGTGTCCAAGTATAAATATCGATGATTTAGATAAAAACAAAATGGCAGTCAAGCGTATAAAATACAACCCTTACACAATCAAACAGTCTTATGCGTTATTTAAATAAAATGTCATTCGGCCAATAATAAAATAAGTCACATTACAGACGTAAATGCACGAATTAGATAAATCAAATTTTACTTAACAGCTATAAGGCTCATTTCAACTGGCCGTTAAAATTCGCCGTCCCGCGCGCGGGGACTCCCGCACGCGGGCGACGACTTATGAGTACTTTGTCGATATCGCACTTCAGTCACAGCTGCGGGGACGTGTCGCATGCACAGTCCCGGATTTTATATATGGTACGACCACCATATATAGGTAACAATAATAATAATCTCCCGCATTCACCTATCGGGATCTTACGACCAGTGAAAATGAGCCTTAGCATTACTTTAAAGCCTATTTATACTTAAGTGTATAGTATACCCTATTTTCCGATTACACGCATTTCATACGTTCGCGTACAAAAACGATATAACCAATGCAGGGCGACATTTTTGCTCGTTCATTTTTGTAATTCTCGAACATAGCACCATGTAATTTTGATAATGTATCGTCGAGTTCGAATAAAATGAAATATTTTATTTTATAACCGAGCTGCCGTTCCTGATATGTTCTAATGTCGATTTATCACAGAGTGTAATTTGTAAGTTTCATAGAGAAACCCCCGAATTGTATGGCGAAATTAAAACGATGTCTCGATAGGTCTTATAAAATAATTTATAATAGTTTTGTACGTGTGATAAAACTTGATTTGTTCGAAATAATAACAAAAACACGACAATGATTAGGGTAGAGACACAATAACAATTTGAAGTTAGTTTTTTGTCTATTTTAATAAAACGTGGAACATATACCCTAATTGTAATGTTCTTTTCGTATTCCATAGTTATTAAAATTTGATATAAAAATGGCATAGATAATACCAGTATAGTGGAAATCAAGATATTTTTTTATCTTGGTGGACTATCAGCTAAGTTACTAATTTGAAAGTAACTAAGTAATAATCGAAAATCCACAATTCATATAGAATTTTTTTTTATTATCAAAAGCGTTATTACATATTATAGTTGCAATTTGACATAAATGTAAAGGTGTAAATATAATTAAACCAATCGCAATATGAAACCGCAAAGACCATTACAATTATTTCAAAAAAAAAAATAGACCATTGCATTGAATACTTTTTGAGCACATAGCCCCATGACACCTCTACCCACCTAATTCGACTTCTCATATCATTTATAGGTCTTTTCGCGCAAAGATGTCTACGTACTATTAAAATGACAGTTTGCGGATATATAATGAAAACACAACAGATCACACCGAAGCAACACATACAAAACCTTATTTAACACATTGCACCCCTAGCCTCTCTACCCAAGACCATTGCGCGTCAAATCATCAACTTATCGAAAAAAAAAACAAACAAACAGAGGGCGTTCTAAATTTGAATTCGGGCGGTTTACAGGTCGGTGTCGTACCAGGCGGCCACGTTGGCGTTGTCGTGCGGCGGCTCGGGGAAGGCGAGGTCGGCGCCGGCCGCGTCCGCCTCCATGTCCATGTCCATACCGAACCCGCTACCTATCTCCAGGCCCTGCATTGAATCTATCGGTATTTGATCGTAGCCTGCAATGAGAGTTCGGATTAATGATTTGTTTGTACTGAATTGGTGAATAAAGTGATAAGTTGAATTTACCTTTACACGATAGTAAATATTAATAATTATTATTATTTTAAACAAAATTATCTTTTCGAATTTTTTTGTGGATTTATTTTGATTTTTGGTTCCCGACGTTTCGATTGCTTTAGAGCAATCACACAGTCTCTTTCGTGACCATGATTGCTGTAAAGTATTCGAAACGTCGGTGACTAAAAATAGTTTTATTTGAAATGTCAAATATTCCCGTAAATCTAAGAAAGTATTATTATTAATAGTTAAATTTGATAAATAAAAAAATAATTGGTTTTAGACAACTAATTATATTTTTAAATATTAATTATTATTAAATAATATAAATATTGCAAAAATGATAATAATTTAAAAGATGTTATCAATATATGTATTTTTTTTACTTTGATAAAAATATATGTAATTAAACTTATCAACTTATCTCACATTTAATTCGCGTTAAAGCATGTAAATTAGTATGATTGTAGGCTAATATATTCAAATGATTTGTGTGTAAATGTACAGCTGGGTACGTAATAATAATATATTAGCCACATTTCGATGTTTTTTTATTATTCTTGTATTAAAAAAATGTGGGATGATTAGTGACAAATTATTTATAATCAGAATTTAAATTGCCTAATTTTTTGCAATAATATTTGCAATGACCATACCTAATTATTATTCTTCTCTAAACAAATCAAAGTTAATCAATTGTATGACTATGATCAACAATTAATTGTATGAAAGCTATAAAATTAAACTAAAACTGAATAATGAATACAAACTAAAATAAGATAGAGGTAGCTTATAAATATTATTATGATAAATAGTTCTTCACCAATAAAAAAGTAGTCAATTTTGTTCAATATTTTTTGAATTAAATTGATTTACAGGTTTTTTACGAACAGATTACACCTTTATCTCAAGTAGGTCTAAATTTGATTTTAAAAAATCACTTCTAAGGATTAAATAATTCCTTCTTAATAACATGTAAACATGCAAAATTTAGTTTAAAAATTAGAAATAAAAAATAAGACGTACCAAATATAAATTACACTAAAAAAAAGTTTATTCTCTCCTTTAATTAAGTATATCACCTAAACTAAACCTTTGATTAAAAAATAAATCGAGTCAGTTATGAAATAATCAAAGATACATTTTAGCAACCAAAGCAAACACTCGCATCTCACACATATTAAAAAAAACTGTGAATTAGTGTTTTATATGGATGTAATTATGCAAAATGGATCCAAACCCACAAAAACCGTTTTATGAGTTACTGTCATAAATGGCACCTACACTTATATAAAGAAAGTAGATGAAATTAAAAAAAAAACTACGGTCTTTTTATTTTGATATATGTCAAAAGTAAGTTTTGTAGTTGGATCTATTTGGCATAACAACGTCCATATAGAAAAAAATATACATACATACAATAAAACACACAATAAACATAAATAGTTATATCACAAACAAATAATAATAATATTCCCATCACCTGTTTAGTGATAAATAGGTCCCGGATTAAGCTGCGTGTAAAGAAGAGAAAGAACATATTTATACAAAGATTTCATAACATGAGCGATTACAATACATTGAATAGACATGTTAGCTATTTAAATAATGATATATGTAACAGAATTATTCAATTCAATTTCCTTGTTAACGGCTTCAAAGCATACCGAAACGAAAATTAACAGATCCATATTATAAATTATTATATTTCGACAGTTTGTCCGTTCGCTAACATGCTTCACTGTTTATTTACAGACTGATTATTTATACTGAATTAAAGTAGTTTTAATAAAGTTTTGATATATAAAAACTCCAGTGATCATATTTTAGTAAAAATAAACATTTATGTATTTTTTTATTAAGTAAATAATAATTATTATTAGTAAATTAATACGCTGAACAAAGGCAGCTTTTATAAATGAAATAAAAACGTTATACGAAAATCTATTACGAGTTGGAAAGTAGTAAAAAGGTAAAGGGTTTATGTAAGAACAATAAAGACATAAGTTTCCCTTCATATATATATTTTTTATAATATTTAAGTTCACAAATAACACATGCTATAGTACATAACCAACAATTTCAAAATATTAAATATATAAACATAAAATTACATTTAAATGAGAGAAATGTTTAATTAATAATTACTCGAAAGTTTCCGACTTACGTCATTATTGTTCTAGATGGAAATATTTTCTATATCTATGGTCTACTTGAATAAAATAGCTATATATTTAATCTGTTACATATACCATATGAGAGATCTACAATAACTATTGAAGGATTAGTACCAAACTGTGTTCGATATTCAAATTCTTACCTTGTTGATGAAAGGAGGGTCGCGTCCCATACAAGCCTTCATATCCTTGCTCTGGCCCGAGCATGTCCTAATAACGGGCATAGTATCAATACGAAACGAAAAAGCAAAATCATTATAAATTGCAAAACAGATTATTCATGTAGGCAAAGAAATTAAACGAACATAATATGTAGTTGTTATAATAAAGAAAAATTGTGCGTGTAACCTTTACACGCGGTTGAAGTAAAACTTCTTTGGGGGTTGTGGCAAAAAAAATATATAAATATATGTAATATTTTTTAAATAATAATTATAATAAAAATATAAAAAAAAAATATTTTTTTTTAATTATTAATGATAGACTCTCACTTCCGCGACACTGATTTTTCCAATGTATTGACTTATCCTCAGTAACGTCTAAAGAAGTTTTACTTCAATAAATTAAATGTTTTAGACATTATAATGATAATTGATAAAATAACATGTTGAATCGTCAGTTTGTATTGTATTTAAAAATTAAGTGATCGAGAAGCAAGCAACATATTGTACCAATTAAATAAAAATATTATGACATTTTAATTGAAGGGAAAAATAGTTCCACAATATACAACATTTAACATTTATTTCAAATAAAAAAATATGACATCGATTCATTTATTGTAGGACAAGGGTGCATCAAAGAATATACATATAATAAAATATTTTTTTGTATAAGAATAAAAAATAAGCAATTAATATTTACAAAATTGATTACGTATTAATTATTAAAATATAAAATTAACCAGTACCTTTAGCATTGAAAAAAATTGCATCTATAATTTCTCAACACAACCTTGTCCATTCAAATTTTCTTTAGGTCTGATTTATAAATCATTAGAGAAATGTTATTTACTGTAACACAACTAAAATTAATTATGAAGTAAAACTATTAAAATTAAAAAAAAACCATCAGTTATCGTTTATTTGTTGAATAACTTTTATCTAATGATTAAACATATATGTACATAACAAAACAAACATATAACAAGATTACATATTATATATGTCACAGGTAAATTGTAAAATCCGTTAAATTGAAATTATAGTTGCCCCCTATAACTAGTTATTATTATACTTATATAAGCAGTTTTGTCAATCGTCTCCTATTCTTACAATATCACGGGATAATGTTAGGTACATTATAATTTCACTAAGTGCATTCAGTGATATTGTGAATCAATGAGATTTTGACAATTTCACTAAATATTATTATATTTGTTATAATTATATATTTATAATACGTATGTATTTAAAGTTATATATGTGTAGCACTAAATATTATTATATTTGTTATAATTATATATTTATAATACGTATGTATTTAAAGTTATATATGTGTAGTGTATCAACTATCTGGTATCCATAAAACAAGCCTCTTAGCTTACTATGGAACCAGATGGTGCTGTGTGTTAATGTCCCAACATTTATTAATTTATTTATTATTATAAAATTTAACGGTTTTTACAATTTTCCCGCCATATATACACATAAACCACTCACTTGCAAATCAGGTTGCATGCCGAGATCATTGGGCCACATCTGTTGGTCGTCGCGGAACAGTGAGTTGGTTAACTCCATGGAGAGTCTCTTTTTGTAGTCGTGCGGTTTGTCTTCGGACATGCGGAAGAGTACGGCGGCCGCGTACGTCGCTACACCTGGAATTATATATAAAAGAAATTAAATAATAAATAAAAAAATAACAATTTACATACTACTACCTTTTTCAGTCAAAAAATAAATCTAGCTTCTATTTGTTGCGTTCAGCTCTTAAGGATCGTAGCTTGATGTTAGAAAGTCATTAACCTTTCCTAATGATTATTACTATTGTTCCAGTAATTCAAGAGGTTAGAGTGTTTAAGCAAAAAAACACAATCTCCCATTTTATGATATATGTATATGTACTTTTTAATATTAAATTGCTAAATGCTTTTTAAGTTTAACTATATAGGTCTTTATTATTATTTATCTCTACATAGGTCTTTTCTGAAAAAAAAAATGTTTTTCAATTACTGAATGCCCCGATACTGGATAATATATAGTACACAGCAAACAAATTACACATATAAGTACATAAAGGTAAATGAATAATATTGACAAAAACCTGTTTAATTTTTAAAACATCATCTAAAACCATTTTTTTTTTTCTAAAAATGTGGGCATATAATTTAATAAAGAAAAACACTATAAATATGACATTACCTTCGTTACGCGAGTGCAGCAGTTCAGTGAGCGGGGCCGTAGCGCCTTCGGCCTCTATCATCTCGGCGCCTTCTTTATCAGCGGCCAGCTCGCAGAGCACGCCGGCTGCCACGCGCTGTACATAGAACAATGTTTTAAAGTCAATAACTCCATAATTTTACTGATGTTTACATACTTGTGAAATTTTGTATACTTGTTAGAAACCTTTACTAGATTACATGTATGAATATAATACAATTATATCAATATCACATACAGTTTATTTAAAACCTCCTTTATAGTAAACTATATTTTTTGTAAAAACTTTTGAAAACAATGTGTTAAAGAATTATTCCTATTAAAAAAAACCTACCTATTGAACTGTAGCAACTCTATGTGCATGTACCTAGGGATGAATCCGAGCGATTCGAAGGCATACATAAATTTAAATAATACTAGCTTTTTCACACGGTCCTGCACGCGTAATTCAATTATATATTACTATTATAAAGATTATAGCTATATATTACTATTATAAAGGTTATAGCTATATGTTACTCTTACGTATAAGCTATATTACTGTTAAGTTTCATCAAAATCCATTCGGTAGTTTTCGGGTGATAAAGTAACGAACATCCATACACCCTGACAATACAATGAATACCTGTATATTCTCAATCTCATTGAACAGCAGCTGCACAAATATCGGTATGACATTCTGCTGGCGTATGAGCGTGCGGTTGAGCCCCTCGCGCGCCAGGATGTGCAGCGCGCCCACCGCGCCCTCCACGATCTCCTCCATGCGCACGCCGTCCGCGTACGCGCCGCCCGCGCCGCCCGCGCCGCCGCCCGGCACCGATGTGCGTTGCTGGAAAATGTTTATTTATTCATTTACATTTTAGAATAATATTAAATGAGCAGTTCTTGTATATCCATACTAATATTATAAATGAGAGTAGTCCGCCGACCCGCACTCGGCCGGCGTGGTGGACTAGAGCCTGATCCCCCTCGTATTGAAGCGAGGCCCGTGCCCGGCAGTGGGACGTTAAAAAGGGCCGAATACTTTAAAATAATTGAGGGCTGAATAAATGTCATAATGTGTTTGTTTGTTTGTCTTTCTTTTACGTCGAAACAGAATAACGGATTGGCGTGATTTTTTGTGTGGAGGCAGTTGAAGGGCTGAAGAGTGACATAAGCTACCATTTCTATACCGCGGGAGACTACCTCATTCCCACGAGAAAATACGTTATAAAACAACTCAAAAAAATATTTATGATCAGAATCTTATTTATAAACTTGAAACTTGGTATTAATTCACTACAATACAATTAAATAAATGTTTTCGCATTTTCTGAAATTCACCGCATAGCCCAATGGGGCTTCATTCATAATGATGAATTATAAAAAGGGGATGAAAGTTTGTATGATACAAGTTACCTTTACCGTTTTAGAGCTTTTTTGGGCAAGCGAAGCTGCGGGTATTACTAGTAACCACATAAATTTATTTCGAATATCTCGGAAAGAGCTCTAACGATTCGAATTCAAAATTTGTATTTAGGTTAAAGGTTTTGTTTTTAAGTCTATCTACGTAGTTGTATTAATAAAAAAGGACAAAAAACGGCTGGACTGATTTTGACAGAACTCACACTTTCACCGACCGATATATTATTATAACATAGCTAATGTTACAAAGAGTAACTTACGCTACTTTTATTTAAAAATAATAATAATTGAGGTACCGCTCAACAAAAAAAAAGTACCTACGGACGAACCCGAGCTAGTTAATAATACAAGACATCGACTAACCCGCTGCGTGTCGTTGAAGGCGCGCAGCAGCAGGCGCACGAGGTGGTGCACGGCGCCGTGCTCGCGCAGCGGCGCGTGGTTGGCGGGGCACAGCGCCAGGTTGCGCACCAGCCCCACCACCGCCTTCACCAGCGGCCAGCGCGACGGCGGCTGCAGCAGCTTCACTATTACCTGCCAGGTCATGGGTTTTTAATTAGGGATGGTGGTACTTGCTGGATTATTGTCACTGTCGCTTGGAAATGTACTACTATTTAAGAATTAAAACTTGTTGTTTAAGAATAATTAATAAATATTTTTATTATGTGAGTATTCAATATGAAGTAAAATGTCATGTCATACCAAAAATCATAACTTAAAAAGTGTATTTAAATATCTTCAAAAACTTTAAAGTCAATAAATAAAACATTTAAAACGGTCATCTCATATATATCTTGAATAAACTCGAAGCTAGGTATATGAAAACATCTGTTAATCCATTACAGCACTATACAGTAATTCAATTCATTTTTTTTATTAATAGCTTTAAAACTTGCCAGTTGAGCACAGATTACTTCGCCCATGTCTCATAGAATGGAGAAGACACAGCAGAGGCTGGTTGGTGTGATGAAGTAAACAAACATACAAGCTCTCTTATTTACAAAAATAATGTGAAGTGTAATTCTTGAAGTTATTTTTACTTTTGGCACAATTGAAAAAAATTATGAGAGTAAAATTTTTACGATGCACATCGATAACAAAAAACGACATGATGAAGTTAGCTGAAAGCAATATGATGAAGTTAGCTGCATTTCTATTACAGAGAGTTGTGACATACGAGATGAAATCTTTAGCTATTTTTGTTCCGTTACGTCAAAGAAATTAACTTTATACGTGCATACAAAAGTACACACACACGTTTCTTTTCTAAATAAATTAAATATCTCCTTACCGGCAATCCATAGTGCAGCCTAACGGCGTTCTGAGCCATCTCGCTCTCGACGTGGCGCGAGGTGAGGTGGCGCAGCGCGCACACGGCGGGCTCGGTGATCTCCTCGCGGTCGCCGGCCGACACCACGGTGCGCACCAGCGCGTCCACGCCGCCCGCCTGGCACACTGTCACCTGGAAATTATAAAGTAATTAGTATTCCCTAGTATCTCTATTGGTTACTAGCGACTCACCCTCGCTCCGCTCAGGTTCTTCCTTAGGTTGATTCCCCATACAAACTTTCGTCCCCGTTTTCATCCTTTTAAGGGCCGATTTCTGGGATAAAACGTACCCTATATCCTTCGAAGGATCTCGAACTATCTTCTTACCAAATTTCATCTAGATCGGTCCAGAAGTTTTTTGAGTTTATTAGCTACAAAAATACAAATCTTTCCTCTGTATAATAGTAGTGTTACAGATTAATAATTCCTAGCAACTCAGAAAAAAGGATGTATATCACAATGTTTTTTTTTATCAACCTCATGAACTCTAAAGACTTAAATGACTCATTACATTTTCAATTCAGAAAGATTAACATATTTTATTTATTTATAACACTTTATTTCCTCAAACAGTTTTACACTTGTTAACAAACATTTTATATATAACTTTAGTTTTACATAATAATTATTATTAATCGGATGCCTCTGTTGCCATATTACGAAAACACAATAATTATTGCAATTATTGTTTTCCTGTGGAAATAATGTTGACTAAAGTAATAATTTATCATTACACAAAATTTGTTTGTTTATTTCTTAGAAATTTAATTAATTTCTTAGAAATTTACCTGGAGGTGTTAAAATTGGTTAGTACTTCTTGTGTAAAGTAAACAGGTAAACAGACAAAAACTGCAATCTATTGTTTCGGGGTCTATATTCTATAATCTGTACACAACTGTTTTGTACCAGTTATTGTTTGTAAGAAGTATTTCATGTACAGATTTTGTTTTATTATTATTTAAATATACATATAAATTAAAAATAGCTTATTTTCAGAATTACTTACCTTATTGCGTTGGTTGTTACAAGTCAAGTTGGACAAGATTCCAGCAGCGCACGTCACAATGTTAACGTCGGTGGAGGCAAGCACTTGTACTAAGCTCTGAAGAAGAGCTTCCAAACCTTCAACCTAAAAGAATTAATTCAACCTAAATTAATATTTCTATGATTTCATATATACACTATATGTGCAATGTTTTTTTAAACTACATATTGAATGTACGTACAATGTGAGAATAAAATTGCGTAAATGATAAAACTGTTATTTTTAATAATAAAATATGTTAGTTTTTTTATTTTTTATATTATTAACAAACTATAACATTTTTCTGTATATGAATAATGTAGTTTGTTCAATTGAATTAAATTTTGGTTATGTGTTCTCCAGAATTCTTATCCAGAAGTCGGTGTGCTAGAATATTAGGAAGATAAGCCATAAAAACAAAATATACTTAAGTAACTCAAAAAAGTTTTTAAAAAACAATAAATAGTCTGATATAATACTAGCCTTAGTGGCAGCATCGGACAAGTTGCGTAAAGTCCACAGGCAGTTCTGCACCAGGCGGCCACTGGGGTTGCCAAGGTGCATGGCAAGAGCTTGCATGCCGCCGGCTTCGACTATCGCTGGTTTGTTGCTAGAGCAGACTGACAACACCTGCAAAAAATTATTTGTTTTTATTTATGTATGTGTATCTTTGGATATACTACTACTAACTACTATACATAAACCTTCTCATATTAAATTAGCAATTCTTGTATATATATATAAAAAATAATATTTAGTGTACCTCGGAAATGGCTCTAACGTTTTTCATCAAATTTTAAATTTTATATTAGATGAGGTTTTGCTTTTTAAGTGTGTAATAGGAAATAAACGCCATTTATATATCTTTTCAAAAAACGTGATATTATAAAAGTGCCGAGTGGAGCTCGGTCACCCAGGTTAAACATTTTATTAATGTACAACATGCCCAAAGTAATTTAACTACAAACAATGCATTAACAGGAAAAAAGGTGTCACTGGATATTAACTTATCAAAAAAAGGCAGATTATATTATTTGGAATAAACGTAACCATGTCTATGTTAGAATAAACTATGATTTTTTATCTTTTGTTTATTTGTATTACACTTTGGTCACAGTGTGTTTCCCTCCATGCTGACAACTATTAATTGAACAGATTATATGTGATTTTAAGACATCTGTCTGTCTCCTTAGAGTATCTTATAGAATTATAAACAGAAGAGAAAATCATAACTACTAATTTCTAGAGACTTTAACTTTGTAATTAAGTATATTATTATTTATTGTTCTGTTGATTATATTGTAAAATGTAAGTATTCCTTATTAAGCCTATTCTAATATTATAAAGAGAAAAAAATAGTTTTTTTGTTTGTGTGTATCAAATAGGCTCTGACACTACTGAAACGATTTAAAAGAAATTTGATAAGAAGATAGTTTAGAGACCCTGGGAAGGACATAGGATATAGTTTTTTTCCCTAAACAATCTTCATCTTAAGGGCGTGAAAATGGGGAAATTCTGTGTGGAGAAGCAACCTAGGGATGAACCTGAGTGAAGCAAGGGTGAGTCGCTAGTATTTTATAATGTTGTTCATGAAAATCTATTATTTGAAATAAACATTAGATTAGTCTTACCTTCAGAACTCTGGAAGTGGTCCACAGCAACTTTTCGTAATCATAAGAGCGCATGATGCGGACCAGCTCAATAGGTCCCTGGGAGGCAAGAATTATGAGTTTTGACTCTTGATTCCCATAAGCCAATATCTGCAGACAATCAGTGACAATTGCCAAGAATTTCACATTATTCCTTTGAAGCAGGGCAACCATCTTCTGTAAACCTCCAGCTAAGCGGACAGCCATTTTAGAACCATCTTGATGCAATAAGAGATTATGAAGAGTAGTTATTGCATAGAACAGTACTGATTCTACTGGAGAGCTTAAAAGTTTGACCAGAGCTGGAATTCCACCACTCTTGAAAATTGCAAGGAGGCCTTGTCTATGGTGTGACAAATTATGCAGAGTTCCTACAGCTCCTTTGGTTGTTTCGAGATCATTGCTGTTAGATATGGCGCGTACTAAAGCAGCAACCATTTGTGGAGAATTCATAATAGCATGTCGAGATGCTTCTTTCTTTGATAGCTGATGGACCATCATGGCAGCCTGTGACACTACTACTTGGTCTTCATCATTCAAGAGCTTAATCAAGTCAGGTATGGCCCTAGAAGACAAAATTCAATGTGATTTATAAAAATT
Organism: Brenthis hecate; assembly: GCA_951806755.1. Classification (NCBI taxonomy): domain Eukaryota; kingdom Metazoa; phylum Arthropoda; class Insecta; order Lepidoptera; family Nymphalidae; genus Brenthis; species Brenthis hecate. Next base: position 11,915,785 of record OX638258.1, on the reverse strand, counting down.
CAGTATTGCTAGCCATAATAATTAAATATATTAGTAGACAATTTATAAACAGTAAACACAAACTATTCAGTTTTTAAGAAGTTTTGTTTCAGAAAAATATGCTACCACCTGCATATTTTGAATATTCCCTTACGTACACCACATATTTATACTTGTAATAAGAATGTAATTATAGTAGTAACCAATATTTATTTAAAAAAAAAATTATATATTATCACCTTGTAGCCAAGTCAGCATCATCCTGGTAATTAATAAGATTAACAACAGCATGTTTCAACATCTGAGATGGTTCAGACAGTCTCTGCACAGCAGTTGGCTGGGCAGGATCCAACTGTGTGGAAGGGATCTCTATACCTTCTTCTAGAGTCTCGGGGAACATGGCAGCGCGGACACGTTGAGAGCGTGTCTGTGACAACTGCTGGTTCATGTCTATAAGTTAAAAGAATGATTTTATGTAAAATATTAGGTAGAAAAACAAACCAAACTCAAAAACTAAAATACTGTGTAAGTAAACAAATATTCACTAAATATAAATTTCAAATGGATTAGGATAAAAATAAAACCAAATATAAACTATGCTTATCTTAAATTATTCCTACTGGGATTGAATTTAAAAAAAAAGTTAGTGTTATCATTATCAAACTGTCCCGACAAAATTACGATTTGTAAGTCCAGTAGTTTCATCTGGACATTTAGCTAGTCAGTATGGGTATTTTTATGTGTAAAATATAGGTATCAAAAACATGTAGTAAACTAAGTATTGGACTTACCATCAACTTGTTCTTGGGTAAACCCTTGTGCAAAACCTTGATCAAGATCAAACATGAGTTGATCTCCTTCCATCTCGTCATCTTCTTTGCCAGTAAGTGATGGTACCTAAAACGAATGAAAATATTTTATTTCATATGCTAACGTATTTATAAATCACTTTGTTATTTTAATAACTCTCAGCCTCTACAGTTTTATTATAATATGTATAGATTACAGATGTATAAACTTTTTGGTTTTAACATTTATTCACCCAATTAAAGTAGTTTTGTTGTTGTTTGTTGTTTCTTTCGCCAGTTCTTCTCAGGTCAGAGGCTTCTTCTTTCTGAACTGGTAGTAGACTCATGACATTCAGTAAAAAATTGTAATAATTTAATGCTGAATAAAATATTTTGAATTTGAATTTTAATTTACATTTGTTTCAAATTGAAAAAGTCTCACTAAAATCCCTCAAAATCTTTTTAAATATGTATTTATTAAAACAGATTGATTATCAAAAATATGTTGATTTCGCTTCCATTATTACATATACAAATGGAACAGACAATTGTGAAAAAATAATATGATAATTTCCTGTACATAATTAAAAAAAAAACACAAACTGTTTACAGTTTAAATGTGTTTATTTATACAAACACATTTAAACTGTAAACAGTATAAATTTTATAATTAAAAGTTTAAATTTATACTGTTATCAGTATAAATTTATTAAGTTTCTATATAAACCTACAATTAGGTTTCCCAATATGTAAGTTTTAACAATGGAATCTTGTTTACCTGAGTAGCAGCTCCAGAGTTGATACCAGAGTCCACCAAGTATGAATTCTGCTGCCACATAAGGGTTTGCTGCTCCTTGCTTGGTGCCATGGGCACGTCAGACCCACCATAATTACTGTGAGACACTAGAATTACATAAAAACACATAATGTAAACTATTATACAGAGTAAAGCACCTTTTAATAAATCAATATATACTTATGAATATAAACCAACTATGGAGGACATTTTTCAATAATATATAATAAAGAACATAATGAAATATAGTATACAATTGTTAAGTTACAGCAATATCTATAGTATGAGTCATTACAAAAATCATGTTTTTAACTATTACTTATAGCCGATCTAGTCTAATTATAAAACAAAATTACTTACTCGTGCGACTCTGGGATGATGGTATCTGGTAACTCATGGTTCAGCGGATGCAACGATGCACCCTGCGCCTATAAAAAATAAACTATGAAAGCTAGTACACGACGCAATCTTGGCTATTGATTTATAAACAATCTAACAAAACATGAAAAAGAAACATCTTTAAAGTAAACTCAAACTTCTATCTACACTCTAATTGATGGAATTGACGGATATCTTGTGTTCTAAAGAAAATAAACAAAGTAAGTATCAGATCAGATGAACTAAATACCACACCCGACAATTATTAAAAATTGATTTTTTAGATACCTTACGGATGAATTCATATTAATACTATAAATACAACATTTAATACATACCGTAAAGGTTTAAGCCGGACACAATTATTAATACACGCTTTATCAAAAAACTTGGTAAATAATATAGCAAGTGCTTTCTCTACCTTCACCTAACCTGACAAGACAATATGGCGTCGTGTTCGGCAAATATCGTTTAAACTCGTTATTGACGGGACGCTTATTTGTTTTCTCGTTTTAACGTGCAGTAAAATTGCTATATCTATTTCTTTCTAGTTATATAAAAGTGTTGGACAAATTGATACTTTGCGATAACGTTCCTTTCTATGCATATTTGTAATGTAAAGCTAAATAATTCCTTTCGTATATATATATATATATATATATATATATATATATTATATATATATATATATATATATATATATATATATATTTCATTATATTATTTAGGTTTTTTATAATTAAAATTTACTTAAATTTCAAGTTATTATCTAATTGTTTTTAAAGTTAAATTGTGATCATTAAAAATCTCTATCTCGATTTTTTTAAATATAAGAGTTAAAACAATGATTATACAAATCCTTACGCTAATTCTGGCAGCTGATATCTTGTTACATGATAACTGATATTTGTATGATTTGCAGAAATGGCTTCCAGCCTTTTTGATATTTCAACTTACAGTCGTTTTAACTTATCAGAGAGTCAATCAGATATTCAAGTTTTCTTAAAACAATTTGGTTATCGAATAAAAAAACAATTAGCACGGCAAGAAGAAGGTGGTTCGTCTGGTTTTATCTCATTTGCTGAGAAAAATTTAAGCGTAACTGACATTAGATGGATTCAAGATAACCAAAAAAGATTTCTTGAAGATACTCCCAATGAGAACCTAGCTAGTTTAAATTATTTGTCGGAGACAGGATTCATTACCTCTATAGTTTATGACCCAAGTGGAGAATTTCTTGTAGTAGGTCATTCGACAGGTCTAATTCAGGTAAAAATATTACACATATTTAAATAAAATATTAATAGGTATTGTTCCTGTACATTTTGTCAGTCTACCGTCCTGTTAGATACTAGATAGCATATTAGGTATTATCATATTACTTAACATGCAGTAGGTATAGCCCACTTTTATTATTTGTTTTTGGACCGACTTCAAAATAGACGAGATGCTCAAATCGTCTGTATTTTTGTTAGTAATTTAAGCGATATCTTTTATTGTGAACCGATTTTAATATTTTTTTATGCATAGAGGGTTCCTACCGTGACGGTGATCTTAACGGTGGTCGGTCTCATATTATACACGACTCAAAACTAACACACCTAAAGGTAAATATGGTGTGATTTTGAAGTCGTGCCTTTTATTCTATTTTATGTATTGCATTTTATTATAATGTTAACACACCTTTCCCAAGTTTTAGAGTCTCCGAAATGGCATAAAATTACGTATTATCTGATAAATGTGGACTTAATTTTTTTTCCTGGTTTAAAGCCACAACCTAACTTAATTGAATGACCATGATTTTTTATTACATATGTATATCTTCAAACTCACTTTTTTATAAGAAACAGAATGCATCACCTTTTCCTTTAATTATTATTTATATACGAATAGCCTCATTTATATTATAACTAGCATGGCCCGCGGCTCCGCCCGCGTTCAGATGACCACTAACCAAATTCTTAGGTTTTACATATTAGTATCCTCTTACAATGCAGTTTTTGTATTTTTTCTCAGAAGTGAGATATTTTCCCGCGGTAAAAAGTATCCTATATGTTGACCCGGATAACCAGCTATCATCATACCAAATTTCATCAAAATCCCTCCATGGGTTTTTCTGTGATGCGGTAACAGACAGACAGACAGACAGACCGACAGATAGACCGACAGACAGACGAAAATTCTAAAAACTATAGATTCAGCCTCTGTATCGATAATAATGTCTATTTCAATAAGATTTTCCAAAAAATATTTAATGTACAGATTTGGCTTAGTTACAATTTTATTATATGTATAGATAATAGGTAATATACTTACTTATTGGTTTGTAATAAAAATCTATTATGCCATGAATAAAATATGGAGGAACAAAAGGAAATTCTTGGGGAATATGTCAACAACATCTTATCTTATTACAAAAATGAGGAATTTCCGAATATTTGGTATCCCTTGTTTTATTATGGCCATACGGAGGCACGTAATCGGTTTGCGTGGATAAAAGAAAACGAGAAGAAGTTTTTAAACAATACAAGAAACGAGATATTGTTCAATCGATGGTATTGTTCTGAATTGGGTGCCATAACGGCTTTGACCTACTCTCCTAACGGTGGCCATATTATTGTTGGCCACGCGTCAGGGATGATACAGGTAGAATTTGGCATATTGTTTAATTTTAGCAAACCGTTGTAAAAATGGACGTGTAAGGTTTTATTACATGTTGATTGAATATCCGTAGATGTACTTATACCATCATCTTCCTGCCCATTTCCCAAATTACTTAGGGTCGGTGCAGTAAGTCATCCTCTTCCACTCTCCCCTATTACTCGTCATCTCATCATTCACCCCTTTCTCGTAGATGTACTTATACTTAAATTATATTAAAAAAAAGAAATCGGTTTATATACCTAGATATTGTTATACTATACAAATGTGAATTATTTATAATTAGATCTCAGCTATTAATTTAGTATAACAATTTATTTTAAATGCATCTAACTTTATTAGATGCGGCATGGCAGTACGGGTGTAGTCCTTTTTACATTACGTAACATCCAGTTCCCGCCAAAACCTGTGTATGCTCTCAGATATAGTCGGGCAGAAGATAGAGTATGCTATGCGGCTTGCACAGATGGAGCAGTGTACCGAATAGAAATTCCTAACGTTAGTGCCTATGTATTTAAATTGGCAAATAAAAGTGAAAAATAAAATTTATATAAAACAAATTAAAATACTATATACCTACATACATAATAATATGTAGGTACCTACCATAGATATAATTAAATTAATTCTATACAATCAATAGAGACAATCAAAGTTTTTTAATAAGTTTTATTTTTACCTAAATTACTGACTAATACTTAATTCGTACTATTAAAAATGGTGCTAAGCTATTATTAATTAATTGTATTCTTAAAATCGCAAATCCATGTCTAATACACTGTTTATAATGTTAGTATAGTGATCTATACTAACATTATAAAGAGGTAAAGTTCGTGAATTTGTGACGTTTTAGGGGTAATCTTTGGATCTACTGAACCGATTTAGATGAAATTTGGTAAGAAAATAGTTTGAAACCCTGGGAAGGACATTAAAATACTTTCTATCCCGGAAATCATCCCTTAAGGGGGTGAAAATGGGGACGAAAGTGAGTCGCTAGTGTTCTATTAGAAGGCAAAATTTGTAATTTTGTTGGATTGTCGCAGTTTTGAAACTACTGATCTGATTCTGAGGACTCTTAGACTCAGATTATCAGAAATCTTAATAACTTTAAATATGTAGTCGAAAAAAACTGATCGTTGAGTTGCTTTATGGGCATACGTTTCTGAACGATTTGAAATAAAGAAATAAAATGTTTGTCGTCATGTTAATAATAAAATCAATTACTCTTCTAACATAGGTAATTTCCATTATTATAGCTATGCCCTTCAGTAGATGACCCTCCTGAATACTGCATTCGTGCAGATCCCGCTTTAGAATGCTTGAACACACAATTTTATGGGACCCCTGGAATTTCTTCCTCGTCTACACCTTTCATTACTCGTATGTATAATTAATAGTTATTGTATGTCGTCGTGTTTTCTTTTTCCTTTTCAAATTCAAAAGTAAATTTTATGATATAGTGTAAGTAGTTATGTACATAATTATTATTATAACAGAATATTATCCATGAAAGTTAAACTATTTTATCTACCTCATATTAAAACTACAAAATAACTCTAAAAAGGTAGGTTTCATACAAACTTTCATCCCCTATTTACCCCTTTATGGTATGAATTTCGAAATTTTTAATTGAGGAGCATTAAAACCAAGTTTCAAGAAATTCTGATATTAAATATTGTTTGGGTGGTATCATAACGTGTTTTCACATGGGAATGAGATAATCTCCCGCAGAAAAAATAGCCTATGTCACTCTTGCCCTCTGACTATCTGCACACAAAAAGTCACGCCGATCCGTCACTCCGTTTCGACGTCAAAGAAGGATAAACAAACAAACAAACAAACAAACAAACAAACAAACAAACAAACAAACAAACAAACACACTTTCACATTTATAATATTAGTATGAAAGTATGGATAAGATGTATAAAGTTAAAGTTTGATAGTATAAACCACGACTACAATTTTCTAGTCTATATAATCCCAACTCTAGAATAGATAGATAAATTATTATTTAAACTTACTGTAGCAAAATTGCAAATAAAAAGATTTTTCATGTTTATCTTCTTAACTCAGATCAAAGGTATTACAGTAATATTCGAGTAAACTATTATTTACTTTAGAAAGATCTCCAGCTCTCTCCTTGGACATAACAGCTGATCAGACGAAAATTGTTGTTGGTTATGCTGACACGTCCATAAAAGTCTACGATATGGAAACTCAAGAGGTTAATAAGTAGCCATCTTAATTTAAAGTAAAGAATTTTTAAGTGTTTCGTGACAAAGTACTCTCATTAAGCCTGTAAGTCATTTGATACACTTCGTAGTGTTGAGCTTTTACTTGTTTAACTTTGATATTTAAAATATAGATTATCAAATATATTTAAAAAAATATATTTAAGTATTTACAATTTATAAACTTATTCTAAATTGCGCTTTGCTAGATAAAGCTCTGCTGTTTTCATCATTCTTTATTTTTTAAAGTAGGTACATTCGCATACATATATCTTTTAAAAATTTAAATAGTCGTAGAAGTTTGCTGTATTTACATTTAGGAATTTATAATGATTGGATGTTTTATTAGAGTGTACATTCGTATTTTACCAATGTGAATAAAATACCCTCGTAAAGAAATGCCAATGAAATACGTCAGGTGTTAAATTTATTGTTATTAGCTCTTTAACATTTACATTTTCTAGTTACCGCTCACTGAATATGCATTAGTCTGCGTCTAGTGCTGAACAAGTGAATACAAAATGTATTTAATTAGATAATAATAAATATGATACACCAATGGAAATGGAATGTGGTTTACAATGCGACTGGTTGTTTTAACAGCTGCTGTTTATTATTATTAAAATGATAACATTTTGTTAGACCAGTATTGATGGTTGAATTAATCATGTATGTCTTTTTAAATATTATCCTGTGTGTATAGTTTTACCTAGGTTTACACTAGATACACTCGGGGCTCGTGCCCAGGGCGGCAAATTTTTTGAAGCGGCAAAATTCGGAGGGTGGGCAAAAAATCTCTTCGCGTTATCGAAAACGCTTTCTTAATTTTCAAAAAAAAAAATGAAAAAAATTAACTAGCAAATTTTTCGAAAAATTGAAATTATTATATAAATTATTTATTTTCCATATTTGAATAAAATTTGCATTCAGAAAAAATAAAGTTTATCAAAACTTTACCCATTTTACGCAAAAATTTGATAATAGGGCGGCATTTTTACTATATCCAGGGGCGGCGCTAAGATTGAATTCGGTCCTGTAAATAGTAAAACGACACATACGGAAGCTTGCTTCTTGTATTGGCTATCCTTCTTGATTACTTTCAGGAAATCTTTTTATTCAATTTTATGAATGTATTTTGAGTTAAAACAGCCCGTCTTAACTAATAGTACGAACTAAATGTCTATCAAGAGCCCAATATAAAGGTCATAATATAAAGTAAGATAAAATGACAAATTCTATTACAATATAAAAACAAAGCCGTAATGTAACCTTTATATTTGGAGTTTTACAGAAACGCATTACTTTATTGCTCGATTACAATAAACCGTCTTCATATAAGGCACACCAATGTAATCTCAGTTTATTGGCTATATCAGATAGGTTTTACGAGTTATTCGATAGTCCTTAGCACTTGAAACTGGGTCGCTGGTCAAGGATTTCGTTATCACGTTACAGCTCACACCGATGACGAAAATAACAAAATTACCCTTAGTTTACATGCGACATATACGATGATTTAGAGATAGCGATTACTTTTTCCATATCGGTGTATTTTGTTGCTTTAATATTAATATACTAGCATTGCTGCATTTTTGGTCCGCATTTTTGTGACCAAAAACCAAATTCTTAGGATTTACATATTAGTATACTCTTACAATGCAGTTTTTGTATTTTTTCTTAGAAATGAGATATTTTCCCGCGGTAAAAACTATCCTATATGTTGACCCGGATAACCAGCCATCATCATACCAAATTTCATCAAAATCGGTCCAGTGGTTTTCTCGTGATGCGGTAACAGACAGACAGACAGACTGAAATTCTAAAAACTATAGATTCGGATTCTGTATCGATAATAATGTTTATTTCAATTAGATTTTCCAAAAAATATTTAATGTACAGATTGGACTTAGTTACAATTTTATTATAATATGTATAGATTTATTAAGTAAATAGTTTATTTTTTATTTAAAGAACGCTGTCACTTTAATAATTTTTTTTGATTCTTTACTTCAAAAGAAAAACAATATGTGTGTAGCTTGTACTATATATGTGTTGGTATGTGAGTTCACCTGTTTTTCTGTTATGTTACCTACGAATAAATAATAATATTTATTCGTAACAAGCAGTAACATATACTGCTTGTTCATATTTAGCCTTACGTACCTATATAAAAAAATCGATGATCTATGGTATTAGGTGCTTAAGTATAGGTACGTTTCATTGTGATATACTATGTATGTACCTACTAAACTTGTAAGCTTATTATACTTAACAATTAATCATTGTAGATCATAGATAATTGTCATAGCTTTTATAGTTGACTCTTTTGTATGTATATTATCTATACATATAATAAAATTGTAACTAAGCCGAATCTGTACATTAAATATTTTTTTGGAAAATCTTATTGAAATAGACTTTATTATTGATACAGAGGCCGAATCTATAATTTTTAGAATTTTTGTCTGTCTGTCTGTTACCGTATCACGGGAAAACCACTGGCTAGATTTTGGTGAAATTTGGTATGATGATAGCTGGTTATCCGGGTCAACATATAGGATACTTTTTACTGCGGGAAAATATCTCATTTCTGAGAAAAAATACAAAACTGCATTGTAAGAGTGTACTAATATGTTAAACTTAAAAAAAATGTTTTTGGTCATCTTAACGCGGGCGGAGCCGCGGGCAATGCTAGTGTTCTATAAGAGTAGCAAAGCACGTTCTATCTGGGAGTGAAAGTTCTGTTATGCTCTTTCAGGCGGACCTAACGTACAAAGTGCACAAGTTGCGTCTGCAGTTCATTCCTAGGAAACTTCAAAGAATGCACTTTGGGCAGGTGTGCGCCTTGCGATGTCACGATCAAAAACCTTTTATGTTCGCGAGTGGAGCCTGGGATAATACTTTAAGAGTAAAAAATTGTTATTTAACTTACCTTTCACGTACAGATCTACTCATTAAAACGCATACATTATAGCTATATACACATAATTTGGTTTTTGTGATAATTTTGTTTAAATAATATTTTTTATATCATTGGAGCTCAACAGACTTCTGTTAAAAATACAATTCATAGAATTGTATGTTAGTTACAACAGTAAGGTGCCAAATTCAAAACCAAAAATAAATTTCATTACAAACTGGTTTCCAAAAAGCAAAATATATAAATTTTATTTGAACTTTTATACGTATTAATATCTCAAAGACATTTTACAGGAAGCGTTCAGCAAAAGTTTAAGCTGTGCTCTATCTAAATTGGTTTGGTTATCTATAAATCTGTCTAATTTATGTGTCCCTTAAAAGCGTTTGCCATGATTTAATAGAGCCATCAATCCTATTGTGACTTGATTAAGGTTAATTAAAATCAAATTCTTAGTAAAAGTAACACTAAACGAGTTATAAGTACTACCTGTACCTATATATACAACAACAGCTCCTCTACAAAATTAAATATTAATAATAATAGAACCCATTTTCTTTTGAACAAGCTTTCCTTTTTCACAGCTAGCGAAACACGTATTTTTATATTCACGTAAATATTCTTAAACGTATCAAAGGCTCCTGTAAATAATGTATTCTCTTTTAGAAGAGACAATACTAAATTTAACATTGTACGAAAAAAGATAACAAAAACGGTCTCTTTGACACAGGTCTGTGGTGGACATGACGATTAAATTAAACGAAGCTTCATCCCTAATGCCTCGTTTAAGCCCAGCGATGACCACTTGCCCACTCTTTAACTCTTATATATAAGAATATTTTTTTTATTTTTACATATTTCTGTACTTACTGACTTGGTAGTTACTAGCTCTAGTGAGATGAGTACACTTCTAAACGCTGCCTGAATAAAACATGGCGGACAACGACCGCTAACTCAAAGCGTCTCTTTCGAGATTAAAATATTTTAGTTAACTGTTCAAATTATTTATTAAGCGCTCTTTTACCGTTTTGATCCAACAATGAGTAGCGCTTGCACGGTTTTTAAAGAACAAACCTACTTTTATTAGTTTACGCTTTCACAAAATATTCTTTGTAAAGGTTTAACTAGTTGCACTATGTATTTGTTTTTGTTTGGTATTTCATGGTTTATGGCTAAAATAAAAATTTGATTGTTCTATCCGATTAACAACCGGGTTTTATTAAAATGAAATGCCAGACGAATTATGTTCATAAATTTTATATTCCTACAATTTTATGAAACTATTTTGTTGCAGATCTGGGATATAAGATGTAAAGTCGGATGCGTAATGACTTTCGAAGGGGTCAACATATGTAGTGATAGCATTGCTCTGAATGTAAGTGTCCATTAAATTTTATTTACCATCAAACTTTAATTTGAAGACAGGCGTAAGATAACGCCTTACAGCTTTGAAATTCATGTAACAAAATCTTTACATCTCTAAAATTTTACGACACATAAAATATTATATTACATAGGTACTTTAGGCAGTAAAATAAATAATATTGAATCTAATAATGAGGTCATAGTATTAAAGTTACAACTGATTTGTCTAATCTATAATATTAATAATTTTATCTGAATCAATACAATATGGAATTAAACACAATTCTGCTCTTTTAAAATATTGCTTGAAGTAATAAATTTATTTTGTTATGGTGGCTTTGTGCTAGTTCACTTTTAGCATTGGATTAGGCACTTTCCTTTTTATCCTTTGTCATTTATAGCAGTTATTTGCAATTCACACACTGGAGTATAGAAAAATTAGGTTAATGCTTCTTATTCTAGTATCTGATTTTATGTTCTAGACTTTTCTTAGTACTGACTTCTAGGTGACCTTTGATCTTCTCAACACTTAGATATCATGGCTTTATTTATTCAACTGCTGATATATTACCATGTAAGTAGTCTCGTCTCGATCGTAGTAACTTTTGTTGTTGAATTTTAATAGTAAAGTATGAAACTTTATAGAGATTGAAAGTAAAATATTATAAATGATGTTACTTCCATAATTTGAGTTGTTCTGGTTTACATTTTTGAGTACCTAGTTAGTTCTTTTGTCATGTGGTAATGGAATTATTATATAGAAATTATACGTGACACTTGCTGTCTGTGTCCAACTGGCACGCCTAAAAGCCAAATAACAAAGAATTGAATAAAAAAAATTCTTAAATAAGTGTTTTTTTCTATATCTTTATATTTTAATTTTATTTTTATACTAGCGACTAGCACTTGCTTCGCTCGGGTGCGTCCCTAGATGTTAAACTGCCTATACTGCTACTCTGTCATACTCTATGTACAAAATTTCATAAACATTCAGCCGTTTCAGCGTGAAAGCGTAACAAACATCTGTGTGTGTGTACATACAAACATTTGTAATTATTATAGTAGTCAGATTAAAAAAAATGCGTAGCGACGCATAAAGATGTTAATAAAAATATGGTAACACAATGTACTTTAATTGTAATTACAAAACCTAGGTAAGTGTTACCAAAAAAACACATCTCAAGCCTTCGTTAAGTGTTCGTATATAAGGACAATAATAATAAAACACTAAATGCTGTTAAGGCAGTGGTAGCCCAGTGGTAACGTGCTCGCTTGGGAAACCGAGTGAAGCGAGTTCAAATCCCGGGTCTCGCACTTCTGATATTTTCATGTGCGAATCATTTCCAACATGATTACCACTTGTCTTAACGGTGAAGGAAAACATCGTGAGGAAACCTGCATGTCTTAGAGAACTTAGCAAGTTTTCGAAAGACATGTGAAGTCCGCCAACCCGCACTTGGCCAGCGTGGTGGACTATGCCCCCCCCCGCCTCCCCCCCCCGCCTCCCCCCCCCCGTATTGAAGGGAGGCCCGTGCCCAGCAGTGGGACGTTAAAGAGGGCTGAATACATACTAACTGCTGCCGTCGACATCTGTAACTCACTACGATAATTCGGTTAGTCATTACGACGAAAACAAGATATTTTTTATCAAACATTTTTACTATTTTCCCATTTGTATTAGTTGCTATATTGCTAAACGCTAACGTACACTTAAACTTATTGAGTACTTACTCGTCCTTCATAGTAATTCTGATGCTTTTGTTATTTTTGGATAACTTACATTATGTAATATGGAAAAACTTAGACAAAAATAATAATAAACTTAGATATAAAGGTTGACATAGTATCGTTTAAAAAAAACATACATCAACAATTATCATCGGATAATATATAAAATGTAGGCATTAACTTGACTGAATTTATAGTACAGTTCCTTTCAATGTTTCAGAAGATTAATTAACGCAAACATAAAGAGACGGCGTGGCGAGGCTTTTCCGCTGTATATTGTATATATTTTCGTAATAATAAAGCCGTTTTCGTATATTTAACACATTACATGGATTTTGTGAGATTAATCGAAAAATACGTCGGATTTTACTTGTACCGTGAAAGCAAGTGATAAATGAAGACTGTTATGAAATTACCCTCGTGGTATTCACATCGTGTGCTAAATATATAGATCGTGATAAAGAAAATGCCTGTTTTAGCGTAAATGTTTAAAGCATCGTTAAAATTAAACGGCCGTTAAATTATATTAAATTGTATCTAAGACGTGTGAATTAAATCTAGTACTGGTGATGTATAAAGAAATTAATTCAAAACGTGAAACTATTCTAAATGATCGGCTTAAAGTAAATGTTTGTAAGAAGATTAATGATTTAATTAAATTTACTTGAATTTGCCTATTTATCTATACGTATAATAAAATTGTAACTAAGGCAAATCTGTACATTAGATATTTTTTAGAAAATCTTATTGAAATAAACATTATTATCGATACAGAGGCCGTATCTATAGTTTTTAGAATTTTTGTCTGTCTGTCTGTTGCCGCATCACAGAAAAACTACTGGAGGGATTTTGATGAAATTTGGTATGGTGATAGCTGGTTATTCGGGTCAACATATAGAATACTTTTTACCACGGGAAAATATCTCATTTCTGAGAAAAAAATACAAAAACTGTAATATAAGAGTATACTAATATGTAAGACCTAAAAATTTGGTTTTTGGTCATCTGAACGCGGGCGGAGCCGCGGGCAATGCTAGTCTCAAATATAGTTTGAATATTCAATAGAGCTATGCTATAATAGTTAAAATTTGGCAGTTGGTTTTAGTAAAAATAGTCGTAGTGACCTTCACACGTGCAGCGAAATAATAACTCTTTCTTTGGTGTCAAAAAATAAAACACCAATCTGAATCTTAAGCAGCGCCTCTTGGTATAGTTGGTAGCACTTGATATTTATACAGCTAAGACAACGTAGTTTTAATTAAAAACTCCACCTTTGTTGTGAACTTCGTCTCATCCAGTTCTGTCCCTCGTTATCAACTTTGACGTTCTCTCATAGTTCGCTTAGAGCCTTTGAGGTATATTATTTTTAATACTTTTCATTAGTGTGTGCTCGTAAAGAACTTATTCGTCTACCCCGCTATTTTGTATTTATAACGTCTTTTCTAAAGAGATTATAGAACCCTCCGTTTTGTTAAACTTTATTTGGTACTAGCATTGCCCGCGGCTCCGCCCGCATTCAGATGACGAAAAACCAAATTCTTAGGTTTTACATATTAGTATATTCTTACAATGCAGTTTTTGTGTTTTTGTATATTTTTTTTCAGAAATGAGATATTTTCCTGCAGTAAAAAGTAGCCTATATGTTGACCCGGATAACCAGCTATCATCATACCAAATTTCATCAAAATCTGTCCAGTGGTTTTCCCGTGATGCGGTAACAGACAGACAGACAGACAGACAGACAGAAAGACAAACAGACAAAAATTCGAAAAACTATAGATTCGGACTCTGTATCGATAATAATGTCTATTTCAATTAGATTTCCCAAAAAATATTTAATGTACAGATTTGACTTAGTTAGAATTTTATTATATGTATAGATTAAAGGTCACTGAGTGGAGCGCCTTTATTTAATCGAGCAAAACTAATTATAAACGCGTTCTTTATACTACTGCCCGAGAGATTTATTCTCGGAATTCGGTATGTAATTTTATTCCGGTAAAAATGTTCTTCTAAGGAATTAAATTTAAAAATTCTATCGTTCGCTATAAATGCTCAAAATGTATTTGAGGTTACCTGTATACATACATAAGTAGATATAGGCCACATAATTTTTGGCTACTTCTTTCGTTTATTTTATTTGAATTTATGATAGAGGTATATGGAATTTGAATTCTATTTAACCGTTCTGTGTATTAGTTTTTGGGCTTGGAATTTGTGGAACTTCATACCACGGGAAAATAATGTTAATATTTTTATATAAGAATTATATATATACAAATTTTCTTTCATTTGGTATAATAAAATGTTTACCTACATTGTATAAAATTTATTACCTATTGTATTGTATCTGTGCTTTTAAAATTATTAACTTAATAAACGACAGCAAATTTTAGAGAGATCACTGCATTGCCGGAAGCTGGCAACCAACAGAGGCCCTTACAGTGTGGGACTTAGTTGCCAAGAAGCGTTTGCACGTCGTAAGAGTCCAGAACAGACGTCCTGATGTAGACGGTGAATATATCTATGCGTGTCAATATTGGAGATCTAAACGAGTAATTATAATGCATCTTTGTAATCTATCTTTTCATACTTGGTCCTTAAAATATTCCTCGAAGTGAAAGAATTATTCATAGTTGTTCGTTCTGTTTGCTACTAAAATTGAAATTTATTTGTGTCTTTAATCGTAGCATGTATTCTACATAATATATAATCAATATTGTTAAAAGGAAGGTCGTGTAATTTTTCATTATCTGCAATAAATACTAAGGGATAGCAAACAAAACCGCCTACCCTGTTCTTGTTATAGTATACCTATTACCATATGCTTTTGGAGGCCACCCACTTACATTCGTTTGTCATGGTTAACTGTACTTGATAATTACATCATGATTAAACTAAAAAAAAATCTGTAAAAAAAGAACTTCATTTAAAGGTTTATGTAGTTATATCAAAATTAATTGATTGTTTGGCTTATATTATAAGAATAATTTCTATAAAAAACGTGTTGAGCTTTTAAACTTTACATTTGTTATTTAAAAGCTTACATTGTACGTACATATTTTTTTATATTGTAATAAGATAGCTAAATATTAAAAAAAATATTATCGTTATATCCTTACATTCTGTTTTATAAAATGATATAAATTGTTATTTTAATTATCCCACTTGGACAACATTTCGGGCGGGTTGTTTTCCTTTCATTTCGAGAATATTACTAAGTACGGTGTAAGCTTAAGCTTATGCTTTGTAAAGTTGACTGTGGTCTTGCTTGAATATTATGTGGATAGTTCGATTCAACTTGCCCAAGTTTTGGACGTTGAAATGTTAATTGCTTTATGTAGATAAAGGTACTCGGGTTGTGATTTAAATAAAAGCTCCTTTAAAAGAATAGAGCGCGTATGTTGAATATTAAAAAAATCTCAATCGAGCTTGATAGAAACAAAAAAAAAACAGCTTAAAATTTTGTATCTATCCGTTTTCAATAGCTTTTTTTCAAGTACATCAATGGAGCTTTTTTATTTCTTTTTTATCAATCTGACTTAAAACTTCGACAAGTATTATTTGGTTTGATTAAGAGGATCTAATATACTTTGAGAATGTCGAACACATATTTATATAATTGTGTAAAATGGCAAAATGTATGAAGTCGTTTCAAAAATTAAAGTAATTAATAAGTATTTAAAATACTAGACACACAAATAAAAATATTACCTTATATTTGAACATTTAGAACCAAACATTTGTATTGAGCATAATAAGTGGACAAATTTTTCAAAGGTTTTTTTTGTAAAGAAATAAGGAATAGATGCTGAATGATATAAAGTAATAACTAATTTAACAAAAAATGAATTATTTTAACTACTTATCAAGCCATATTCTTTATATATCGTATTTTCAATTTAAATTAAATCTGTTCTAGTTCAATCGTAAGGGCAAGTACGCCATTATAGGCGGCAGTGGGACCAATTGCGTTGAAGTAATCAACCTTCACAATCGTTATATTGCTTGTTCCTACGAAGCTTCGGGCACAATACTAGCAGTAACTAGCTATGCGGACAAAATAGCCTTTGGTGGGACGGCTCCAGTGCTAAATATTGTTAGCTTTCATGACCCAAAACACGAGAAATACAAATCTGAAGAACACTCCGAATACGATTTTAACATTAAAGATTTTACTTGGTTCGATGAAATTGAACATACTCATAGTTCCGTTCGAGCCCAAATTAAAACGGTTTCAGCAGTCAGCCAGCCGTTATCAACGACGAGCCAACATATAGTTTGAAGTTTATATCCTATGTATTTGTTTAGTTGTAATTATTTTGAATGCAATAAAAGTATTAAAACATTCTACATTCAATACATTTTATCATAATATAAACTATATGTATGTATGTGTGTAATCAACTGCATGTATTTACATTATACTAGCAGAACCCGCGGCGCTTGCACTAAAATTATAAAAAAAAATCTAAAAATGTAGGTTTCATACAAACTTTTATGCCCTATTTACACCCATATGGGATGAATTTTGAAAAACGCTAAAACACGTATTTATTTAATTGCATTGAAGAACATTAATAGCAAGTTTCAAGTAATTCTAATTACAAATATTTTTATGTTGTATTATAACATGTTTTCCCGTGGGAATGAGATAATCTGCCGCGGTAAAAGAGTATCCTATGTCACTCTCCAGTCCTCCAACTATCCTCATAAAAAAAAAATCTCGCCACTCCATTATTCCGTTTCGACTTGCAAGAAGGACAAACAAACAAACAAACAAACAAACAAACAAACAAACAAACAAACAAACAAACAAACAAACAAACAAACACACTTTCACATTTATAATATTAGTATGGACTTTTAAAGAATTTTTTTTTGAATAATATTCTTTTTCAAGATAGTGTTTTGGTTTGTTGTAATTTTTTTTTATTAAATCACTGACTTGTGTTTTGCGTCAAATTGAAATTGTAGAGTAATTGACTTTTTCCAAGTAGATAAGAACAATATGTGTCTTACCGTTTATTCTGCATTTTACCATTTTATAATTGTCCTTGGTAGTGGTAGCCCAGTGGTAACGCGCTCGCTTGGGAAACCGAGTGAAGCGGGTTCAAACCCCGGGTCTCGCACCTCTGATGTTTTCAAGTGCGATTCATTTGTAACATGATTACCACTTGCCTTACGGTGAAGGAAAAACATCGTGAGGAAACCTGCATGTCTGAGAGAACCTAGCACGTTTTCGAAAGACATGTGAAGTCCGCCAACCCGCACTTGGCCAGCGTGGCGGACTATGGCCTGATCCCCCTCGTACTGAAGGGAGGCCCGTGCCCAGCAGTGGGACGTCAAAAAGGGCTGAATACATAATTGTCCTAACAAAGACAATGATGTTAATATTTAATGTGCGAGAAAAAACTATGACAGTAAAATAACTTTCTGTCGAATGACGCATGACAGCAAAGTATAGCGCTATTCTCAGTTATTCACGCACGCAAATCACCCATCATGGTGGATGGAGGTAATCAGTTTTAATTTTTCCAAAGAGAAACTCGTATTTTAGAAGCCAGCATACGATCAAAATTTATTATCGTTCGAGTTAATATTCACTTGTTTTAACCGAATTTGTGCGATGTCGCAGTAACAGTAAAGTTAATTGCATGATGTATCTCAGTTAAGTATTATTGGCTTAAATTAATAACTGTAGGGGTCTCTACAGTTTTTAATTTATATTGTATTTGACATGAAATTGACAAAAGGATTAAATCATTATTGTTTACGCTAATGTTATTTTATAGTAGGTACCTACTTATCAGAATCATAATAAAAATGCAACAGCTTTGGTTGCAAAAAGACATTGCAGGGGTTTTGTGTTTTTTTTTTGTTACATAAAATGTTCCGCTCGAAACAGCTACTAGAAGAGATTATTGTGTGTCTGCATTGTACACTCGGTTGAAACTACAATGACAAATAAGTTAGAATTTAAATGAAGAAAGCGTTTTTCGAACGCGAATTCGTATGCCGGGCGTTGGTGAACTTTCAACTTTTACCGATTATGTAGCGCGGGATTTTACCTCTACATGCCACCCTGTGGGGAGGGGGCGCTTTCCGTACTTGGAGCGAATATTTACAGCGCAACCTAAATATAGCGTGCCGCTGCTCAGCTGGCACGGAGAGTGGGGGTAGGCGGGTAAACACACCCCATCCACTGCTTGCCGACAGAAGGCTATTTGGGCGCCGCCTTCGTAGATGAACGGACGTCGCTCGTTTAATGCAAACGTACCGCGGCCATGACCGCTTCAAGTGCTGGGGTGGACGCTCGCGGTTGCAATAAAATCGCTCTCAAGGTTACGATACTAGGATTGTATGCTCTAGAAGATTACGATTTACATATTACATATTTCATTATTATTTAAAGTATGGCACTTGAAATTAAACGTGCTTTTAATGATAAATCGGTTCATGTAGCTTTTGATTTAATGTTATAGGAAGTACTTTTAATATCTCGTATTATAATTTTATAAAATAAATGCCTTTGTATATAATGACCTAATAAAACTTCAAAGGGCATGTTTTGCGTACGTAACTTTCAGAATTCCATAATCGGCATGCGTCGGCTTCCATATTTTTGCCTTGTAATAAATATTTGTGTAGCTTCATTCCATCTTTTAGAATGTGGCTGACGTTTCATAGCACCTTAGATCAAGAGTTCGATTCATGTGCAAGGTATTTAACCTTACAGATGATTATACTGATCTAGCTTAGATAATTTATTTAAAATATTTATTGTAGCAAAAAATTTAAAAACAGAATAAGTTAATATAAAAGGCACTGCGTGTGTCCTCCATAAATAGAGCCCATAGAAATAAAAAAATTATTTTCTATTACCATTTATGTCATTGCTGCTTTAAATGTTATTTTAAAATAATAATATTTTTAATTCTTTTGTATTTTAACAATTTTGTTTTTGTTTTCTTATTTAAAATTATTCATAATGATTTATATAAAGTATGTATTCGTAGCACTTACTTGAGATAAAATGACAAAGGTAAATTAAACTTTTAGTAGCTTTTAGAGCTATAGTGGCAGTTTTTATGCATTGATAGTTATACTTTTGCTAACTATGATGTAAAAGAGCACTTATTTTTAATGCTCATATAACGAATTCAGAACAAAGTTAACGCAAAATGGGATTTCTAACAATGACAGTTTGTTTCCTGAAAGCGTACATATTTGGGACGTTTTGCTTAATTTTTTGCAAATTTTGCTTCGTTATTTCCGTGTGTCTGAGGAGCATTGCAACGCAACTAGTTTTTTACGTATAGAATTGTTAACAGGACATACTAAAAAGGTTGGAGTCAGGAGCTTTTGTTAATTTAAAATCTTCTCAATCGAGTTAAAATGAAAATTTCTACACTAATAATTTGTAGAAGAGATTTATTCAAGTTCTAGCGAGAGATAAAGTTTAGTAAGAATTTTATACCTGACAAACCAAGACGTGATGAATTAGCTTTAAAATTCTTACTTTTATTGTAGAGTTATAACTGAATGTATTTATTTTATCCAATATTTAGTTTATTATTTATATCTTGTTTTGTTATCGTGATTATATTTCTGTTTAAGGAAAGTGGACTTTAAAAAAAAGTAACAATAAAGAAAAAATATAATGAAAAAATATAGGTATGTTAATTACTATTTTATTCGTCATATTAAAGTATCATACATGTAAGTAATTATGAATATTCAAATACATTTATACACTCTTTCCAACATTGTAACATAAAATATTAAAAAGCTTAACGTTAACTAAGAGAGAGAGTTATCACAGAATTGCTTTCAAACGGGAGCTCTACGTTTGACGTAGCACTTAAAATCTCAAGAGGATATAGGTTATGTCGAAGCCACCGGAAAAGATATATCGAGTAAAATATAAAATGTACCACCACAAATCGTAGATACAAAAATGTTTTTCGTTTTTACTTGAAATAAATGATTAAATTATTAATTATAATTATAAAAGTTATTTATAATCAAAATAAAATAATAAGTGCCTATGTTATAGCAAACAACGAATCTGGTTTAATAATAATTACATACAAGCACAGCTGATATTTTAAGTTCTTTTATAAGAGAACTAGCATTGCCCGCGGCTCCGCCCGCGTTCAGATGACCAAAAACCTAATTCTTAGGTTTTACATATTAGTATACTCTTACAATGCAGTTTTTATGTGTTTGTATTTTTTCTCAGAAATGAGATATTTTCCCGCGGTAAAAGGTAGCCTATATGTTGTATACCCGGATAACCAGCTATCATCATACTAAATTTCATCAAAATCTGTCCAGTGGTTTTCTCGTGATGCGGTAACAGACAGACAAACAGACAGAAAGACAGACAGACAGACAAAAATTCTAAAAACTATAGATTCGAACTCTGTATCGATAATAATGTCTATTTCAATAAGATTTTCAAAAAAATATTTAATGTACAGATTTGACTTAGAATTTTATTATATGTATAGATGATAATTTTCTAAAGATAGACATTAAAATACACTCACTGCGTATATATTAAAATAAAATCATCACTAAATTAATACAGAAAAAACTACATCTAAATATAAACGTGTATTATTTATGTCGTAAAGAAACGGTAGTTCGTAGCGGGCGTAGCGGCGTAGAGGGGGACTAGCTGCATCGATCGCGGGCCGTGACCTTGACACGGCCGCGTTCCCGGATGTGCCCCTTGCCTAGTTGCGCCATTGTCGCTCACAGCTTTTATTAGCCCCGGATTTTATTTAGCTCATTCAATTGAAGCTCAATTGTAAAAATAAAATATTATTTTAAGTTTGTTATATTATTTATAGTTTTACTAGGTATAGTAATTTTAGGGATTATATCAATTTGGATGGAAAAAGGCGAATAATAAAAAAATGATTACTTCTTTTAATACTGTTTTTGGTTAAGAAAGTCAAGTTTATGAATAATTTAGTATTTTGATTGTCATTAAGTTTTTTTATATATTACTAGCATTTCCCGCAGCTCTGCCCGCGTTCAGATGACCAAAAACCAAATTCTTAGGTTTTACATATTAGTATACTCTTATATTGCTATACTGTTTTTGTGCCTATTTTTTCTCAGAAATGAGATATTTTCCCGCGGTAAAAAGTATCTTATATGTTGACCCGGATAACCAGCTATCATCATACCAAATTTCATTAAAATCTGTCCAGTAGTTTTCTCGTGATGTGGCAACAGACACACAGACAGACAAAAATTCTAAAAACTATAGATTCGGACTCTGTATCGATAATAATGTCTATTTCAATTAGATTTTCCAAATAAAATATAAAGTACAGATTCGACTTAGTTACAATTTTAATTATATGTATAGATAGTGTGATATTTTTTTCTTACACTAATAACATAAAAATATTATTATTAATTCAGAAACGCTTTGCCCGTGAATAAATATAAAAAATAAATCATATTTAAATTTCCGCTATTACGTTGAAAATGAATCTCTTAATTTTATTACATTAAGGAAACATCCATAAGCAGAAACATTAAAAGAACCAACAGTCCCTCGAGAAATTGTACATATAAATTGAAATTTTATCTTCGTAAGGTAACTTTAATAGAATTTAGGTACTCTGGTTTATAAGGAAATTATAATTTATAATATTTAAGGTTTTGCTTATAATATTGCAACTTATTTTTTATTATTTTACGCGCTTGCTTGGGAAACCGAGTGTAGCGAGTTCAAATCTTAAGTCTTGCGCTTCTGATATTTTCATGTGCGATTTTTTTCCTACATAATTATTACTTGCCTTACGGTAACGGAAAACATCGTGAAGAAACCTGCAAGTTTGAGAGAACCTAGCAAGTTTTCCAAAGATATGTGAAGTCCGCTAATACACACTTGACCAGCGTGGTAGACTACGGCCTGATCCCCTTATACTGAAGGGAGGCCCATGCCCAGCATTGGGACGCTAATAAAAACTTTTTAACAAAAAAATAAAAACCGACTTCAAACAAAAGCACTAAAAAGTGAAAAATAACTGATTGGTAGTTTTCATTTACTATACATACCTAATCAAATATTTTCGAAGTCGGTGTGCTTTGCTTTGTATGGGCTGGGACCGATTTCAAAAATATTTGATTAGGTATGTATTTAATAGGTAGGCTTTAATTACTTAGCCAAAGCACACCGACTTCGAAAATATTTGATTAGGTATGTATAGTAAATGAAAACTACCAATCAGTTATTTTTCACTTTTTAGTGCTTTTGTTTGAAGTCGGTTTTTATTTTTTTGTTAAAAAGTTTTTATTAGTGCTTTTGTTTGAAGTCGGTTTTTATTTTTTTGTTAAAAAGTTTTTATTTTTCCCTTTTTAGTGTAGACAGTAGTAGCAAAGTAAGGATTCTAGCGTGTTAGGCTTGTCAAATCAAACAATATAAGCCCAAACCCAAAGTATCTACTATTAGCCGTTGAAGAGTTCCACCTATCCACCTTCTGGCCTTGCCATCCGATCAGGTCAACAACACCGAACCACTGTACTATCAACGGAAATAGAAATACTTGCAAAGTTTCAAGTCAATATGACAATTAGAAGTAGGTTAAATTCATCATTAGTTGTTTTTCCACCCTTAGGGGTGGTATTTTTTTTTGAAATTTAAATGGGACCAATCTGAAAGTATACCCTTTCAAACAAAACAAAAATTGTCCAAATCGGTTAATAAATGACGGAGTTCTGAGGTAACAAAAAAAAAACAGAGTCGAATTGAGAACCTCCTCCTTTTTGAAGTCGGTTGAAAAAGGCTGAATGCAATACCTACATCTTTGCAAATGATAATTAACTTTTGCTTTGCAATTTATGTTGCTATGCGTACTAACAACAACAACGAATAACTATATTAAATAATGTTTACAATTTCATAAGCACATTACTCAATTATTGGCTTGATTAAATAAGTCATAAGTAATAAAAGATACCAAGTTTAATATTCAGCATAACTTAGCAAGATAATATGTTTGGCCGGTGATAGATCACGGATGTATGGAGAATCATTAAGTTTTACAATTTGTAAGGAAGGGTAAGGATGTAAATTATAATTATTGCTTTAATCTGTATAATTTTCATTAGTATCATATTCCTTATTTACATTGTTAAAAAATATATAAAACGTTTTCGAATTTTACCCTAAAAAGAGGGTAAAAATATAATTTAATTGAGTTTTCAAATGGCCTTCATTTGGTTTCAAGTAAATTCGGCGCTTTCGCTGTTAGAAAAATGTAAAGTCGCGACCACGACCGCACTAAATCTTATTAAGAAAACTTAAATGAAAACTCTCTAAATACGTAAAGTTTACGAAGCCATTGTTGTTATTTCATTTATTCTGTTTAGATTACTTTTTATTATCTGCATGTGAAATAACATAGGAAAGGTGTCAAAGAATTACATGAAAAATTAAATAAATCTATTTGCTATACAATAGTTGATAGTCCATACTGATATTATAAGTGTGAAAGTGTGTTTGTTTGTTTGTCCTTCTTTCACGTTGAAACGAAGTGACGGATTGGCGTGATTTTTTGTGTGGAGATAGTTGCAGAGCTGGAGAGTGACATAGGCTACTTTTTATTGCGGGAGATTATTTAATTCCCACGAGAAAATACGTTATAATACAATCCAAAAAATATTTATGATCAAAATTACTTGAAACTTTGTATTAATGCGCTTCAATAAAATTAAATAAATACGTGTTTTAGTATTTTATGAAATTCATCCTATAAGATTTTTAAAATGACTTTTTTAAAATCAGACTGGTAGTAAAAAGTTATACCTATAGATATATTTTTTTTTATTTTCACTTTATAATATTATTGATATTTACACAACATGAAATTTTCAGCGGTGCACAACCAGTACCTACGGACGACATGCGTTCTTAAGCTAATTTATGCAAATACATGCTATCTGGCCGCGGGCGAGGGAATAGCAATATGCTAATGTAGTTGCGCATGATTCGCGTATAAATCCTAGGATATCGCTCGTTATGAAATATGACTTGTTTCATAATTTAGAACTTGTGGATAACGCCGAAGCTACGCTATATGTCAGATTCAATGCCTCGTCGAACAAAATGAAATACAATAATGAAATACAAATTGTTACAATTTTATGTATTAAGTAAAATTCTGTAATTAATTATATCAAAAATTAAACGAATTACTGTCAATACATTATAAACGATTGTAAGCAATGAAACCTTTTTTTTTTTTTAACGTTGGGAAATGCATTTACGCACGAGGTGTGGGACTCACCGGCAAAGCCAGTACTACCCACTAAAACCCAACAAAACCTTCCCCCGTCTTAATGGGGCGTCGCAGGATCGCTTACGCATTCAACTACGACGCCCCGACGGCAGGTCTGCCTAAGCAGACCACAACAACCACGGGGTTGCTCCACAGTCCACTCTGCTATCAGAGAAGTACCAGGAGCAACCCGCATGGTACACCGCCCTCCGAAGAGGGCCACCTCCCACCGCCCACCGAAGTGGACCACCTCCCTGTGCGTTTCTTGGCTTCGCGCCCGGTTGGGTTGCCGGGCACTACTGAGCCCCCCCACCACGACAAGGTGAACGCACGTTGGGGGGGAAGCAATGAAACCTAAGCTAACATTGAGGGAAGATCAACACAAACAAACCTTTCTTATTTGTAACACAAAGCGTAGTATAATTGTGTCGGTCAGATAAAATTAAACGGTACCTCTTCCAAGTCATTAGTTGTGAATTTAACGAGTTGTTAAAAATAAAAATTTAAAATAATCAAGTGAAAAACATCTTTAACTAAATCATGTAAGGGTTAAATTCTATTGCAACGGTCTCATAAGTAGGTGGTATTTTATTGTTGGTGTATACTGTCCGTTTTCAGTTTGGGGTTAGATGGTTAGCCGCGGAAATTACCTTTGTTCCATGCTTCTGTTACGGGGGCCTCGATCGTGCCCAGCCAGCTTAATGTATTTTAAATGAACGAATCAATTATGTATGAGTAAAAGTATACTATGTGAAAATGAAGGGGGTCCGTTCATCCATTTTAACGCGCCGCTACATTGTTAATTTATTTGCATGCACTCGTTTAATTTTCCGAATCTGTACATTAAATATTTTTTGGAAAATCTTATTGAAATAAACATTATTATCGATACAGAGGCCAAATCTATAGTTTTTAGAATTTTTGTCTGTCTGTCTGTTACCGCATCACAGAAAAACCACTAGCCCTCTAGTGGTTTTTCTGTGATGTGATTTTGATGAAATTTGGTATGGTGATAGCTGGTTATACGGATCAACATATAGGATACTTTTTACCGCGGGAAAATATCTCATTTCTGAGAAAAAATACAAAAACTGCAATCTAAGAGTATACTAATATGTAAAACCTAAGAATTTGGTTTTTGATCATCCGAACGCGGGCGGAGCCGCGGGCATTGCTAGTATATCTATATTATTAATTTTACACTCAGCTTATTTAGTACAAGTATTTTTAACAAATACACGTATTGATATCTATTTATGTAGTAGAATGTTGATCAAAGTTTATTTTAGATGTTACATAATTATCAAATAAAATGTAAATGTATTTAATAAACTAAAAACCTTTTCACTGCATAGTTATAAAATCATCTTTCAGAGCTTTTTTTATTAATATGAATAACGGAATTAATATATGTCGAAACCTAAACCATTATATTGAATTTACATAGTTATTGCGTGGGTTGAAGAAGTACCGTTTCATTTTCCTTCAACGTATTGCGGTGACATACATATTTAATCAAAAGCAATTTCCTAAGTAATAGTGACTAGAAGTACTTATATATTAATATATTATTTAAATATATCTGTTATATTTAAGCTAAGTGAATAGTCTATACATATAATAAAATTGTAACTGAGCCGAATCTGTACAAGAAATATTTTTTGGAAAATTTTATTGAAATAGACATTATTATCGATACAGAGGCCGAATCTATAGTTTTTAGAATTTTTGTTTGTCTGTCTGTCTGTCTGTCTGTCTGTCTGTCTGTCTGTCTGTCTGTCTATCTGTTATCGAATCACAGAAAAACTACTGGAGTAGGGTGATAGCTGGTTATCCGGGCCAAAATATAGGATACTTTTTACCGCGGGAAAATATCTCATTTCTGAGAAAAAATACAAAAACTGCAATGCAAGAGAATACTAATATGTAAAACCTAATAATTTGGTTTTTGGTCATCTGAACGCGGGTGGAGCCGCGGGCAATGCTAGTGTAAAATAAATTTCATGATAATCCATATAAATTATAATTAATAGGTAACGTATTTCTCTTTTTTATTTTTTATTATATTATTCGTATTTCGATTTTTTTTTAAATATATTTGGTTGTTTTTGATATATTCTTAGCTAGCCTAATCTTAAAGTTACATCCTTGTACAAAATATTTTGTCCACAACTACTACCCTTGTTTATATGGTATGGTATATGGGTGTATAAACGTGGCACAAGCAGTAGCTTTATGTCTACTGGGGTGGATAAAGTTTCGATATGTTTTTAGATTATAATACTTATATACAATAAATTTTAGTATATAGTACCTATGTATATGGTTAAGTATTCATAGTAAAACCCGTATAATCCACAAGGACAGTAAGCAAGAATATATTATAATAAATTAAAATATATATTTAAAAGGATTTCAGGCACAAAATCCCTACAAAAATTTAATAACATTCTGTAATTTAAAAGCTTTTCCCCTTTCTATTATTTCCTTTATTCCTTTTTTAAGATTAGCCTTATTGTCAATGAATATTTGAAGGATCTTTCGGCTATTCGCTGGAACAAAGTATTTTCCAATAACGACGTATATTTCAAATTTTTATACATAAGTTTGTTGTGTAAATCTAGTGGATCTTTGATTAATATTTTAATGTCGAATATCAAAAATTTAATTTCTTTGAATAAGCAAATATATGTGTATTTTCTTTAAAAAAAACTAATAAAAAATATTTTATGTCAACATTTCACATACATCCATATTCATACTTCCATATTAAGACTAGCGGCTCACCCTCGCTTCGCTCGGGTTCGCCTCTAGAAAGACGCTAATGGCGTTCTATTAGTTCCCACGGGAACCGTTCATTTTTCCGGGATGAAAAGTAACCTCTTGTTTGCCCGGCAATATAAGGTATCAGAATGTTAAAGTTTACTAAATTAGGTGCATAAGTTGTGTACTATGCTGTATAAGATAATATAGTTTTTTAACTATCCCACGGGAACTCTTTAATTTTCTGGGATAAAAAGTATCTAAGATGTTGACCGGTGATATTAGGTACGACCATGCAAAATTTTATTTAAATCGGTCCAATATTTTCGGAGATTAGCCCGTACAAACAGAGAAACAGACAAAGAAACAAAAAAAAAGGAAAAAATCTGGATTTGTTCTATTTTTCTTCTTACGGGATGTAAGAAGATAACTAACTCGGTTTTTAGCATTTTTTTCTATGTACAGACATTCGACCTCTACAGTTTTATTATATTTATAGATAGAATTAATAACGTATAATAAAACAGTAATATATAATAATGAATATAGTTATAGCGAGTGTACCTTAGGAGACAGACATATTATATAATATATATTTCTAAGGACAATTCGATAGAACCAGTTATTGTGTTTTCCCGTGGGAATGAATAATTCGCCTGTCGTAAAAGGTATCCTAAATTTTTACCCGAGTACTAAGTTATCACTATACAAAATTTATTTAAAATCGGTTTAGTACTTTTTGCGTGAAACGCGCACGTCGATTTGAATAAGTTAGTTTTATTATAGGTATAGATAAGAATAGATATTGCTTAGGAGATATACATATACTATTTAAAACTTTACTGTAGGACTTTTCAAGACCTACAATTTTTTAGTATATTGTTTTGATGTATGTATGTCTTAAGGTTTAGCCAGCGGAAGGTTTCTAGGGAGGACTCGATAAAACCAGTTATTGTATGTTCCTGGAGAAATAAAGATTTTCTTGAAGTAAAAGGTATCCTAAACGTTGACTCGAGTAATAAGTTATCACTTCACCAAATTTCGTTGAAATCGGTTCATTACTTTTCGCGTGAAACGCGCATACAAATACAGACAAGCAGACATACAGACAAACAGACAAATTTTTTAATAACTATTGTTTTAGGGTCTATGTTGTGTACATTAATAATAAACGAAAACATCTATCCCACGGGAACCGTAAATTTTTCCGGGATAAAAAGAAAGCTATTTGTTATTCTAATGTATGACCTATATTATTGTAAAGTTCATCAAAATCCAATAAGTAGTTTTTGTGTACTAAGCTGTATAAGTTACTATAGTTTTTTGACTGCCCCACGGGAACTCTTTGATTTTCCGAGATGAAAAGCAGCCGATTTGTTATTATCATGTATGAACTATATTATAGTAAAGTTTTATTAAAATCGAATCAGTAGTTTTTGTGTACTAAGCTGTATAATTTATTATAGTTTTTAACTATCCCACGGGAACTATTTAATTTTCCGGGATAAAAAGTATCTAAGATGTTGCCCGGGGATATAAGGTACCACCATGCAAAATTTCATTTAAATCGGTCCAATAGACTGGGAAAAAGGTCCAAATAGACTGGGAGATTAGCCCGTACAAACAGACAGACAGAGAAACAAAAATTTGAAAAAAAAACTGGAATTGTTCTATTTGTCTTCTTACATCCCCTTGACTCGGTTTTTAGTATTTTTTTTGCTATGTACAGACATTCGACCTCTACTCTTTTATTATAGTATAGATTATAAATGTGAAAGTGTGTTTGTTTATGTGTTTGTTTGTCTTTCTTTCACGTCGAAACGGAGTGACGGATTGGCGTTATTTTTGATGTGAAGATATTTGGAGAGCTGGAGAGTGACATAGGCTACTTTTTATCACGGGAGATCATCTCATTCCCACAGGAAAACACGTTATAATACAACCCAAAAAATATTTATGATATGAATTACTTGAAACTTGGTATTAATGCTGTTAAACACAAATAAATAAATGTTTTAGCATATTTCGAAATTCATCCTATAAGAGAGTAAAATAGGGGATGAAAGTTTGTATCAAACCTAGATACCTTTTTAGAGATTTTTTTGTAGTTTTAGCGCGAGCGAAGCCGCGGGTTCTGCTAGTATATTATAAATAAAAAAATGTTTAAAATTTCATAGTATTACGTAGCTACCACACGCTTCTTAGAATCTTTTATCCATCAGTAAAGTCCTGTTTAAATTGGCCTATCCTTCCGAATTTTCCGCATACAAAAAAATATACAGACATCATGTTTGTGGTTTTAGTTACTGAGGTATAATAACTATAAGGTAGATAATTCTAAATCATAGATAAACAATTCAATTTTATTTAAAAGTATAGATTGGGGAAGCTACTCAATTATAATTTTAAACGAATATTGATCTGTACATTTGTATTTTCATATGTTCATTTTGTACAAATTATATGGCATAAACATGAAGACGATTGCCTCTGGCGCTCGGACTTCATTTAACGAATGTTATATTAAACATTAAAATTAATATTTTAATTTGTATCATGAATTATATTAATGACTAGCATTGCCCGCGGCTCCGCCCGCGTTCAGATTACAAAAAATAAAATTCTTAAGTTTTACATATTAGTATACTCTTACATTGCAGTTTTTGTATTTTTTCTCAGGAATGAGATATTTTCCCGCGGTAAAAAGTGCCCTATATGTTGACCCGGATAACCATCTATCACCATATCAAATTTCATCAAAATCCCTCCAGTGATTTTTCTGTGATGCGGTAACAGACAGACAGACAGACAGATAAAATTCTAAAAACTATAGATTCGGCCTCTGTAACCGATAATAATATCTATTTCGATAAGATTTTCCAAAAAATATTTAATGTACAGATTCGGCTTAGTTACAATTTTATTATATGTATAGACAATTGGTCTACGTTTTCACCATCAGTTAAAATTATTTAAAAAAACCTTTATTTCTAATAAATATTGGTTTAATTAATATTTAGGTTCTCTCATAGAAAAGCTAGTTGCTTTGATATTTGAGAAAAATCGGACAAAACTAATTGCTTTAACTATCGAAATATCTTAATTCATGATCAAAATACCTACTATAGTATTTATATTTATAATTATTTTTTGTTCTATAGAACAGAATACTTACCATACTTGATTATGAAATTACTTTACATATGTAGATTTAACATCTGAGTAAAGGTAAATGTGCTCTATGATACTTGGTGCGATAGAACGTCATTTCGAACTTTCATTGCAACTTGCACTTAAATAAAAAAAATACACTAGCGGCTCGCCCTCCCTCCGCTCGCGTTAGCCCCTAGTTATGTTTTAACGTTTAGTACAGATTTCTCAGAGATAAGATATTTTCGGGTAGTAAAAAGTATCCTATATGTTGACCCGGATAACCAGCTGTCATGATACTGAATTTCATCAAAATCTGTCCAGTGGTTTTCTCGTGATATGGTCACAGAGAGACAGACCCACAGACAGACAAAAATTATAAAAACTATAGATTCGGCCTCTGTATGGATAACAATGACTATTTCAAAAGGATTTTCCAAAAAAATATTTAATGTACACAGATTCGTCTCAGAATTTTATTATGTGTATGGATTGTAATTACAATTTATTCTTATTCATTATCATCATAAGTAATGGTTAATTGAACCTCATTTTCTAAAAATAAGGTGTCCACGTTGACAAATTTACTGAACAGTAAGGCTTTCTGTTGGAACATTTGGAGCCGCGCCAACTATGTTATTTTACTGAACAATTCGTGTGCTTAATGCGCATTGAGAAGATGAATTTACATGACTATTGTCAGTATAAGAAATGAGTGCGTAACCTGGTTTCTTTTTGCGTAACTATATTTTTTATATTGTTATCTTAATCTTTGAAAAATATTATAAAATAAATATTTTAATGAATTTTATTAATTATTAAATTAATATATATATATATATATATATATATATATATATATATATATATATATATATATATATATATATATAAATATATATACATATCATCTTACACTTCTATCACACTATATATTAGTTTGATAAAAATGAAACAAACTATCTTTTTCCAATAAGCAGTATTGTTATGCACCACTACTTCAATCGAAGACATCGAGCGCCTTCGTCCAACCTCTGTGGGCTTCGTCTACGCAGGTGCCAGGCAGGCAAAAAAAGTATGACGACGAATATATTTGACGTTTGGGCGGGGCGTATGATTTTTCTGTTGAGTGTAGAGTTGATACATTTTATTAATTACTGACAATAAAACGATTAAAGCAGAAAAAGTGTTTCATTGTTTTACAACATATTCTCTATAAATTACAGCATTATTGAAGTGAAAATTTAGCTTTTTTAACAGCACGAAAATTCACTCTCGTGCATTAAATTAAAAACGAATACTAATTCTGTATATATACCTCTAAATGTTCTTATAATAATATATGTACATTGTACATATTATGTACATAAATATTCACAAACGTCACATTTTGAAAAGACCAACCTACATAATATATTACCTACAACAG
Organism: Brenthis hecate; assembly: GCA_951806755.1. Classification (NCBI taxonomy): domain Eukaryota; kingdom Metazoa; phylum Arthropoda; class Insecta; order Lepidoptera; family Nymphalidae; genus Brenthis; species Brenthis hecate. The sequence goes on along the minus strand of OX638258.1, from coordinate 11,883,291 downwards.
TGTCGTTAAATTCTAGCACTAAAGCTGTTTTTTGGTTGTTCAAATGTTTAGTACAATTAGATTTTTCTTAACGGCCCCGCTGTGAGCCCAATCGATTTGCCTACAGACACATTTGGAATCTCGCCAAGTGTTATTGCATCGAACCCTGCTCGGATATGCCACGCTGATTGTAGGCGTTATGAAAGCACACAGAAGGGACCGCAGAATTTAGCTGTGGCTATGTTTGCTTAACCTGAACTTTTATCTTTTAACTGCCTAATCTAATTAAAAATAATAAACGTTAAATAATTTTATACAGAAATACGAATTACGTGATGAAATGAAAATTATATATACATATATATTATTATTCAATTAATTTTTACGAAGACTTTTCAAGTTGGAGCAATCGTAACTATAATATAAATAGCTGTCAATCATTGCAACCATGATCTCAGTCGCGGTTATTAAATACATATGGACCTAGTATTCTGTATCACAAGGTCTCCTACGTTTTCCTCTCTATATCCGTAGCACGGTAGCAGTTTCGAATTTTAGTAGGTAGCTCGATACCAAATAAATAAGAAAAAGCAAAAAATTAAAGAAGTTTAAAATTAAAGAGTCTATTTTTAATTTTTACATACAAAATGTGTTTGAGCACACACTTTTTTTAAGACTGGAACAAATAAATGGTAAAGGTATAAATAACTTCATGCGGGAATCAGTCACAGGCAGTGGCTTTTAAACGCGAATATCAGTTTAGGAACCGCAGGATTTAATTCCGTTTTCTATAGAACTAGATAAAACGATTCTGTTATGGCTTCCGCTTAGAGCGAATGTTTTTGTATTTTTTGTTAGCAAGAAAATATAAGTCCTAGAAATGTTAAGGAATTAGCAGATATAAAAAATATATTAATTTATCTATACATATAATAAAATTTTAACTAAGCCGAATCTGTGCATTAGATATTTTTTCGAAAATCTTATTGAAATAGACATTACCATCGATGCAGAGGCCGAATCTATGGTTTTTAGAATTTTTATCTGTGTGTCTGTTACCGCATCACAGAAAAACTACTAAAGGGATTTTGATGAAATTTGATATGGTGATAGCTGGTTATCTGCGTCAACATATAGGATACTTTTTACCGCGTGAAAATATCTCATTTCTGAGAAAAAGTACAAAAACTGCAATGTAAGAGTATTTTAAATTATGTAAAACCTAAGAATTTGGTTTTTGGTCATCTGAACGCGGGCGGAGCCGCGGGCAATGCTAGTAGTCTATAAAATTATTAATATCTACTATTTTTGAAGATTTTAACCTCAATGCCCGTGATATTTTTAGAACATTTCTTATCTAAAAACCCAATGATGCGAAAAAAGGGACGGCAAATATTAATAGCTAAGGCGGGTAAATAAAATGGAAAGACCTACTTACGATCGAATAGCGATATGCCTTTATATATTTTTTATTACTTGCGTGATTTTCTTTAAAACTTTCTTTATGACCTTTATCAATCCTAAAGTCTTAGTATTCTTCGGACTACTTTTATCAGTGTGATAGTTTGTAGATGTGTATATTGTTGTGATGAAATGTCTATTGACGGAACTAAATGAAATTTAGTATACAAAGGGACCTGGAGTACATAGGCTTATTATAAGAGACCAAGGGTTGCTCCCGAGCGAAGGTAAGCCGGTAGTTTGTAGTTAACTACGTAGCCATCAATTAACCTTTCTTTAACCTGGATTCAGATGTAAGTTTAAGGAATAAAGAAGAAGTTTTCGTTGTGTGCTATATGCATATAAATTCCTATAATCAAAAAAGCGACAAATTTACATAAGCGTACATATTCAAATCATAAACATGTACATATTTCAAATTTACACAACAAACTCTTTGTTATAACAGGTGATTGCCTCAATTCGACGTCAGAAGGTTCCCGACAGCCGTTAGTATCAGATCATAAGTAGGTACCACACAATATAGCATTCATTCCCTATGGAAAATGTTTGTTAAGTTGCCAGAAAACTCATCACATCGCCTCCGAAAATATGTCAGTTATTCGACTGTTTGCAAGTTGTAATTGCTTTTCTCGTCCCACATTTGTACGAATATTACAAACTCATATTAAGTTCGCAAATAGGCTTTTCCCACATAAAAGAGGAAATGTAAAAAATAAAGAAAACAGTCTGTTTATAGTTAATCACAGATTCATATTTTATGTTAGTGATGATATATTATTACCTACACTTATGATGTAGGTTACGGAATGATTGAGGTTAAATGGGATATATTTTCTTATATATCTATCAATATAAATATCATAGAGTATAAAGTGTTAGAGTCTAAATCGAGTAGTTTTATAATTGTTTGTATGTGTGTATGTTTGTTACTCGTTCAGGCTGTAAAGACTGTACAGATTTGGATGTAATTTAGTATACAGATATACCTGAAGTGACATATAGACTACTGTTTGATACCTACTTAAACTTATAAATGCATGTTGTTTAAGAATATGTATAACTGAAAAGCAATTGAAAACTACTGAGTGCGAAGCAAAGAGCCGCTGGAAAGCTGCCACAATAAATGTAAACCTTCAAGAAGTTTTACACGTTTTTTTAACTAGTTTCAAGAAGAAACGTCATTGTATAAGTAAAAAAAGAAGAAGGTTTGGTTAAGTCATAAATGTTTTTCGTATATTATTTAAAATATATTCTTTTTTAAAGTTAAGTTGCATAGTATAATTTATTCAAAATAAAAAAATAATTATAAAATACTACAAATGAAAGAAATAAATTAAAGTATTACTTTACATGAAAAGTATATATATTTAAAGAAAAACTGTCTTTCGGATTCGCATTTTCGGATTTTTCGCGGATCTATTTTGACTTTTGGTTCCCGAAGTTTCGAATGATTTACAGCGATCATGGTCACAGTAGAGAGTCTCCAAAAGATTGTTTTATTTAAAACTTTCCTAGCTTACTTCTCTTTACAAACTTTCATCCCCATTTTCACCCCCTTAAGGGATGATTACCGGGATTAAATTTTCTTAAATTTTCTAAGATTGTGCGCAATTTTCTGATTTTTTATAATGTAAAAATCTTCTACGGAGTATTAGAAAACATTTAAAAAAAAGATGAGTGAAATCAGTAAAGCCGTTCTCAAGTTGTAGCGTGACAAGGAGAAATAGGGGTTCCTTTATATATATTATATATGTGTATCAAATATTCACGTAAAGCTAAGAAAGTATTAAGAGCAAATCTAGTTTACAAGATATAATAGTAAACCAGGTAGTAAAGTAGGTAGCATTATAAAAGGAAAAATCTGTGTGCTTTATGGTTCATGCATAGTCCATAAAGGAAAGAACGACTATATTTTACTTAAGCGTGGTACGCGTAGTCCCGGTAGAACTAATGACCCGTAATCTTTGCTTAAAGTAACAATAGAGTACTTTATACTGAATATTTTTTTTAACATTAATAATATTAAAAGATGTATGTTGTTTGGTATTTAAATGTTACTTGGCATTGAAAGAAGCTACAGTTAATTTCATTGATTAATCGATTAAATTCATTTCATGATATGTTTATTTTGCTGAGTTTCTTTCGCCAGTTCTTCTCAGGTCTGAGGCTTCTTCTTTCCGAATTGGTAGTAGACTCATGACGTTCAGTAAAAAAATGTAATAATTTAATGCTGAATAAAATATTTTGAATTTTGAATTGTGAATACATTACATACCCAAATTATCATGGTTAGATCCGTTTTGTTGATTGGAGCAGAATTTATTGACTAGTTTACTAGAACAATATGGAGTGAGTAGAGAACACAGTCCTCATTTATATTTTTTTTTATTAGAAAATAAAGCATGACAATTGATTTATAGTTAAAACAATATACATAAAAATACACGTTTTTAATTGAATTTTTGAGGTCGTAGTGTTATACATATACAGGCTATTAATAATAATTGCACCCTTTTATGTCCCTCTGCTGATCACAGGCCTAAATATATGTATATAGCCCATAAGTCCTAAAGGGATGTGTCCATACTTCACCACCCTGGCCAAATCGATGGTAAAACGAAATTTAATTTAGGGGCTAGTTTAGGGGAAATTTTAATCTAAGGATCCCATACGTAGGCGGTAGCTTATGGGATGTTGTTGAAATCGGACACTAGTGTCCTAACCTAAATAGCAGGGGTTTTTATTACAATTACTTACGACTACTTGTTTGTTACACAAATTCTAAATTTTATTTAAATGTCTAATATATTTTTAACAAACGTAACACTGTGAAGTTTTATGTTTGCTAAATATACAAATTATTTTTTAATCGAATAAGTAATTCTCATGCAAATCACTCTTAAGTAATTAGAGTAGGCAAATCTTTTTTTTTTTTGGAAATAAAATACCTACACAATTAGGTGCATTATGTTTGACATCAAATCTTTTTCAAATCATCAAATTTTTTAAGGGTAGAAAAAAAATTGTCTCGAAGTTCGTTTGTATTGTCGCTTTATTTAATTATATATGCTAGATTTATTTACATAGAAGCAGAAAATTATAATTTCTTACATTGGCTCCATAATAACACAATCATAAAGGGTAGATATGAAGCCCATTTTGTTCCAACAAAGGTCTCGAATAATGAAAATCGTTACCCGAATATTGGATGAGGTCTAAATTAAAATTGAAATTAGGGTCACCAGATATGGCAACGCGTGCGTGGGACCGATACACACAACCTATCTTATACTGAGCAATATTTCGTTACGGAAATTGTTTTAAATAACAATAATAAGTTTTTTTTTCAAAACGAACTTATTCTATATAAGATTTTTGGTTTCGTGATTTATTTATGTGTAAAATATTATTGTAAGATTTTACACGTAATATAAGATGAATTTACAATAAAGCTTTCACACATTTCTGGGTAAAATAACTTTATTTAGACGATATTGAATTTGTGATGTGATAAAATTTCTTTGAAATTGCGATAGGACTTATATTTATGAAAAAAAAATTTTCAACTAGTGACTCACTTTTGCTCCTCTCGGGTTCGTCTCAACTTACGTTTTAACATTTAGTATAGACATTTTGTTGACAGTTCGTCTCCACTTACGTTTTAACATTTAGTATAGACATAGATGTTGAGTTGCTAACTCACCATCGCTTCGCTCGGGTTCGTCCCTAGCTTGCTTCCTAATACAAGCTTTCATCCTCATTTTCACCCCCTCAAGAGATGATTTCCGGGATAAAAAGTCTATGTTCTTCCCAGGGTGTCAAACTATCTTCTTACCAAATTTCATCTAAATCGGTTCTGTAGATTCAGAGATTACCCCCTACAACGTCACAAACTCACAAACTACCTCTTTATAATATTATAGTATAGATATAGAAAAAAAACGCAAAGCGAAGCTTGTTCGCCCAGGTACTAACTAAATAATTAAAATAAATAAAACTTAAGCATAAACCTTGACAAAATATGAGGTGCAATTTCTAATAACCGCCTCCTTAGTACTATATATAAAGTGCGATACATATTTCTATATATTACAGTATTAAAACGTACCTACAGTAGTAAAACATACAAAACATTGGTTTGTTTCCTAAAAATAGACTGATTTCTATTTTAAAATTCAAAGATGCTTGCTTCAGAATAATTAATATTTCCAAGTATTCTATATACATTATATTCCGTTAGTATAACATTAACGAAATGGCAAGAAACTTTGTTAATTTTCATCTGAATAAAAAAAGAAAAGAGGACAACGGCTCATTACAGGAAGCCTTGCCGCGAAGTTATCGTCCTGAAAAAGTTTAATCGACCCTAAAGTATTATCTTTTGTTTGAGAGAAAACGCTCGCGGCATTTCTTAAGCTCGCAACATCGCATTTCATTCCTGTAACACTTTTGCAAGTCCAAATTTTTCATTACTTCAAAAGAATAGGTACTTAATATTCATTAAACTTTATATATTCAACAGTCTCAAAAAGTAATTGTACACAATATCGTTTTCTTAACGGGAGTTTTCCTATCCTTAGCGAGATTTAACGGCTCTCTATATTCTTGGTGTTTTTGTTTAAGTGTTAATTTTTGGTGTTTTCTGCTTCAGAGCTTTGATGTTATTTGATGCGTAATTTTTCAAAAATAAAATTATTTAATTGCTATTTATATATCTATTTCATGAACGAATTAACCACCTATATATACACTGCTTTCGTCTAGTTCGTTCGTTAGTCCACAACGACAAAAATATCTTTTCTACTCTTAGCGTCATACAGCCGATTTAGAGATTAACGGATTCAAATAAGTACATAGCCAGACAATATAACATTTTCAATGTAAGCTTTGTTATCGTAGAAATAACCCTAAATCTATACATATAATAAAACTGTAACTAAGCTGAATCTGTACATTAGATATTTTTTCCAAAATCTTATTGAAATAAACGTTATTATCGATGCAGAAGCCGAATCTATGGTTTTTAGAATTTTTGTCTTTCTGTTACCGCTTCACGGAAAAACTACTGGAGGTATTTTGATAAAATTTGGTATGGTGATAGCTGGTTATCCGGATCAACATATAGGATACTTTTTACAGCGGGAAAATATCTCATTTCTGAGAAAAAATACAAAAACTGCAAAGTAAGAGTTTACTAATATGTAAAACCTAAGAATTTGGTTTTTGGTCGTTTGAACGCGGGCGTAGCCGCGGGCAATTCTAGTGACCTATATAACCCAATATAGCTAATTTAAAATCACCGACAAACATGTTTTTTATCCAAATTCAAAAAGGAAGAGGTTTTCAATTTGTTATGGCTATTTGTTTTTTTATGTACATATATTATGTGATATGTTCGATAATAACTAATGAAGATTTTAATTATTCCTATATTATTAATGAATGACCGTCAAAATATAAAATCAATTTCATATTAAAATAATTATACACTATACATACATACAAATATGAATGAAGCGCCACGTTGAGTCCCTTTAATCACAGTGAGTCTCAGTGATAGATTAGTGCCGAGTTCTCAGAATCCTTCTAGTATATCTATCTCTTAAGGAATACTGTAAAGAGAAGAAGAAATTTTACTCGCAATAAATTTTTACAGCTCAGTAAGGATTCAATTTTATACGTTTTAAATTTAACACCTATATATTAGAAATTGCTGTTAAATTATTGCCAGGAAAAATTAGAAATACTTTGCGGTAATATAAATTATATGTAATTATATCCCTCAGCAACAAATTACAGGTTTTGAAATTATTTTGTAAACGATAAAAAAATATTACGAGAATCTAATTTTTTTTTATATTTAAAATCTTGCGGTTGTGCCGAAGATATTGCGGTTGTGCCGGAGAAGAATTTTACGTATTTTTTTTTTTTAATTTTATGTACATTTTAATATATTTTTTAATCTGCTCCCAAAATGGGAATATTAGTTTGTTTAACAAGTGATTATACTAAAGAAAGGAAATGGGCCGAGATTATGGTGTATAAAAGCTTCCTCGGGCGGTGGCAAACAAAGACAAAAATAAATTAGATATACACAGCAAGTGGTCGGTTTTTCCTTAATAACTACGCAGACTTTCAAATCTTTATCTAAGCTTATAGTATTATTCAATAATTTATTTTACAATCATTCTAGATTCAGTGCCACTAAATATCAACCATTCAGCCTTGAGATTCTTTGAAGTTAGAATAAGATAAAATTTCTTTTTTTATGATCGAATTATAATAGTATTATTTCAATAAATTTAATTTAATATTCGGTATATTAGAAATACAAGCAAGTCATGATTAATATAATACACTACGTTTAATATAAATATTATTAAAATTTCTTATTATGTAATCTATACATATAATAAAATTGTAACTCAGCCAATTCTATATATTGAATATTTTTTTGAAAATCTTATTGAAATAGACATTGTTATCGATACAGAGGTTGAATTTAAAATTTTAGAATTTTTGTCTGTCTGTCTGTCTGTGACTGCATCACGGAAAAACCACTGGTTGGAATTTGATGACATTTGGTATAATGATAGCTGGTGATCCGGGTCAACATATAGGATACTTTTTACTGCGAGAAAATATCTCATCTCTGAGAAATCTATACTAAACGTTAAAACGTAAGTAGAGACAAACTAGAGCGGAGCAAGGTGAGTCGCTAGTTAATATGGTAACAAAATCGTACCGTTCTTAACTTCTACATTAAGGAGGGTGAGGTAACAAATAAATCTTTAGACTTATATAATATTTGTATTATGTTTCCGTTATTTATACTAGGACTGTATAAAAAATATTGAGAGGAAAAACTAAGGAGATGAAAATTATACTTTATTATAGTTCAATTAGCAAAAAGGAAATCCAAATTTATTATTATAAATATGAACGTGTGTTTGTCTGTGTGTTTGTTTGAAATGATATAAATTTTATTCAATTAGACTTGTTACAAGTGCTTTTGAATCATCAATTTAATGTAAGCGTCAGTGTAATCAGTCCGTGAGGAAGCTACGACCGGTTCGGAAAGCAGTTCTGCAGTTTGTTTGTTTGTCCTTCTTTCACGTCAAAACAGAGTGACAGATTGGCGCGTTTTTTTTTTGTGGAAATAGTTGAAGGGTTGGAGAGTGACATAGGTTACTTTTTAACGCGAGAGATTATCTCATTCCTACGGAAAATGGGAACATACGCTATAATACAACTCACAACAATTCATCATACCTATGTATATGTATAATATATAAGTACATATATTTATTCCATACTAACCGTTAAAACATACCTAGGGACGAACACGAGCGAAGCGATGGTGAGACGCTTGTAATTATGTGATTTCCAATAGTTAAGGGTGATTTATTTGTTTACGCCTCCGCGAGTTCGCAGGGGAACTAGAACAAACTGGTACAGTATTTCCTAAGTATATCCAATTAGAAACGAGGGACACAAGTATTAACGAAGTTAATAGTTTTGCTTCGTTTGTGTTTCGATGCCCATTCTAGTTCGCTTTTGTCTATACATACAATAAAATTGTAGCTAAGTCGAATCTGTACATTAAATATTTTTTGGAAAATCTTATTGAAATAGACATTATTATCGATACAGAGGTCGATACTATAGTTTTTAGAATTTTTGTCTGTCTGTCTGTCTATTTGTCTGTCTGTCACCGCATCACGAGAAAACCACTGCACAGATTTTGATGAAATTTGGTATGATGATAGCTGGTTATCCGGATCAATATATAGGATACTTTTTACCGCGGAAAAATATCTCATTTCTGAGAAAAAATACAAAAACTGCATTGCAAGAGTATACTAATATGTAAAACATAAGAATTTGGTTTTTGGTCATATGAACGCGGACGGAGTCGCGGGCAACGCTCCTTCTTTTAAATATAATCACGCATATTTTCGAGAACAGCCATCGCTTTATATTATAGCTTTTGTTTATGCATTAAAGCAAGCTTTTCAACAAACAAGCAGTGTGATAAAGATATAGGTGTTTTGTTATGTACCAATACTTCAATTGAAGTAAATATTATTACTACTAAGTTATTTATTTGAAATTATTATCTATATCAATGAAAGTTGTGTTTTCTTTGATAATAATTAAAACTTTTATTTTCGATGTAAGTGAAATGTTCTCGCTCTTATAAAGGCATTCTTTAATATTATTACAAGTTGAAAAAGTTTTTACAATCTGAGGACATTTCGTTTATTATATGTATTTTCTAATTTGAAATAGTATTAATCGAACTTATATCTTTGGTATTTTGATAAATACACAATGTTTATAATTTTATCCAGAAACACATATTTTTGGTATAAAACATATTTTATGAAGAGGTTATAAATACTTTCAATACGTAAAGTAAAGATACTTAAACCTGTTCTTTACGGAACTCAATCTTAATATACGTAGAATAGCTCACTCACTCTTTATTATGATGAATCGAATTTTTCATATAATCGGATCTGATAATTGACATAAAGTAATTTTTCCATAAGTTCTTTTAAAGATTGATGATAGCGTTGACAAAAATCAATACGCACATCTATACATATAATAAAATTGTAACTAAGTCAAATCTGTACATTAAATATTTTTGGAAAATCTTATTGAAATAGACATTATTATTGATACAGAGGTCGAATCTATAGTTTTTAGAATTTTTATCTGTCTGTCTGTCTGTTACCGCATCACGGAAAAACCACTGGAGGGATTTTGATGGAATTTGGTATGATGGTAGCTGGTTATCCGGGTCAACATACACGATACATTTTATTGCGAGAAAATATCTCATTTCTGAGAAAAAATACAAAAAATACGTTATAAGAGTATACTAATATGTAAAGCCTAAGAATTTGGTTTTTGGTCATTTGAACGCGGGCGGAGTCGCGGGCAATGCCAGTTATTTAAATAAAAATGTTATAGAGCATTAGTTCTAATTTATCAGTAAATAGACATAGAGGTTATTCTATACGCGTTTTAATTTTACTGAGTATTTACTTTCTTTATTATAACCACCTTTCACTTGTTATTGGTCGGTAATAATGAAGAAAATATGAATGCGTATTATGGCATGAAGTGTGGTATTTTATCAGTTCAAGGGTCTCGTGAGGTTTTAAATTATATAAAACCAACATAACAGCAAATTTTAGTATTTTATGCCATTTCTTATTGTCATCTCTTTTTCATAATATCTTCATTATATCATATCAGTGATGCCTCACCTAGTGAACTTAAATGTGAAGTAAAAAAATTTAACTTTTAATCCAACGCTTTTTGGTCAGTCATAGACAACCATGACAAGTTTTGCTATTCTATACATACAATAAAATTCTAACTAAGTCGAATCTGTACATTAAATATTTTTTTGAAAATCTTATTGAAATAGACATTATAATCGATAGAGAGGCCGAATCTATAGATTTTAGAATTTTTGTCTGTCTGTCTGTCTGTTACCGCATCACGGAAAAACCACTGGAGGGATTTTGATGAACTTTGGTATGACGATAACTGGTTATTCGGGTCAACATATAGGATACTTTTTACTGCGAGAAAATATCTCATCTCTGAGAAATCTATACTAAACCTTAAAACGTAAGTAGGGACGAACCCGAGCGAAGCGAGAGTGAGTCGCTAGTCTGTCATATATCTCTCGGCGGTTGACAATGTTCCATTAATTATTTGTCCATTTTAAAATAATTTGTCCATTTTAAAATAAAATTCTTACTTTTAAGATATTTGAAGATCAACTTACACTTACCAAAATAGATTTACAGAGGGACTATTTAGCTATAATGAGTTAATACTTGTATGACATTTGAAACCCTCATTGGGCGCTTATAGCTAAATGAACAGTGTAAGATGACCTTCAAGATAACCATTTTAACCCGTTACCTTTACGCCTACAATGTCATGGCTGGATGGGATGACCTTTAGCAATACACGGTCATTTGTATTGATTTGCGGATATATCTTGAAATGGCCTGCAGTAATTATAATACTGTGTAACCTGGTTTAATGTATACTTAATATAACAAAATACTAACTGAGTCGAATCTGTAAATTAATTTTTTTTTGAAAATCTTATTGAAATAGTCATTATTATCGATACAGAGACCGAATCTATAGTTTTTAGAATTTTTGTCTGTTTATCTGTTTGTCTGTCTGTCTGTCTGTGATCGCATCACGAGAAAACCACTGGACAGATTTTGATGAAATTCGGTATGATGATAGCTGGTTGTCGGGGTCAACGTAGATGATACTTTTTACTACGAGAAAATGTCTCATCTCTGAGATCTATACTAAATTTTACTAAATTTTAAATGATGAAATCTATACTAAATTTTAAAACATAACCAGGGACGAATCCGAGCAGACCGAGGAAGACTCGCTAGTTAATGGAATAAAAATTATCAATTAACACTAACAATATTTTCCAAGTTTAATACTAGCATAAAACATTTTTTGAAAAGATACGAAAGGAATTGATGCTGTATCATCATGGTCCAACTGTTGACAGTTACGCCATTCCCTTTGTAGTCAAAATCGAGTGGGCGGAACAAAGAAATTCAGAAATCACTAAGTTGATTTTACCAAAAAGAAACTAATAAATATATTTCAGTAACTTTGTGTAATAAAAAATTATTCAAGCGAGTAGATCGTAACTTACCTATGCCATAATGATCAAAGAATATTAAAAAATACAATGTTACATGTACAAAAAATCAAAAGAATTGCCATTTCTTTTTAAAACAACATTATCTTAAAATAGTTTTTATGAGTCAAGTTTTCTTATTAAAAAAAAATAAACTTTCATGTACGTTAAATTCCCACCTCTTAAACGTACTGGTTTACGGAATTTACTAAATTTTAACTTTTAAGAACTGTAATGGAGTCATGTAATTAAAATTAGTTTTAGTAAGACCTGCTGTTTTAGAAAAAACTAGATAATTCTTTTTTTAATTAATGTTAAATTTTTAACTAAATCATAAAATAAATAATGAGTTTTAAAATATAACATATTTTTGAGAAAAATGTTTAATATTGTGCGCTTAGAGCGTCCACAATAGGTCCTTACATAATGTAAAAAAAAATAGCTACAAGTAAAATTTATTGAAAATATTTGTGAAAAACAAATATTATGAACATTAAGTGGTTTGCTCCAGATATGATGACTAATGGTAGAAATGCTTTGACAAGGTCAAACAATGGGCTTGCAAATAAATAAACGTGACTGTTCGTCCATTAGGCTGAATTTATTGTCCAATTGGGCAGTTGTTAGATGAATTTGGAGGCTACAAAAGATTTATTGTGATAGTTAAGCTTTTTCCGATCGCTCCGATGAATGCTCAGACTTATTTATTTTAGTTCCACATTATCATTCACGCAATACAAAATGTACCTAAATAATAGTTATTAATTATCACACAGTGACATGAAGGTGAAGGGCAGTGGTAGCCCAGCGGTTTACGCACTCGATTGAGTAACAAGGTGTTCAAATCCTCGTTCTCATACCTCCGTTATTCTTATTTGTGAACTATATTTCAACATGATTACAAATCGTCTTATCTGAGAGAATTTAGCATGTGAATTCCATTAACCTGCACTTGCCAGGGTGACAGTGGGACGTTAAAAAGGGTTGAATATATATAATAATTAGCAGAAGCCGCGGCTTCGATCGCACTAATACTACAAAAAAAAACTCTAAAATGGTAGGTTTCGTACAAACTTTCATCCGCTATTTTACGTCCTTATGTGATGAATTTCAAAAAATGATATAACACGTATTTAATTAATTATATTAAAGAGCATTTATACCAAGTTTCAAGTAATTCTGATCATAATTTTTTTTTGGATTGTATTATTAAGTATTTTTTCGTGGAAAACAGATAATCTTTCACGGTAAAAAGTAGCCTATGTCACTCTCCAGCCCTCTTACTATCTCTACACAAAAAAATACTCCAATCCGCCAAGCCGTTTCGACGTGAAAGAAAGACAAACAAACAAATACACTTTCACATTTATAAGATTAGTATGGATAATACAATTTACAACATACAATATTCTCATACAAATAGGTATCAAAAAAGCGTTCATGATCGTCATCAAGACATTTTAAATATCGTACTCAATTAACATTTCACTAATGATTTTTAATGTTATTATTATTGTGCAATTAGTTTGAAGATCAGGTTGAAGAATGTTCAAACTATATTTATCTCTTTGTAGAGTGAGTAGCACAGTAAGTGCTCCAAATAAGCAAAGAGTATCCGATAAACCAATCACCCAAAGCTGCAACAGTATAGAGTAGCTAATTCATAATACATAGTACATACATACACTGACTCGCTATGTGCCAGACTGAACGATCAGTTCGGTTGAGAGCTAGTCGTTGAGTTCCATTATTTCTACAGTTGTAAGAGGATTATTTTAAGTTTTATCGTCTATTGAAAGGAATATCTAATTGGTTATTTATATAATTTCATATAAAAGTATTTGTACTAAATTTCTAAAACGATTTGAATAAAATACAAATTGACATAATTTGCAATATTTTAAGGTAAGGGTTGATTTTTGCCATTTCGAGGAAAAAGTCAGATAGAGGCTTAGTAAGAAATGCCTTATAAATACATTATTTATAGTGAAACATATATGTACGTGTGTATATACCTTCTCTTTTTTGAAGTCAATCTAATATACATATCTATTTTCTGGACATAAAGAAAAAATTTGGTACGCTTTTTTCTCACAATTTGTTTAAATATTCGTAGGCGTACACAGCATCGATCGTAACCTCTGGCATTAACAGAAAGACAGTGTTCACCGCCCGGACTCGTCAGATGCCAGAAATCTTTGTGCTACAAACACTTGTTATCTGCTATTAAGGAAAACAATATATTTGGTTACTTTTCATATTTTTAATTGTTACGAGAATATATTTGAGTAAACATTAATTGTGCAAATCGATATTAATTAATAGAAGTGATATTCATATATTGCACTCAATAAAAACAATTAAACAGATGAGGCTTGTTTTACACACATAATATCCACTAGCGGCTCACCCTTGCTTCGCTCGGGTTCGCCTCTGGAATAGCACAAACAGATCTATCCCACGGGAACCGTTCAGTTTTCCGGAATAAAAAGTTACCTTTGTTTTATCGGCAACATAAAGTAACAGCATGCCAAATTTTACTAAATTAGGTGCATAAGTTGTTGTGTAAAAAGCTGTGTAAGTTACTATAGTTTTATAACTATCCCCCAGGAACTCTTTAATTTTTCGGAATAAAAAGTATCTAAAATGTTGACCGGGGATATTAGGCACCACCATGCAAAATTTTATTAAAATCGGTGCCAACTGTTTCGGAGATTAACCCGTACAAAAATGATTAAGATCTACCAAATGTTCGACGTGATTCTTTAAATTGGCATAACTTTTTTATTTATGAACCGATTGACATGAAACAAACACTAAATCTTAAGTGAAGCTTACTACAATATACTAGTGAAGATTACATCTAAATCGGATAAGCTGTTTTTGAGATTAGCGTATACAAACGCACAGACAAACAGACAAAAATTCAAACAATCATTATTTTGGGTGCTATTTGCGTTGATAAAGGTCCCAATAATATTTTTTCTCATATATCTTCCATGTACAGACAGCGATCCGTTACATTTTTATTATATGTATAGATTATAAATAAAGCCTTACCTCTATGATATAATAATCGAAACAAAAAAATATTCGATCCAATGCAGACTAACGTGTTGAATTATTAAATTCTAGTCTAGGGTTTGAAAACGTTAAGAGTTCATATCTCAACATGCTTCCAGTGACAGATAGCTTAAACTACATATAAACAATAAATATATATGTGTTATTGAATATTATTTTTAATGATTAATCATAAAAATATTATATATATATATATATATATATATATATATATATATATATATATATTATATATATATATATATATATATATATATATTCTTTATTAATACAAACCATATTCTAAAGACAAATTCGTAAAAGAAATCTTTTAATTAGCCAAATTATAATTAAGAGGAAACTTTAATCGGTATACAAAGTTGCAAGAGCACGTCAGCAATAGAAATGACTAAAATAGCTCAATCCTATACAAACCAGCTGGCGATGGCAATGTTAGTGTACTTTATGGGGAAGATTCGTATGTAGGTCACGCACACAATAACAAATCTCACACAGCTATAAAAAGGTGTTGTACGCAGACGCGTAGGATACCTGGCTTTTAGGATGGGCGTGAAAATGTACTCTAGTAGTAAATTAATTGTAATATTTAACGTTGAAACTTAATAAATAAATATGTTGGTACATTCACACAGCACTATCTAGTTCCATTGTAAGCTTCGAAGGTTGTGTTGTGGATACCAGATAGTTGATACATTACACATATATAACTTTAAATATGTACATACATATTATAAATATAAACACCCATGACTGGAGTACAAACATTCGTGCTCGTCACACACATGAATGCTCCCAGCGGCACTCGAACCCGCGACCGCTGGCACAGCGAGTAGAGTCACTACAAACTGTTTTATGTATAACATTAATATTTTTATTGATTTCTATCGATTTATTTGTATTTGCGTGTTGTTTCAAGTACATGGTGGGTTTAAAGGGTATCGAAAAAACCGCTGTAATCCTGTAACTTTTTAAGGGGATAGCATTAATAAATTTAGCCATACGCGTGTATTTTTAGTCAAGCCTTAAAGGATTTCAACAAAATAAATGTTAGTTATCATAGATTTTTCTTTATTAAATATTTTTACCACACGTATGTAACTTTCAGAAACTACTAATATTATTATTATAATATAAACTTTGAACTCAGAGTACTATTGTAAAAATCTAGTAAAACTTACTACGAGTATTACAATTAGGGGCAATATGCCTAAGAGTGAGGGTTTCCTTGAAAACACATAAAAGTTTATTGCATATTTATTATATATGATCGTGATGTTCTCTTAGCCGATTCCGGCTACGGCGGCCAATCTCATTGAGATTAGCCAACTGCGTAGGAGATATTATAGTGCCCAAGTATACGCGTAGACACAAGTGCACTCTCTATTCCTATCACTCTCATACTCCGGTGGGACGACCGCTCGACACGACCAGTGAGAGTTAAGGCGCAGGACCGACGGCTTTACGTGCTCTCCGAGGCACGGGGGTGAAACATCACCAACTTCCCAACTCCGGGCTGTTACTGAGACTATAACTAAACTTGGCCCGAGTCCGAGAGAGTCCCGGGATTCGAACCCAGGATCTCCGAGTGTGCAGCCGTACATGCTAGCCACTACACCACCGAGGCAGTTAATTATATATATATATATATATATATATATATATATATATATATATATATATATATATATATATATATATATATATATATATATATATTATGTTTGTATCATGTGTGATGTGACAGGAAATTGATCAAAATGAAGTAACAAGCACCATAGTAATGAATTCAAAATAACTTATAATATTGTTTTTTTACGGTTTAAATAAGGAATAGCACAAATATATATGTATGTAGTACACATAAAACTGTCAACTGTATGATAATTGTAAGTACTCAAATAACAACAGACGACAAAAATCATAGCGCCTTACTCTACTATACTCGTACAATGTAGCAAAAGTTTAGTATAAAGAACATTTCTATACAAATTATTTGTACCTAATGCGTTTAACATTCAATTTAAACGCAAAGGAATTTGAAATAGATTGAACGGGGAATAAATAGGAGGCAATCAAATCTCGCTTCGACTTCCGCGTGCTCTCGCTAACCGAATACCTTCCATATTATTCTACCTTCTTGAATTATTAAGCCATTATAAACTTACTTTTTATTACGATATGATTCGATTTTTAACTTTTACTTTATATTTGTAGAATGTTTAGGTAAAACTCTTAAGCTATAGTGGTTTATGAAATAATTTTATAATTTAAATAATGTAATATTATAATTCTACACATAATGAAGGTAGAGCACATAAATAGTAAATATTTTTTAATATCATTTTTTTAATCTTTCAAACCACAAATCATGGGAAAAGTATCTTAAAACCAAAAACAATTTTTATGATATATTCTTAAAACAGTTTAAATAAAGCAGAAATATAATCCACTACCGTTATACTGATGCACGTTGGTATTTATTCATAATGAAGTATTCCGAACGGCGAGTGTAGAATGAAGGAAAATAATGAATAAACATTTACAATTATAAAAGTGCATACACAAAGAAGAAGATAAACACACGAAAATGTACAATAAGTTTAATTAGTATGAGTTTTCGAGTATACGAAATAGGTAATGTTTGAACTAATGTTTCTAGTCCAAGGAAATTTTAATAAAAATACACGAAGAAATAAAAACAGGATTTAAAAGCTAGAGTTAAGACATGCTTTTACATTTAATATTTTTGCATACGAAGTAATTTAAATAGTTTAAAAAGCACTTAAGTATTACAGTTATTCTTAATTTAAGAGAACTTGGTATTTTCCAAATTATTAAATCTGCTTAACTGCTAATAAAGTTTGTAACTTTATGTTTATAAAGTGGAATATCTTACTGTCGAGGGGAGCCAAACTTTTTAGAACATCTTGGCCATGTTTATTGTTCATAGCTGTATCTCGCCACTAGATAGAGTTGCAGCGCATGTTATAAAAGATAATGTACGCGTACGTGTCTGTAGTGAGTTTGTAGAGTTTTGTTTTCGATCGAAGTATCGAAGTTATTTATGAGGCTATCTTTTTTATTCATAAACTAGTGCCTACAGGATATTTAATTACAAAATATTTATTAAGTTATATCTATTGAATTCATCTTTTAGTATAAAAATAGTTCTAATATATTCTTTTTTATATTCTAATCATAAAAGTAGTCGTCAAGATTACTTTTACTAGGATTTCAGATCTCACGGAAATATGATGAAAGGAATATACATATTTGATTCATGTATTCTAAGAAGTTCCCGAGACATCTATTGGATAAAACTCAGCACGATATGCTATACTAATGCCACGGAAGTAAAGAAAAAAGTAAAATAATCTGTCACACTATAGCCTGTCACATCACATTCATTTTTATCTTTTTTAATAACTTTTTTCTGTCTGCTTACAATTACGAGTGACAAATTTTCCAAGTAAAAAGGCGAGAAGTACGCATGTAGTTTCGCATGTCCATAAACCCAGTTATTTCTCTGATGTAAAACTCTCATGTCCTGGTCGGTGGTCCTCGTAATAAGAATCAGATAAATCCGAAGATAGATCACGCGCAGATTCGATATTCAAGGTAAGATTTTGGGCAAAGCACTGGGGTTTAAATTTATCACTTCATTCTGAGCTGCTCCGAAAAATGTCGTGACAGTAAAATTCAATCACTCTAAAACTCGTATACTGTACCTGTACTATATGAAAGTAAAATTGCAGCGGTAGCACAGGGGTAGCGCGCTCTCTTGGTGAAAAACAAGTGAAGCGGCTTCAAATCCGAACCTAGCACTTCAGATATTCTCATGTGAGAGTACTTTCAACATGATAACCAGTTTTCGAAAGACATGTGAAGTCCGCCAAGCCGCATTTGGCCTCGTAGTAGATTATAATCTAATTAACTTCGCATTGAAGGGAGGTCTGCGCCCAGCAATAGGTCGGTAAAAAAAAACTATATAAGTTAGGTAATAAAACAGTAAGTGAGATAAACCAGGCGATTATGATATCAGTATATCCCCTTAGAATTCTTGAATACATTATAATATACATTTCACGTTTACTTAAAGAAATTGTTTCAAGTGAAAATAAAACACTGAATTTAAACAACAAACTGCGTTGTCAATCTTGACGTGTTTATCTGGTAGCGTCCGCAATGTATCCAGAATTTTCTAGAAAGATAACCTATTTCGTAAATATATGATATATGACATACATAATGGTTCTAGAGGTTGTGTAGAAATATTTTGTGTTTTGACGTGCTTTGTTTAGAGCCGCTGCCCCAATTTCATGACACCGTTTTAAATGCATACCTGCATGTAACGCGATCTTAAGTGGCGTTAAGTCTTTTAACTCGTTTCAAAGTTATGCAGGCTGTCAAGATTAGAACACCCCAGTTATGTTACTTAAAGAACGGAAAAGCTGTATAGCGACACAATTTCTACGTTAAAGAGTATATTACAAACCTTTTTATAGGATTATTTTTTTTTATATTGTTATGTAATATTATTGAATATCTTTACGTTTTGTTTCTTTTTGACCGACTTCAATAAAGAGGGTTACCAATTCGACACGTCGACACGTAGATATATACGTAATATTGTTGGAACTGCAAAATAGTCACTGGTAATTTATTAGAGCTTCCAAACAAATATACATAAATTCTATAGGCGTATGTATATATGTATGTTTGTCCACGTATTTTTCCGAAACTAGTAATGGGATCGTGATCATTCTAATAGTAAAGATTTCATCAAAATCGGTTCGGTAATTTCTATTAAATGGAGTAAAATGTAACTAAAACTATTTTTCTTTATATTACTACTCGTTACAAAAATTATTTCAATTTTTTCTTAAAACAAAAAATTACGAAATAAAAAACGTAATTCAAAATGAAACCGACTTCAAAAAAAGTACTTTCTTAGTATTATTTTTTCAAATCAGTTTATTTTTTTTTAATTATTAGTAAATATTTTAAGACTCTGTGTAATTCATCATGCACTTTATGTACATACCACAGAGTGTACTTATATGATTACTTCACAGAGTTGCCCATAAAGCCTTTAAGGTCATGATTATAAATTTGATTTTATAAAGTATACATTCGATATACATAACTTAAAAATAAAAATTGTAGAAAGAAGTGTTGAAGAAGTCTTACGTAATATATGTTTACTTGGAAAACAAAAACCTAGAAAATATTTAGTGATGTTTTTTTATTATTTTGAAAATGTAAAGTAAGCATACACAACTCAAACAACGAAACTAGGGGTGTAAAAGTGGGCGTCGGGTGCAGGGTGTTCGCAAAGTGCAAAGGTGCAATCAATGTTTCTATTTATAGCGAGCCCGGGCAAGTTTCTACCAATGATTGTCGATCCGTTATCGCATTTAAAATTATAAGAATCGTATGTAAATTTTAAAAATATACTAGATTTTTCTCGCTTGGAAGCATTTCATTAAAAATTGCGTATGTGTTAATCCAAGCTTATATTGTTGTTACTACCATTTCGAATTATCATCATTATTATACCATTCAAACCCTTAGCCGCGTAAAGAATACTCTAAACTCTCCTACAAACTTTTACATTTATAATACATTATACAACACAAATCAAATCTATCCCACGGGAACCGTACATTGTACCGGGATAAAAAGTAACCTATGTACTATTCCAGACTATAATCTATCTCTGTGTCAAATTTCTTCTAGATCAGTTAAGCCGTTCTTGCGTGAAAGAGTAACAAATATTCATACACCCATCCTCACAAACTTTCATATTTATATTATTATAAGTTTAGAAGCGTTCAAGTATGAGATAACTTAGAAATTAAATATTAATTGGTATGGCACCTATCATTTTATGCAAACATGTTAAAACCTAAATTGTTATTTTAATCTAAAGGAGTGGATACATAAAATAAGTTACTTTTACTTCAATCTACTATATTGGCGCAGCCTTATCTATTCCTCAATCTGATTTATATCAAAGTTCAATTCAATTCAATAATTTATTTTATGACTTCTAGGCGTGCCAATTGAGAACAATACATTTTGCTAAAGTTAAGAAATAAGTACCCAATATCTATAGGTACATATAATAAAATTCTAACTGAGCCGAATCTGTACTTGAAATATTTTTTGGAAAATCTTATTGAAATAGACATTATTATCGATACAGAGGCCGAATCTATAGTTTTTAGAATTTTTGTCTGTCTGTCTGTCTGTTACTGCATCATGGAAAAACCACTGGACGGATTTTGACGAAATTTGGTATGATGGTAGCTGGTTATCCGGGTTAACATAAAGCATACTTTTTGTTGCGGGAAAATATCTCATTTCTGAGAAATACTAAACTTTAAAACGTAAGTATGGACGAACCCGAGCGGAGCGAGGGTGAGTCGCTAGTTATTATTAATATAATTATATTATTATAGCACCCAAGGACGTTAATTTAATGTGTCGAGACTAGTGCTATACTCGTTAGTATCAAATGTAATTATTGTTTAGATTCTCTGTCCCACTTATAACCATTAACCACATACAACGAATCTCGATAATTCGACACGATTTTAAAGCCCTCTAAATGCCAGAGTGCCTCCCGAGCTTGGAACCAATTTGCAAGCGAACAAACTACGTCATATCCTGACTATCTGTCCTGCTCTACGATCCCTGGGAAACCTAGAAACCTGCACAATTCGAGGACGAAAGACTTATAATATTGAGCTCTACTGCATAAAGAATAAGGTATATGATTGTGCTTCACTCGATATAGCGTTATTCGTATGACCTGTTGCATCGACGTCATCATATGGATAAATAATCAATACAAAGTGTTTGTAGGAATTTGAATTTGAGTAGGTGAATAAAGTAAAAAAGATTTTGTGTAATGGACCTATAATTTTTTTATGTTCTATTGTCCACAGATAGTAATATTTTTAAAATATTTCTAGCAAAGAATAGAAATAATAAATATAATAGTTACAATCTAGTGATATAATTCAAAATTTAGAAACTAAACTACACCTTCAGCTAAGAGCTTTCATAATTTACTAGTTTAGTTTGTTTAGTTTCATCTAAAGAACATAAACAATGACTTGAGGCTGGTCTGTAAAATATATCGTATAAACATTTATTTAGTGAATCGCTTATGAGATAACTTAATCAAGTATTTAATTAAAGTAACTGAATTTAATACTTTCTTAGATTTACGCGAATGTTTGACATTTTTAAATGAAACTATCTTTTCGGATTAT
The DNA here is from genome assembly GCA_951806755.1 of Brenthis hecate. NCBI lineage: Eukaryota > Metazoa > Arthropoda > Insecta > Lepidoptera > Nymphalidae > Brenthis > Brenthis hecate. The sequence continues at coordinate 11,860,770 of OX638258.1, read as the reverse complement.
TTCGCTGTCTGTAACAACTATACCTTCAAGACATGCAACACCTCAGTCTCTCCCGTGACCATGGATGCTGTAAAGCATTCGAAACGTCGGGAACCAAAAATCAAAATAAATTCGCGAAATAATCCGAAAAGATAGTTTTATTTAAAAATAACTGAATTTAATTAGAATTGACGTGCAAACGTGTTATAGCTTTTATATAAGTACATAGGCATACATTTTGAGATCGACACGTTTTTATGCTGGGACTGATTGGTTTATTACTACTAGCTCAATTCAGATGTACTTACACGATTATTTAAAAGAAAACTAAGTAAAGTTTTGACAGGCATATACTCGTACAGTAACAAAAATGTGTACTGATTTCACGCAACCGGTGTCTCGAATTTCAAATGGAAAGAAAATCCGTCTATTACCAATTTTCCTTAAAAATATGTATGTGAAATTGCTACGTAAAGTATAACATATCCTCACTAGGCAGAATATATCACAAGATTCGTTAACATACCCTTTTAAAGTTATGTCGAACATAAATGTGGGTTATGAATCCAGACTTTATGACAATCGTGTGTACAGTACGCAAAATATATTGTTACTTCAAAATTTCTATCTCACTGATAACAAGGTCTACAATATGGTATATATGTATTACAACTTGTACTGCCCAGTATACGTTCTCTACGGTAAGCAATAAATAACATCTGCGGGTTTAGCAAAACTTTGCCAATGCTTGAATAAGTAGTACAGTTGCCCCAAATTTAATGACTGATCGATATTAAACGCAGTATGAATATGTATGCTGAATGAATATTCGCTCTATAGTAAAATAGTATTTGTATCGACTGAAGCGGATTCAAATCCCGGGTCTCGATATTTTCATGTGAGAATCATTTCCAACATGATTACCACTTGCTTACAGCGAAGGAAACCATTGTAAGGAAACCTGCATGTCCGAGAAAACCTAGCAGGTTTTCGAAAGACATGTGAAGTCTGCCTACCCGCGATTTGCCGGTGTAGTGTACTATGGCCAGTTACCTTGTAGTAAAGGCATGCCTAGCAGTGGGACGTTAAGAAAGGGCTGAATAGTGAATACATACACCTTAAATATCTACTTTATTAGGTAGGCAGATTCTTTATAATTTAATTACATATCATTCCTTTCTCCGTTTTCCAATTATATGTATTATATCACTTCTTTATACGGTGGTACTAATATGGCACTGTTTATTTACTAGGCATATTAACTGAAAGTAATCCTAAAATACAAAGGAAATCGAACCCGCAAACTCTAGCGTAATACTCAGTGGAGATAATTGCATTGACTATTACGCTGTAGGTTATAAACCCTACAAGGGTTTCTTTTTAATACATATTAGAATACCTTTATTAAGTAAAATGTAAATATATAAAAAAATAAAGATTTGAAAATTTGAAATAATAAGAAGTACTTTAATCATAAAAAATATTTTGAATTTTTTGAATTACTAGTTGATTATTGAACAAAAGATTAATTTATATATATATATATATATATATATATATATATATATATATATATATATATATATATATATATATATATATATATATTAAAAATGTAAGTTTAATTAAACATTATGTACTGATATTTTTTTACAAAAACGCTAGCTAAAAAAATATATATATATATATATATATATATATTTTTATATATATAACCTAGATACTGTGTAAGTTTCAAACTACAGGTAGTTTGAAAATTAGGCTAAAAAACTTACACTTGAGTATCATTTTTAAACTTTTTCGTTATCCGATGACGGTGACAAAATGTTTACCGAACGTATTAAAGTTCACTTTTTTGCTCAGGAAAGTTGCCAAAAATGCTACTCCTGTAATTCATCATATTAAAAAATAAAATATTAATATTATGGTTATTAAAATTATAAAGAATATTGCTGTATATAAGATAATCTTAACCCTTATCCTCTGTAGAATTGCAAATGGCGATGTCTAAAAGATTATTCTAATATGCTCACTTTTTTTCATCACTGTCGCAGTCGTGGCGGCAGACAAGACAATATCTATAACCTATACATATAATAAAATTGTAACTAAGTCGAATCTGTACATTAAATATTTTTTGGGAAATCTAATTGAAATATACATTACGAGTACTATCGATACAGAGTCCGAATCTATAGTTTTTAGAATTTTTGTCTGTCTGACTGGCTGTCTGTCTGTCTGTCCGTCCGTCCGTCCGACCGTCCGTCCGTCCGTCCATCCGTCTGTCTGTCTGTCTGTCTGTTACCGCATCACGAGAAAACTGCTGGACAGATTTTGATAAAATTTGGTATGATGATAGCTGGTTATCTGGGTCAACATATAGGATACTTTTTACCGCGGGAAAATATCTCATTTCTGAGAAAAATACAAAAACTGCATTGTAAAAGTATACAAATATGTAAAACCTAAGAATTTGGTTTTTGGTTATCTGAACGCGGGCGGAGCCGCGGGCAATGCTAGTTTTAAATATTGTGTCAGTAGCTTAGTACGTCAAGCTAACTGAATTGCAATAAATATTTATAAACTTCAATTTGCTTTAAAATATCCTTCAAGAATTTAAACATTGAATATTTTTACATAAATAAGTAAAAATTTATATTATGTAAGTGTATTTTATCAACATTATATTCTGTTTCCCTGCAATTTTTCTTGGGAGACAAAGAATACGTCATTTTATTTAGACACCTGTTTCTGAATAAAATGTGGGTGTTATTTCCAACGTTATGTGTTGAATGAAGCACACATCTATTCCATTGTTTTTCTTACTTTACGATATCGAATCCACAACAAATAATACTTTATGACGTGTAATGATTAAATGATGTGTCACGAGGACTTTTAATAATAAGTTAAAAATTAAATCCCCAATCTGGACAAATTTCGAAGTTATTTTGTAAAAACAAAATTTTAATTTAGGGCAGTAAATTGATCTGATCCCCTAAAGTTTAATTCAAGATGAATTCAGGCCAAGGTTAAAATGAACGGGTGAAAGTTAAATATATTTCAATTTCAGCCCCTTTTCAATAAATTCTTTCAGCAATCACTTTGCCAGTTTCAAATCTAATTTACTGATTGCTTTTAAACGGAACTGAATTGTTTAAACAAAAAATTTGTTCCATGTTGTATCTTGTGTGAGGGATGTCTCTGAAATCATATTAAGTATCTCAAACGTATTTTTATTTTCAGAAAAAATATCTTAATATGATTTAAGATATATTTTGTTATGACGGCCATTCTCACTGAGACTAGCCAGATACGCAGGAGATATTATAGTGCACAAGTGTACGCGCAGACACAAGTGCACTATTTAGTTTCTAGTTGCTGAGAATATCTTAACAGAAAAACTCAGTAAATAAACTTAACCCGACCGGCACTCGAATCTAGGACCTCTGAATTTGTAACCGTACATGTTAGCCACAAGACCACCGAGACAGTTAAAACTAACTTCATACTATAGTCTAATTATATCACTGCGTGCGCATCGTAAATATTCACTGTCATTTTTTCCCCTAACACGCCAATAAAAGTATAACTTCAAGTACATAATAAGAAACAAAGCTTTAAAAATATCTTGAAATATATATTACGTCGAGAACGGAGGATTTCACTATCTTTTATAATAGATCAAATATGCAGATCAAATATTTTAAGTCTATTATTCTACTTGCAGTCACAAGCAATATGTAAATTATAAAAAATAATTTAGTTCTTATATTTAAAAACAACTTCAGCCAGCTATATGAATTAGAGCATACATACCCACGTCACATAAATTGGACATAGATCTTTCTTGTACGTATAATTCCGTCTAAAGTAGTATGAAATTTTATGCCACAATGACTCTTATTACATTCGATTAAGTGCTAGAATCGTACCAAATAATAAAATGATTTCTTATGACATAAATCCTTTACAGCTTCTAGCATATGGGTTATGCAACTTAGAAATAAATTGTTAACTAAAGCTACATTTTAAATCAAACAATTAATGGTGAATAAAATGAAAAAAAAAACAGAATTCCTTGAAAATTTAATTAGCATGGAATTAAGAAGCTTGCATATAAAATAATATAAGATCACGTGATAGTAATGAACAAATGACAAGGTAAACAGAAGTACCAGATCACCAATTTAGCTTGTAGAATATTCAAGCTGAACAGATATCTTCCTGATAGTCGGAGATATTATAGTGCACAAGTGTACACCCAGACACAAGTGCACTTTATTACTTTTCACTCTCAAAGTCCAATGGGGCGATACTTCGCTATAACATGTGAGTGTTAAGATGTAAGACAGAGGCCTTTGGGCGCTCTCCGAGGTACGGGGGCGTAACACCGCCAACTTCCCACCTCTGGGCTGCTACTGAAAATTCTTCATTAGAAAATTTCAATCACATAGCATGGCCTATAGGAGACTAACGGGATGCTAGCCACTAAGCCACTGAGGTAGTTAATAAATCTTAAAGCTGAAGTATCGAAGGCATGTCACTCATTGATCGGATGGTTGATGGAGCTCAAGAGTTTTGGAGATGTACACAGGTATGTACATGTATGTGTATTTGAAGGCAAAACGGTGACTGATCTATGTTAAATAGTTGCTTGGTCCTAATGAATCGCATAAATACGAATATCGCATCTACAGAATTTCTGTATAAGAGAGTATTGTAGTATGTTTAAAATATTTTTTAAAGTCGTTTTTTTTAAGTCTTTTTAAGTATTTATAATAAAAATTTCTCTATACATATATATTATAATTATAAAGAATTATATTAAATAAACTTTCGTTTTCCTCACTATAGGATTTTCATTGTTGTCTTATATTGTCTTCTTAGGTATAATGGTTAAATTGTTTAGGAACAACCACGTAACTTTTGTAATAACAGCAAACGTTAAATGCTTGCCGGTACGCTCAAACTTTCTTCAAGGCTCTGAGGTACTTATAACATTTTAATTATTTGAAAGTTATATCTAAATTGAAAATATATTAAAACAAATTATGATTGAAATAGTTCCTAAAAGACATAGACTTCAGTCTTCACATGCTAACCCGCATGTTTTTGATTACCCCGCATATTTATGAGCCGTAGTCCATCTAATTCTATATTGCAGGCAGATGCCAATAAGTTGGACATAATCTTCTGGTTATCCATTTAAAAACAAAGTATTTAATTATCATTTCTGCTTTATAAAGAACTAGCCACTCACCCTCGCTTCGCTCGGATTCGCCCATAGCTTGTTTTCCTATACAAACTTTTATCCCTATTTTCAACCCCTTGAGGAAAGATTTCCGGGATAAAAATATCCTATGTCCTTCTCAGAGTCTCAAACTATTTTCTTACCAAATTTTATCTAAATCGGCTTATTAGATCCAGAGATTACCCCCTATAACGTCACAAACTTACAAAATCACAATATAACAAACACACTAACTCTATCTCTTTATTATATTAGTATAGATCACACAAATAAGGTCTTTTAGTATTAGGCTAAAGAAGACAAACGAATTACTAAGTAGAATAATCCGATAATCTTTTTGCGAATTAACCACGTAACCGAAGAGTTAAGGCGACGACGCGCTTAGAACAACTATGTACTGAGTACTAATATGTATCTTTTAAAAATGTTGTTTATAACATCTATACTAATATTATAAAGACGTAAAATTGTAAGTTTGTTGGTTTTGTGAGTTTGTGATGTTGTAGGATCTCTGGATCTCCTAAACCGATTTAGATAAAATTTGGTAAGAAGATAGTTTGAGACCCTGGGAAGGACATAGGATACTTTTTATCCCGGAAATCATCGCTTAAGGGGGTGAAAATGGGCATGAAAGTTTGTATGGGGAATTAACCTAATGAACCGAGGGAAGCGAGGGTGAGTCGCTAGTTATAAATAAAACTAAAAATATTTAATGAAGAACTAAAAGTAAATTATATTTTTTTAGCTTTCAACCCTGACTCAGTTTGTGTAGGTACTGCTTCGTTGAAATTTAGCCTATCCCGGTCTGCCCAATTTTTTTTTACCAATAGTAGGTATCCCGTTTAAGTTAGTTTAATCATTTAGAAAATTCAGAAATACTTTTATAAATTATTGCTTACTATTTTTTGCCCGTGGCTTCATTCACGTCATAAGTGGAGCGGAAATCAGTGGTAGCCTATATTTATACCCAAAAATGCAATCTATATTAATGCCAAATTTAATCGAAATCTGTTCAGCGGCTTAAGCGTGAAAAATTAATTGACTTTTTCAACTAATTTTCTTTTTTTTTTGCTTGGTACCTATTTTCGAGCTTTATTTAGTGTTGTAAATAAAAAATATACAAATGGTTATTTTTTATAGTGCCTATATATGTAGATTGTTAATTTTCCTTAAATTTTCAATAATGATTAAGGTCGTATTTCAACCACTAGGGGAACACTAGTTTAAAAATATGTACTATCTTTCACGAGCTATGCTCCTACAGTCGCACAGACATACATACTTTTGAAATTCATCGTAGCTTAATAATATTAGCCTCCTTTTATTTATGTTTTCAACTTATTTATTTGCTGACACATATTTTATCTAGTAAGTAATAAATAGTTGATGATTAATGCGTCTGAAAAGTTTACGATAGAACGCCTTGAAGTTTCTATTTGGGGCGTAGAAATTATTAAATTACATTAATTTGCATGTTACGCTATAGTCATTAATTATAAAACAAGTCGCTTGCTATTATATATATACACACACATATATATATATATATATATATATATATATATATATATATATATATATATATATATATATATATATATATATATATATATATATATATATATATATATACTCGAACCCAGGACCTCCGGTGTGCAACTGTACATGCTAGCCACTACACCACCGAGGCAGTTAAATAGCCACAATCATAGATTTGGTTTTGATATTGCAAAAATGTTCTTAGAATAATATATTTTACTCTCCTTTTGTCTTTAATTATACATATAATAACTCAGAATAAGGCAAGCAGGTGGTGCCGCGGCTTGCTCAGATATAAAGAGAAACCCAACTTCGCTTAATAGCTGTAAATTTGTCCGAATAATTCGAAGTAGGTACGACATTTCACAAAGTCCGGAATTTTATTAAACGCCTGGGCCAGTTAAATCTCCGACGAGGACACATTTGTAATCTATCTGCTAATATTATTTCTGCTAACTTTAATATTATGGGAGATCATCGTCTTCTTAGAAAGTCTAACTTTTGATTACTAATTAGTTAGGTATATATACCTATATAATTTACTTTATTATTTATTCCTTATCAATGCAGTTTTTAAAACCTCTCTCGTTTATTTTTTTCATTCTATATAGTATATACTATTACAAAATTATACAAAGATACCTAGAAGAACAAGGAGATCTAGTTATCTATAAAAAAATCTATCAATATAAGGAAATCCATACCAATATTATGTACGGAAACTGTCTGTCTGTTGTCTTTTCATGCTTAAAAAACTGAACAGATTTCGATGAAATTTAGCAAGACATACGTCCACACGTTGGTCACTTTCATCATCGTCTCGCTTAGCATGCCGGCAAAGTCGTGAACAAATACTAGTCGTAAGATAATTTTTATTATAAATACAGAGCATATTAGGATAGTGAATAAAGGTAATACCTCGGTTTGCCGCGCCAATCTCATGGCATTTAATGTTAGCTTAGGCCTTAGAATAATTATTATTTTATACTAAAATTAATAATTACGTACAATTTATCCAGTACAACAGCAGTAATGTAGGAGTATTTTATATTTCTACGTTATGTACGTTTGTAGGCACAGTTTACTGCTTTACATGCGTTATGCTGACTAAATCATTTAGGTAGTAGCTTCTCAAATTTTTTGACAGCCACTAAATACAAATAAATAAATATGTTGGGACATTAACACACAGCACCATCTAGTTCTATGGTAAGCTACGAGGCTTGTGTTATGGATATCGGATAATTGATACACTACACATATATAAATTATTTAAATACATACATATTACAAATATAAACACCTATGACTAGATACAAACATTCGTGTTCGTGACACAAACGAATGCACCCAGCGGGACTCGAACTCGCGACCGCTGGCACAGCAAATAGGGTCAGTACAATCTGAGCCAAACGTGTCGTCAATACAAGGGTGTTAATTTTTTTTTTAATTGTGCTCATACCTCAAGTGTCGCGACTATAAGCTTAGGCTCTACGTTTTTTTTACAGAATATGGCCGTACTTAGGTACAATAAGTTATTATTACGGATAATTAAATTACGCATTTTAGAATTATAAAAAAATTGTTCAACTCATGAAAAATTTGAAAAAAAAAAGACTGAAACACAAAATATACAAAAGAGATACAATAATGTTATTTCTTGACCTAAATGTATCAAATATCACACTAACAGGTTTTTATTGTTATAAATATAATATATATATATATATATATATATATATATATATATATATATATATATATATATATATATATTGTTATTCTATTTGTTTTATCGTACTCCATCTTTATCAAGTTTTTTTTTTATTTTAATATATTAGTTGCATTATAGTCGGTATATAAAAATTAAAACTCATGTGAGTGAAGACGAAGAAAGCGGCTAGTATTAATAAATTATATATAAATCATTACACAAATCTATAATCATATTTGTTTTTGTCCAATTATTTTTATTTCTACTTCTTTGTTTTAAGACTTGGATAACTATTTTATACAATACCAATAACATTAATGTGTCTAGTGCCTACCATTATAGAATATAATATTATTAGGTACCTACTACTCAATTTTGTTCCGTAACAATGGAGTATAATGTAAAGATAACAATATCTTTAGTCTGCAACGTAAAGGGTAAAACTTCATTAACAATTCTGATTCTAAATCCTTTTATTAAACATTAAAATTAATAATTTCTTTGTGTCTATTCAAAAAAAAAAATTCTGCTGAGTTTATGAAAAAAAACCCTTTTCTTTTACTCACAGATCGTTATTGAAGCGTACATAAGACAATCTCAGTTTACGACCGCGGATTTCTTTTATTATCCGATGCTGTCCTCAGAGATAAAAAATATCGTATAAAGCACTGGGCTTAAGGTGTTGAAAATAACCCGACCGCGTGTAGTAGTCGTTTGAATAAAGCGCTGGATTTTTAGGGTTGTGACCTATTTCTAGCTGCAGGGTGCTCCCCGGGCCGAGCTGGCGTTCTATTGACCCATATGTACGCAGGCTTTGACGTCAGCGCGCGGACTGACGTCACACAGCCACAGGCAGTTCTTTGTGCCTACATTGTTTACAGTAGACATAAAGATTTTCACAGTAACTTGTAATATAATTAAAAGACCTTACTCCTATGTTTACAGTAAGGTTTGAATTATCTCAAACTAATACGTTATTTATGAAACAATTTTCATCATTTCCGTAACGTATTGTTATTAGAGATATTATTAATGTTTAACTAAGTATAAGTATAGCATAATATGTTTAGAATCATGAATCATTATTTATTTTGTTAATATTTTATGTAAAAAAAAAGTAAATGTTTTTGTTCTTGGGTACTGGGAAAATTTTATCGATCTAAAAGACCAAATAATATTTATAGGCTAAAATGTTATGGATAGTAAGTTCACAAGAATATATTATATTTTTTGTCTACCAGCATTCGATTATTAAGCCAGTAAAAAAATACGATAAAATGGAAGACAAATAGGTTGAACATGAAAAATTCGAAACGACTTCGAAGCAACCGATATTAGATAATGCAATTTAATCCTGTTCTTTGTCATTGTATCATCCTGAGGGAAGTCGTTATCCAAACGCTACGAACGTAATTTTACGGCGCAGATATCTAATTCAAAGAGGAATATTTTGGGAGATAAAGTAGAACTTTTCTTCAACATGAATTAATTGTAGGATAAAATACTAAAAAATATATTATATCCGACTCAATTTTTATGGAAAAAAACATGCTAGTTTTTAAAAGAGTATACGATTGTTTTTAAATAGAAAAGTGCCAGAGACTCGAGCAGAAATAGCTAACGCTTTGAACCGCATTGAACGTGAGTTTGAAACGTATTGAGCATACCGTGTAACTGCATAGCCTGAATCGCGCAGCTAAAGACTTTTCGGTATATATTCGACAGAGTTTCAAATAATTTGAAATATCACATTCTAAATTTAGATCATTCTAAAACAATTTTTAATTAAAACTGTGCAAAAAAAGTAAAATCTATTTAATATATGATGTAAATGTAACATATTATTATGTTTGAAATGAGGGCTTAAACATACGTAGGTAATATTAAACATACCTATTAAGAAATTATTTTAAAAAGTTGAAGCTTTGTGATTTTTTCCTACCTAACACATCTAACTAAAGATGAATTTTCAAATGAAAATTGATGAATTAATTTGACTCACAATTTTATTACACAGATCTATAGATAACAGATTATATTTCTTGACTTGACTTGAAATGTAATAGAAAGGACTTTCATACATTTTGTTTTGTACAAAGCATTCTTTTAAACGAAATAAATTAAACATTACGAGTGCAATAAATCAAAAGATAGAGATTAAATTCTTTCATTTTATAAAAGAGAAATTATTTGAACATATTTTTATTTTCGCTCGTTTCGTTGAGAATCCATTAGTTGTCGATGGAAAAAAGAATCATAGTTTTCAGTTCATCGGAGCTTTTACTACTACTGACTCGTCCTTCGCTTATGTTCTAGTCTTACAGACTAATGAGCAAAAGGTAAACGACGATACTTCTTTGTGTTAAAGCATCAATACATTTTTTTTATGTTTCTTCTAAAGTAACACATAAAAATATACATTAAATACCTTGCGAGACACTAAATAAGTATCGTTTAATTAAAACTTTTATTATATTGCCCCTTTTTGAAAGACGATTAAAATTAGCATTCAACTTACGCTTCAGGTAGAAGTGCCTTTATATGGCGGTGTTATTGTTATATACCTTTAATTTACAAAAGGTATAGAAATGAATGTCGATATAGAGAGCAGTAAAGTGAACAAAAAGGGATGTTAGAAGTGTTTAGTTATACCAATTATAAATATATGCATGTGTTCTAATAAATTTTCCAGCAAGCGTTCATCTGAAATTTGCAGCATATATTCGTAAAATTACCTCGATCCTAGGGCATTGGTTATTACATGAAAATAATAATATAATTTGAATGTAACTTATATTATACTATTAATACACAATTTTCAATAGCTTGACTATAACGCCACTATAAACAGTAACAATAAACAATAAGTAGTGTAATTATTACTTTATTTTTTTTAGATTTCAGAGCTTACACTATCACTACAGAAATATGTACAAACAGGTACATAAAACTTATTTATGTTATATTTGTTTATTATTGTTAACTGACTTCCAAAAAGGCTCTATGTTCGTCTGTATGTATTTTTTATGTATGTTCACCGATTTTTCGGCGACGGCTGCACCGATGTCGTTAGTCTGTATTGTATTCTATTAGGGTAGATCCCGTGGTGGCTGGCACTGGCTTCAAAAATCTGATTAGGTGTGTATGTGTATTCAGTCCTTTTTAACGTCCCACTTCTGGGCACGGCCTCCCTTCAATAAGAGGCGGATCAGGCCATAGTCTACCACGCTGGCCAAGTGCGGGTTGGCGAACTTCACAAGTCTTTCGAAAACTTGCTAGGTTCTCTCAGACATGCAGGTTTCCTCACGATGTTTTCCTTCACCGTAAGGCAAGTAGTAATCATGTTAGAAATGATTCGCACATGAAAATATCAGAGGTGCGAGACCCGGGATTTGAACCCGTTTCACTCAGTTTGATTAGGGTTTGATTAGGTATCTGTAGTAAATGAAAACTCCTATTCAGTTTTTTTTAAGTCTTCAATGTCTGAAAGTCGGTTTTTATTTTTTATATTAGGCAGTACATATGATATATTTTAGTATTCTATATTATATTACTCTGTATCCCAGATACTCATCCAGTGGACATGGTTGTCTTGTATTAGGGATAAGTGCTCAGAAGACATCACGTCGCCTCGCATAAAACCGCTATGGATTACTGTTTTGGCTTATGCTACTTTATACTATCTGATCTTTTTATATCTCTCTTTGCACGGTTTTACGGCTTACAGTAACTTCTTATCTAATTAAATTACTGGAATAGTGTACGATGAAACAAATTAAATGTTTGTAAATGAATTTATTATAATTAAATCTATTGCTGGTGATCTGTTCTGAAAAAAACGCAATTTTTATATCTTGTCAGAAAAAACGCCAAGCGAAACTCGGTCGCCAAGGTACTTATATATGGGGAAGATCATGTGAAACAAACAAACCAATCTTTTCTTTTTTTATATTCAGTAACTTATAAGTTAACTGTTTAGGCCAACATAAAATTAAATAAACAAACATTCCTCATCCCTGTGCTTGACCAGGATATTCATAATATCCTCTCAAATAATTTATTACTTCCAATTATAATTTTATAGACCGAAATAGTTACTGCGGGTCACCTTTAGAAGACAGACATATTGATTTTGCGGTTTTTTATCTATAAGTCTTTTGAAAGCCTACAATTGTGTAGTATTGTATTAATTTAGTATATCTTTGTACAGTTTTTTTTTTGTTATTTTTGTATTCAATACAATATAATATTGTGTCCCAAGAGAAACTTTTTCGGCAAAACCGCATCGACATTTATTGCGTAGTTTGAAATGAATCAGAGCACAAACAGACGGAAAAGATTAATTTTATTTTTGTAGAATATCATATATTTTTAGCACTATAAATTATATTTTCCAACAATAGATAAAGATTTTTCACATGACAAATTAAATATATATCAATATAAAACAAATGTAAGTAAGCTTATTTTGACCGCTTTGTTTGCTTTGCTTATCTTCCTTGAGTAGGAAGACATCTAACAAATCCAATTGGGAATATTAAACGTAGTAAAGAACTCAGTGTTCTGTGTTGTTTTGACATCATCTGTTTGATCGTAAATATATTCATAATAAATAGTGTTTGCTTGCAGGTTTACTCTTTTAGTTTATTTATATAGCTCAACTTCTAAAGGACTTTGCATGATTTTAGATGACCGTTTCCAATCTGTCTTGTTCCAGAGATTAGGATGCTTAAACAAACAATTAAATATAATAATTAAACGCGTAAATTCGTAAGTGGCTATATATAAACATAAGTGGTAACCTTGGTCCCAATATTTCGACTGGATAGCACAAGCCGTGGCCACGGGCAGGCTGCAGCATCATGCCAAGGTTACCATATCGTTGCCATGTCATTGAAGTAACAAGATACCAAATTACTGTGGAAGTTGCTCATATCCTTTTACCGTCTAGAAAAGAGCTGATAGTTTGCAAACGGCTGAACAGATTTTATTGATTTATAGCTTAGCTAAGAACACTCTTGATCAAGTCACCTTTCAAACATAACAATAATAAATCAAAATAAGTTCATCCGTTTCGGCGCTACGATGCCACAGACAGACACACAGATACACACGTGAAGTTTATAACATTATATCGGGTTAAAGCTAAGATACTACTTTCTAAGAAAAAGCGTAAGCAATTGTCAAAGAAAACAATGTGAATATTATTTGGAATATAGTATTCCAAATTACCAGCACCCTACGTCAAATCACGCTTTTTTAGTTTTTTAGTTTGATAGTTTTGATAAGGTTCTTAATTTCTGTTTTGTTTAATTGTATGTATTACTAAAGTTAAATATTTTTTCAATAACTTAAGGCATTTTTTATTAGGCTCACCCGATTCCTCTTTTACTTATTCCCAAAAAAACAAACCAGCATTCCAAAAATGCTGTAGTTTCTCTATTACATGTATATATTAATACGTAAAGCAAAAACTTTGTACCCCTTTTTACGAAACGACGTTTTTACAAGACGACCATACAATATTTTATATTTTCAAAAAGTAGAGTTTGAGACAAAAAGAATGAGCCCTATCTGAAAATTTAACGATTTTTTTTTAAATGTAAACGCCCACTTGAAGTTGGGGGTGATTTTCAGCCTCTCGAGATCATAAAACATAGTTTTCTCGGAAATGGCTAAACATTAAAATTTCATTTTTTTTATTTATTACTTATATGTATTAAAAAGATTACATTCCCTTAGTTTCATGGAAATCAAAGGATTATTCTAGAATGTAAAAATAAAAAACCAAAAAAAGTTAAAAATCGAGTTTTTTGCAAATAACTCAAAAACTTTGAGGTTATTGTAAAAAGTGTTATTTATAAAAGTTGTAGATTTTACGAGACCTACAAGTTTTGTAGAAAACATTTTTCGATAGAACGTCGCAGTAAGCCGAAAATTGAAAAAAAAAACTATTTTCAACGCGTCCCCCTATTTCTCGGGGGTAGCTAGGCATCGGAGGCATTTTACGAATTTCAATTCCTTATATACCTGCTAACATTTTAAAATCATAAAACTTCAGGTTTACAGTATTTTGTTCCCAAACCGGATTCCGATAGGACTAATAATAGATGTTACAGCGTATTTTGATGTGCCGTTAAAGCATTTACGTAAAATCCTTTGCAAACACGAAAATGGATTGCCTTTCGATAACGCTAAATACTATCAATATTTGAACTCTGGAGTAGGGAATGGAATAAGGAAACGACAATCAAATAAAGTGACAGAATTAAGGGTGTGCATAAATATTCTAATATTGATGTAATTATAAAAGAACTGTTTTAATGGTCTCGTAGCTATCACGTACTGCTGCAGCCGCCGGTCCTAGGCCCGATCTTTCACCGGTCGTGTGGAATTGCTGTTCCACCAGAGTTTGAAAGTAAATGGAATAGAAAGTACACTTGTGTCTATGCGTACACTTGTGTATAATAATATCTCCTGCACAGCTAGATGGTTAGGCTCAGTTAGATAGGCCGCCGTGACGGACCCGGGGGAGAAGCCAACTCCTACCGGGCGCATCCCCCAGGTGGCGGATAGGGGCATGCCATCCGCTTAGGGCCGGCGGATGGTACCGGAGAAATCTGGCGCGGACCAAATGGCTTGGTGGGGGCCGCTCGTCGAGGCCTTAAGCCGAAAGGTTCGGCCGAAGACGTTGCGGCCACCGGTGGTGGGACCGCTTTGGCGGTCCCGCGATTGGATCGGGGGGTGTCGGTTGCGGAATCGTGGTGACAGGCCTGCGACCGGCAGGAGAGGGGCCGCGGCGGGAGAGGAGTGCCGGTATTACGGTGCGCCGCTCTACCCGCCCTCCGCGGCCGCGACGGGGCCGCCACTGTTGGATGGCGGACGCGGTAGGGCTGCAGGGGAATAGGAGTGTCGGTGTGTCGTTGCCGCTCTCCCTATCCTCTGCAGCCGGATGTGGGTGGCCCACTTCGGTGGGGTGACGGTGCAAGAGGGCGGTCGACTTGGGGAGGTTGGCCGTCCAGTGTTACGGCTGAGGAGGCCGTCAGGGGTGGTCGACCATCTCAGCCCCTGACTTTGGGACAGGCTTTAACAGGCACTCGCCGTCGGGGTCGCGGAAGAATCTTTCTGGTACCCGTGGCCCCGGCCTTAAGGCGAAGGAGATGTCTTTGTTAGGTTTTTTAGTGGGTAGGCTGCCGCGCGCTTCCATATTTGCACGTCAGGAGCCCCACATAACCCGTCTCGCATCCCCCATCGGCGAGCGGTACCCGGGAACAGGGTTTTTCCTGACAGAAAAAAAAGCCGCCGTGACGGAAATTAAGTAGTATGGAGGATATTAATTATAAAAAAGGCATCTTTCCATTAATTTTTTTGTTAGTTCCCAACTTTAAAGTTTTATTATAACTTATAGTATAAATATTAATAATAGTAATATATAAATCACAGAATAATACAAATGCATGCATGGTGCTTGACCCCTTTGCCCCTTTGCGAGCGTGTCCGAGGTGGGACGTTATAAGGAGTGAAATATTGTATATTTCATTTTATAATTAACATAAAAAAAATTGAACTAAAATCAATCGTATTAAAATTAAAACGTACTTTACAAGCACCAAATAATCATCATAAACGTCAGAAAACTGTGAAATTAAGTGTAGTTATTCGCTTATTCGCCACGTTATGGGTTATGGTGCAATAAAATGCTATATAACAATCTTATCAAGGAATGAAAACGTAAAACATAGTCACGAGGCGAATGTTTCGGTTTTATCGATTGTTTCGTTTATAAATCGGCAAAATCAATAGATGCAATTTTGACATGTTTTATAATAGGCGTGAGCATGGCGTAAATAAGTTATTATTATTACTCAATAATATTTTTTTTATTTTATTTTACTTGCGTTGTAGTAAAACGACATGAATTTTTGAATAAAGTGATTAATTAACCATATAAAATTATGGGAAATAATCTGTCTCAAATCCTTGTTTCAATCAAACTTGTTGAGACTAGAGTAGGACAAAGAACTAACGAACACTAACTTTCACATTTATAGTATTAGTGTTATTTTGAACTGGTATAATCAAAGCGCAGTAACATTAAGAATTAGACTAAATCCTACATCATTCGTCCTCAGTACAGCCTGCTACATGTACACCTAGGTAGTAGGTTCAATAAAAACAATATCAAATAGCCAATAAAAAATTACAGCTCCAGACAAAGAAACAAAAGAAATGTAACGCCAATGCTTGTTTTCCTTCGCATATTGCATCGAGTCTCGTATTCCAATTTTGTGAACAAATAAAACTGCTGATTTCATTCGATACCAGCGCCATAAAATGTATCTGTATAGATGTATGAAAGTTGTCCAACTTATTACTTTTTCAACTAATTTAAAAAAAAGAAGGGCTTTCTGCGTATGTATGTTTTATATGCACACACAATATCCCAATTTTGCCAAATGTGAACTGACCGTCGTGATTATTTTTTAATGCATAAACAAAACACCAAACATACCATATTTTGAAGGAAAAAATCATAAATACCTACCTAGAATAATTAAATATAAATGTAAATTAAAAAAGGTTTATCTATACATCATATAATAAAATTTTAAGCCGAATCTGTACTTTAAATATTTTTTTGGAATATCTTATTGAAATAGTCATTATTATCGATACAGAGGCAGAGCCTATAATTTTTAGATTTTTTGTCTGTCAGGGAATGCATCACGAGAAAACCACTGGACAGATTTTGATGAATTTGGTATGATGATAGCTAGCTGGTTATCCGTGTCAACATATAGGATACTTTTTACTGTCGGAAAATATCTTATCTCTGAGAAATCTATCCTAACGTTACGTTACGTCTAACCATGTCATACTACCTACATACCATAAAATATTTGTTCAATAATTTTAAAACTTTAATCATATTTAATACCTACATAATACATATATAACCTTCATATCTATGCTATGTTTGATATAAAATAAATCGTTATTTCAGTCATTTGCTAATAGCCAATAAAATGAAATCCAGTGAATTATTTCCTGCACACGACACAGTGTTTCGTGCAGAAAGCTATAATCGAGCAATTTTTATGTTTGGCATTGAACTTGTAACACATTTCTCTCAAGGTTTACCTTATTTAATCACATATTTATTTATATATTTAACTAATATTGAATGTGGTCTTTATGAACTCGACTTACTCTTGTTTCGCTCCGATGGTTCCGAGGTCAGAAAATAATTTATGGCAAACCAGGTCTATCCTATATACTAAATTTCATTCAAATCCGTCCAGCCGTTTCAGCGTGAAGAAGTAACAAACAAACATACACATAAAAAATTGCGTTTAAAAGAGTAATTCTATATTTGAGTAGTTTAAAGAGTTTTTTTTTTTAATTTATGTACCTACGTACTTTTTTGTCAATACCCATTTATGTACTGCATGGTATATGTAATGTAGTTTAATTTCTGACTCTTTTCCGCCACTATACAGAACCGAGCTGTTGTAATGCATTACCCACAAAAGTTTAATTTTTCCTAGACTAAAACTCCATTTGTTATGGTTAAATCGAACTTGTGATCACGAAAGTGTAATATATATATGTTAAAATCTATATATACATATAATAAAATTGTAGGTAACTGAGCCGAATCTGTACATTAAATATTTTTTGGAAAATCTTATTGAAATAGACTTTACTGTCGATACAGAGGCCGAATCTATAGTTTTTAGACTTTTTGTCTGTCTGTCTGTATGTTACCGCATCACAGAAAAACCACTAGAGGGATTTTGATGAAATTTGGTATAGTGATAGCTGGCTATCCGGGATCCTACATGTTATAGGATACTTTTTACCGCGGGAAAATATCTCATTTCTGAGAAAAAATACAAAAACTGCAATGTAAGAGTATACTAATATGTAAAACCTAAGAATTTGGTTTATGGTCATTTGAACGCGGGCGGAGCCGCGGGCAATGCTAGTATTTGAATATAAATATTTTTTTTTGCCTCCCGTAGTATGTTGGGACCAAACAGAAATCATTCATAACTCACAAGCGATTCGAAATAAAATTACATCTCTTCGAGAGCAAAGCCATAAATATTTAAGCAAAGTAATCTTCCCTTTCTCCGTTATAAATGTTTGCTTGGAGAGATAAACACTTCGAATATACCGTCTGGCCTGCTAACTATCTACAGGATTGCTTGGACTGGAGCAAGTCCATTATTACCTTTTAAATAAAACTATTTTTCAGATCTTTCCGCGATTTTATTTAGATTTTTTATTTACTCGAATGCTTTTTAACATGGTCATGTCTCAACGAAAAAATTTGACAGTAAGTATAGATTTCTCAGAAATGAGATATTTTTCCGTAGTAAAAAGTATTCTATGTGTTTTTGTATCCTATGTGTGTAAATTTTCCAAAAAAAAAAAATATTTAACGTACAGATTCGACAGAATAAATGTCAAATATTCGCATTAATCTAAGAAAGTCATTAACTATAAGTAATTTACATCACTCCGAATATTCCTTAAATAATTGAATTAAACTTTTAATCATGTCTCATTAGTCAACTATTTTAAAAGTCTGCTACGACAAAACGGTGAGAGAATTTTCATCGAGAGTCTCAACCTACATTTTAATTTGCGATTGTTTTTAACTTCAGTATTTTATCTTTGAAGGTTTGTATGTATGTTTATCCATATAAAATACTCCTTTACTATCGCGTTCCACCAAACTATTACAGCCCTAAATTTGATAACGTATGCCTAAATTTACATGGATAACTACAGAGAAAGGTTTGTTTGAAATAATATTTGAATTTTAAGGGGATGAAGTAGAGCAACCTAATATTATACTAAAAACAATATATTTTTGATTGAAATTTACTATCTATTGCACTTTCACATATTTAATGAACACATTTAAATAATTTACAGATAATAATACATCGAGCGAGCCAGGAGGACAAAACTAGTATAAATATAAATAAATAAATATGTTGGGACATTAACACACATCACCATCTAGTTCCATGGTAAGCTACGAGGCTTGTGTTATGGATACCAGATAGTTGATACACTACACGTATATAACTTTAAATACATTCATATTATAAAAAATATAGTAAATTACTAAAGTTCAAGTAAAATCCCTAATGTGAGCTTCTAATAATTCCAAAAGAATAACTAACTGTATAATAATTGCTACTGAAATGTATTTTGAAAATTAATTTAAATAAAACACGATTGGTAATTTGGTAGTGAAGTTTTAATCAAATATTGTTTATTTATTATTAAGTTCTCGCTATTTATTATACATTCAACCGTCTCGCCGTCATTGTTTCAACTCAATATTTTCTATGCAAATGTTTTTATGAACGTCCCGATATTTTGCGACGGATTCTATTTCTATATTGCTTTTCATCGAGTTTTGACGCGAGCAAAGATAATTCTTTAGCTTTTAAGGTTGAAAACTAGCAACATTTATGATATCGAACAAAATATTTTAAATTTTACAATGTTTTTTTTTTACTGGTAAACTAATCAAATGACAGTTTGAAAACGTAGTATCCGCATGTTTTATTATTTTTACGTAAGCATACTCGTATATCAAGTAATAAAATAAAAATTAATCATACGTTGGTGTACCTATATTAATACTTAAAATATTATTTTAGTATAATTGATTGAAAACAATTTTTTTTATCAATTATTATATCTTCTATATTGATACTAAAGATTAAATATTTTATAATTTAGTGTAGTATTATCTTAAATTATTTATACCTTTGTACATAAAATAAAATTTTAACTAAGCCGGATCTGTACATTAAATATTTTTTGAAAAATCTTATTGAAATAAACATTATTATCGATACAGAGGCCGTATCTATAGTTTTTAAAATTTTTGTCTGTCTTTCTGTCTGTCTGTCTGTTACCGCATCACAGAAAAACCACCGGAGGGATTTTGATGAAATTTGGTATGAAGATAGCTGGTTATCCGGGTCAACATAAAGAATATTTTTTACCGCGGAAAATATATCTCATTTTTGAGAAAAAATGGAAAAACTGTAATGTAAGAGTATACTAATATGTAAAACCTAAGAATTTGGCTTTTGGTCATCTGAACGCGGGCGGAGCCGCGGGCAATGCTAGTGCTTAATAAACTTATGGATAGATATAAATAACTTTGCTCATACATATCGATAGTATTATAAATATATATATATATATATATATATATATATATATATATATATATATATACCTACAGCATTAGTTGACCCATTCCTTTAAATAGATATAATATAAAAAGTAAGACAGGTCAGATTCCTCACATTTCTAATTTTCAAGTACAAAATATCAAAAGTTATGTTCAATGTTCAAAATTTCAAGAACCTGCAAAGCGATTTGAGTTCCGTGACGAGGAAATGCCAATAGAAGCATATTGTCGTGCATCGCTACACGCAACCCTGGCATTGACTCTCATTTTTCGATTTATAAGTTAAAGTAAACAGTAAAACAAAAGGCAGTGGTAGCCCAGTGGCAACGCGCTCGCTTGGGAAACCAAGTGAAGCAGGTTCAAATCCTGGGTCTCACACCTCTGATATTTTTATGTGCGAATCATTTCTAACATGATTACCTTATTGCTTTACGGTGAAGGAAAACATTGTGAGGAAACCTGCATGTGTGAGAAAACCTAGCAAGTTTTCGAAAGAAATGTGAAGTCCGCCTACACGCACTTGGCCAGCGTGGTGGACTATGTCCTTATCCCTCTCGTATTGAAGGGAGGCCCGTGCCCAGCAGTGTGACGTTAAAAAAAGGGCTGAATACGTGCATACATCCGTACAAACTAACTGAAATTTAACAGACAACATGCTTAAATATTAATGCATGACTCATGTAAATACTCCATACATAGTCTATGTAGTAACGACTTATATATGTTATTTCGTTAAACTATACCCATAAACTTCTTTTTTATATTAAAACCTGAAATGTACTGACTCTTCTAGAATTTAAAATAAAAATATTCGTATTATCAAAATTTTATACTTACTATCAGGGCTGGATTTAACCTTAACGCCGCCCCTGGGCACAGTAAAAAATTCTGCCCTATTATCGAAATTTTATTTTTTTAATTATTAATTTTTCGAAAAATGCAAAAAATAATAATTTATAAATGATATCAATTTTTCGAAAAATATACCTACAAGTTAATCTTTTTTTACCTTTTATTTTTTGGTAAATAAAAAAATTATTTTTGATAAGGCGAAGAAAATTTTTTCCCACCCTCCGAATTTTGCCGCTCCTAAAAATTTGCCGCCCTGGACACTAGCCCCGAGTGCCCCTAGTGTAAATTCAGGGCTGCTTACTATAATTGATAGTTGAAATTAGTAAAATCTCGGATTTTTAATCGTAATCATAACATACATTTTACGTTGATTATTATATTTATTTAGTAATTGAATCCAGTTTTCTATATATAACTATTGTTTACGTTTATGTACGTACTTTATTATTCTGTTTTAAATCACATACAAATTACTTAAATATTATACGTCTTAATAGCACTTGAAAATTCATTCTAATATCACAATATTTTAGAATATAATATTTTTATCTCTAGAGAAAATTTTAAAATTAACACAGGTTGATTTTATTTGCAATTCATTCTACGTCCCGATATCAAAGAATGCGACGTCAGTGATGATAAAAATTTGTAGCGTTGAGGAACGTGCTTCAGAATATTGTACCTACGTGTAAACTTTAACGGTTATAGCCGCCCAATCACCTAAGAGCCAATAAAATTTTATACTACCGACAATACTTCGTTATATTCAAATGCATATACTAATACCAATTTAACTTCACTTTGCTCGGGTGCATCTCTTGGTGCCTTATGTAATATATTTTATACAGTAGCACCGCGTCATCTTTTGTCAAATTTTATTCATAACATTAGCATTGCCCGCAGCTTCGCCCGCGTTAGATGATCAAAAACCACATTCTTAGGTTTTACATATTAGTATACTCTTACATTGCAGTTTTTGTATTTTTTCTCAGAAATAAGACATTTTCCCGCAGTAAAAAGTATCCTATATGCTGACCCGGATAACCAGCTATCACCATAACAAATTTAATCAAAATTCCTCCAGTAGTTTGTCTGTGATGCGGTAACAGACGGACAAACAAAAATTCTAAAAACTATAGATTCGGCCTCTGTATATATGTAATAATGTCTGTATATATGTAAAATGTAATAATGTCTATTTCAATAAGATTTTCCAAAAAATATTTAATGTACAGATTCGGCTTAGTTACAATTTTGTTATTTGTATAGATTTGTTACGTTACTCCAGAACATAGTCTATTCTATACAAAAATTTCATCTAAATTCGTCCAGCCGTTTCAGGTTTATCTGAAGGAGTAACAAACATACACACATAGAAACTTTCGCATTAATAATAGTAGCCCGATTTCAAATATTACAATCTAAATTGCAAAAGACAGCGTTAAATGGTGCTGTTAATGACTTTAAATATAATTAAAGGATGGGAATTTAAGGTATTTACAAGATAGAGTCCGTTTAGTGTTTTACGAGCGTATAAATTATACGAAGTTTGTTTTGCTATAGTAACCGGTACTACGATTTACAATGCGATTTGTAGTAATGTTATTTGAAAATGTAGAATCATATTAGGCAATGAGTAGAAAAAGTGCCTAATTTATGCATTTTTTTTCTTTGTACCTAAAAAATGTATATAAAATTATAATTATATTGTATTATTTTTAGTCATTACATAGATTTTTAGCCAATAGATGATAGTATTAGACATGTTATATTTCTAACTCCTTTTTTGTTTTCTTTTGTGCTACTGTAAAAAATAAAGATGTATACTTATGATGTAATATATATATATATATATATATATATATATATATATATATATATATATATATATATATATATATATATATATATATATATCTTATAAAAGCTTATGTTACAAGTAAATTGATACATAATATTACCAAAAGCTTCAATGATTAAAATATACACATATTATATTATATATAATAGGTACACCCACCACAAACCTGCCTAATCTAACGCAACTTAACCGTCCTTTAAGCATTCCACTCAAAGAGCTTTCAAACTTCCAAAGTTATTATCACATCAAAGTAATATACTATCATGGTCATAATCTTGTATAAATACTTTTAGTTGACTGACTTCATGGACAAAGGCAGTTAATCCTTTCCCATGCGGGCTTCAGCGAAGTTTTTGTATCGACGAGAGTCGGGACGCACGATGTCACGGAAAACTTTACTTCGAAGTTCGACTTGCTGTTGGTTTTCGTATAACCCAACTTTAATTTAAATATTTGAAACTTCACAAAAAGAAATTGTCATGTTATTCCATTTTTAGAAAATGTTAAGGTTCTATAACATATTACTTTCTGATTAGCTCAAACTATCAGATGTGACTCAAGTGCTTCTTCAACAACTTATACTTTGTATACGTACTTTGAGGGCATGTCGAAAATTCTTACCGAAATTACATTGCTATCAGTTGTATCGTATAAGTAGGAATGTATTCCTTACAATCAGACACACAAGCGTACAAATAAATTATATAGTTAACAGATATACAAGATATCATCTTGTAAGTAAAAATTAAAAATAAAATCCTACTAATATTATAAACGCGAAAGTTTGTAACAATGTATGTATGAATGTATGTTTGTTACTCTTTCACGCCAGAACGGCTGAACTGATCTGGATGAAATTTGGCACAGAGATAGATTATTGTCTGGAATAACACAAAGGCTGTTCCCGAGGGATAGATTTGTTTTTGTTTTTCCAGATTCCAACCCGAGCGAAGCGAGGGTAAGTTAATCATAATTTCTTATTATTAGAACAATTATATGGCTTAAATAATTAATACTATATTTTATAATTTTCTTTATGGTTATAAATATAATAATGGCAACACTAAATATAGATTACTAATTATTATTTTTAAAATTGTAATAATTATAATAATAACAGCGAAAATTAAATAAATAATATTCCATATTCAATTATAAAACTAATTATAATTATAAAAATGTTTAAAGTTAAAAAATATTGTAAGGTAATTTTTGCAATTTTCATTTTGTTAATTGTGGGTAGGCTGTCTGTAACAACTATACCTTCGAGACATCAAACACCTCAGTCTCTCCCGTGACCATGGATGCTGTAAAGCATTCGAAAGGTCAGGAACTAAAAATCAAAATAAATCCGCGAAATAATCCGAAAAGATAGTTTTATTTAAAATGTCAAATATTCGCGTAAATCTAAGAAAGTATTTTCTATTTTTAATATAAATGAGTTTTTAATTAAATATCTTATTTCTAATCTATTTATTTATTTTCATATAGAAATACTAGCGACTCACTCTCGCTCCGCTCGGGTTCGTCCCTACTTACGTTTAAAGGCTTAGTATATATTTCTCAGAGATGAAATATTTTCCCGCAGTAAAAAGTATCCTATATGTTGATCCGGATAACCAGCTACCATCATACCAAATTTCATCAAAATCCATTCAGTGATTTTTCCGTGATGCGGTAACAAGGAATAGGTAGACAGACAGACAAAAATTCTAAGAACTATATATTCGACCTCTGTAATATAATAATGTCTATTTTAATAAGATTTTCCAAAAAATATTCAATGTACAGATTCGGCTTAGTTAGAATTTTATTAATATGTATAGATTTCCTCTTGTAGAGATATTTTATAGATTTGATTAGTTTTCCCATGAGCCATGGAATTCAAAAGTGTATTACAGGATACTGAAATTGGGTAGTTCGAATATATCTTGAAGTAGATTGAAAAATAGTTTTTCCTGTAAATAAATAACCATTTCCAATAAAATTACTGTTATTGACCTTGACCTTATACGGCTTCAATAAATGCCGTCAACAATCGTGACTTACTATAACGTTTACTACGTTCAAGAATTGTGCAAGTTATGTAATCTAAATTGGAAAAGATATCTATTGTATTTAAAAAAAATAACTAAATAAATATAATAAATATGTTGGGACATAACACAGATCACCATCTAATTCCATGGTAAGCAACAAAGCTTGTGTTATGGATACCAGATAGTTGATACACTATACATATATAATTTTAAATACATACACATTATAAATATAAACACCTATAACTGGAGTACAAACATTCGTGCTCATCACATATGCCCTCGAATGGACTCGAACCCGCGTCCGCTGGCGTACGAAGTAGGGTACACAAACTAAGCCAGACGTGGCGTCAAAGAAATAAAATATTAATATCTATTTTTTTAATAATCTATAATACACATATGATTATGAGCACAAATTGAAATATGAGACTCGTCTCGATACAAGTTGAAGTTTTGATTAAAAATATATTACTCGGAATAAATTTCAATATTGGGAGCAATAAATGTTATTTATTTATTAAATGAATTGAATTTTACTTCAGTGATGTATTAACACAATAATGCAAACATTTAGTTCGCTCTTTCATTTGAACTCGCATATATTTACTTAAAACATTAAAATAAATAAATACCATATAAATGTTCTTGAAATGAAATAAAAATGGATGTGAACTCTACTATAGTAGTAGAGTTCACATCCAATTTCATTGTTCTTGTCTTAACATAATTCTCTAATGAGCATACATACAAGCCTCGTAGCTTACCATGGAACTAGATGGTGCTGTGTGTTAATGTCCCAACATATTTATTTATTTATTATTATTATTATTTATACTTGACATAAAAATAAATAAACATCAAGAAATACGAAAGCAAAAGAAAGTTAACACGATCCTTTGAAATGAGGGTATGAATTTTAAAGGAACGAAATTGAAACAGGGGTTGTTATATAGAAGTGCTGTATTGGTACGATCTACAGCGTTGCATGTTTGAACTAGCACTGCGACTTGTAACCACAATCTGTTTTCGCATATTTAACTAGCATAATGAAGTTGGAACATATATATATATATATATATATATATATATATATATATATATATATTATATATATATATATATATCTTTATATATATAATTCTTCTGTGAGTGTGTATGTCACTGAACTTCTCTCAAACGACTGGACCGATTTTGATGAAATTTTTTGTGTGTGTTCAAGGGGATCTGGGAATGGTTTAGATTCACAATTTTGTCCAAAAAGTTTGAAATTTTCAAATTTAAGACGTGTAGACAGGTCAACGTCTGTCGGGTCCGCTAGTATATATATATATATATATATATATATATATATATATATATATATAATCACATTTAACATATATTACCTATGTACCTATATATTGCAAATGATAAGCTTATATATATCCCATCAAATAGCCGATATTGGCCTATTATAATCGTTATGGATTTTTTTATTGATAATACTAGTTTTTCAACAGCTACTAAACAAAAAAAAGAAAATCTGTAGACAAATATAGGAGAAAAAGTACTGGACTCTTTTGTTTTATGTCTTTGGCTATTATATATAGATATCTAATAAATTATTGTTTGTCTTGTTGTTGTTTTCAAATAAAAAGGTAAATGAATTTAAAATCTGTTTAAATGTAATTACATATTAAATCTTTAGAAGTAGAATTCTGTATTGAAATTTATAAGAGTCCAACGACCCGTTTCACTCAGGTCTTTAGTTAACATTCAGCTAAAGACTTAGCATACACAGGCACAATAACAGTATTGCAATAACAGCTTACAGAAGCTCTTGCTCGAATTTATTCGATGTGATTTAACGAAACTGTGATTTTTATCGTTGTGATAGTCGCCACAATCTATTAGGGCTTCATATAAATTGCAATGCAAAGGTTATGTACTTAAGGTATTTTTAATTAATTATATTAATATAATTAATTATATACGTAAGGTTATATACTTGCGTATAAAAGCATGAGAAATATATTAATTTTTAATAGTAATTCATTAGATAGTAGACGAAATGGTTTCAGAAAATATAAAAAAAAAAAGTTTTAGAGGAATTCCTATTGCCATGATAATCTATGTCTGTATCTAAATTTACTCAAATCTGTTGAGTGACACTGAGTCTTCATAGCGTTAAGAAGAAACAAACAGATTACTTCACACAAAAATATCGACGTTAAATATTATTTATTTGACTATAAAATACTTGATAGCAAAACTATCATTAAACATATCAATAAAACTAAATTTCTATTGTACACAAAACAAAAATAAATGTTATAAACATTTTTTCCACTAAAAATATAAATATATTATTATATTTATGGTAAAGTACATTTAAAATAGATTTTTAATCTAGGTAAACACCAAAGGCTGTGACCTGAATGAAAGCTGAGCTATCTTCCCTTTGGAGATCGACATAATCGTCCCTCTCGTGGTCCCATAAGAAGGATATGGCGTTATTGTAGCATTGAGCCCTCCTCTGGCCAATCGTAACGACAGCAATGATACGGTAACGGTTGAATTGTAAAGTTTTCAGCTTACGCATCAATTCGCCAGCAAGACGAAGAGCAAGAGCAGGTGATTCCTGTCCAAAAAATATAAATTTACAAACATATAATTAATATCTTCTACCACGGCGTAGTTTCTACCACGGTGACCCATCTCACTCAGACAAGCCATCTGCGCAGGAGATATTATAGTGCAAAGCATGATTACGCAGACACAACGTACAGTGTGCACTCACTATTCTTTTCAAAGCCGCGACGATAATTAGATACCACTGCTTAGAAATTAGGCATAGGACCGATAGATCTCCATGACACAGACACAATGGTGTAACATTAATAACATCCTAAGTCCACGGTATTACAGAGAATTATCAGAAAAACCCAATAATGATTATAGTTAGCTCCATCTAGATTCGAACCTAGAACCCCCAGGTCTTCAGCCGTATATGCTAACCACTAGATTCCAGGTCAATTATAAACAAAATGTACCATTCGTATTTTGTATGTAAATTTTTATATAATTAGAACATGTTGGAAACAACAATTCTTACCATTAGTGAATAAACTTTAGTATTTTTAAATATACAATTTACCAAATCTTGTGTACATAATTTGAAAAATATGTATATGGCACCTGTATATTGTACTTGTGATCAGTAAAATTATCATCTAACAATTGTTCAATAACTTTTTTTACTGTTGGAACATGGAATTTGTACGATGGGTCCAGTTGGTAGGTAGGTAAATGAGTGAGTGGTGGACGCTTGAACTCAATTGCTACCTAAAAATACAGAAAAAATGCTATTAATCACACATAAAATTATAAAATTTGAACATATTTGCAAAATATCTGGTATACCAAAAAGTATAATAGATGATAAAATAATAATCCGTAAAGTCAAAAACCGACCTAAGATGTGAAGGTTTAGTCTTAGCTATTGCAAAACTTTCGCATAACATTGTCTTAAAAATCTGCAAAAGATCTACGAGTAGTAAGAATTTGAAAGCATTTCGAAATGGGACCAAGTTCTATAGTGTGGAAAACGTTACTCGGAATAGTTACGTTACAAAGAAGGAATTTTATATAATATGGAAATACTTGTGAGTATTAAATTTATTCTAGCAAACAAACGTGATTAAAATCTTACTAAGTGAACGTACAACAGTAAAAATTCTAATTATTCCGTCGATCGCGCGAGAAATATCCCTATACGAATCTATACTAAAAGTTAAAGTTGCATAAATAAATACAATGAAATTTCATATCATTGTTATATTCATATAGAATACAGAAAAGTTTATAATAGTGTATACTAATAGAAAAGGTTGCTATGACTTAGAGTTCCATGTATTAGAACATTACAAAGCGCATTTACTGTAGGAAAAAGCTTTTGGTATATAAATTAATTTGCACGTCATTTATGTACTAGACGTCACCCTTGGCGAGCTCTAAAGTTCGATATCAAAATTAGCCAGTCATTCTAGCTCAAAGCTGTTTTTTCTATTTCTATCCCGCGGCAATACATTTTCTTCCTATACACAATAATATTTTTAATTAAAAAAAAACAACGACTTTTGAAAATTGATTCACAATTGATGAAGATATGTATATGGTTAAGAAGCACAAACATAAACAATCTCGCTTGGGTCAAATAATAACAAGTGTAGATCCTAATAAAATCTGATCAGCAATTCTAAAATCTCGCGGTTACAAATAGAGGGGGAAACCAAAATTTTCGTTATTTCGTTTCTTGGTAATGGGCTACTTTGAATTGACAGTTTAATTTTCTTTCTTCAAATATATATGAATAATTAGTGTCAAGTTTTCATTACCTGAGAATTCCGTTCGACTGGTCTTATCCCGGGGACTCCAGAAAAGCCAAAAGACTGCCTTCTAACTTTTAGTCTACTAAGAGATTTTGGGCCAAGTGCCATTTGCGACCTATTGAATTGGTTACTCTTGAGACGCATAACTGAAACTTTGCTCTTTTTCCTTTCTATTTCAGCCATTGTATTTATAAATATGATTCAATTATAAAAATAAATAATTGTACTTTTCACCAATTACTTTATTAACGTCACTGCCGTCAATGAAATAAAATTTCTTTTTAAACCCTCTGACAATATTTATATAGGTCATATAGCTCGTATAAAATCAGAAAGTGGAATTGTAGACTTTTTCCACATATCGACCTTCTATCAGAATAGGGTGGCGGGTCATCAATAAGCTTTAATAAATAACTTTTTGATAGCTTATTGCTATTGTATTTACTTTAACGGAAGTGTGTGTTATTTTTATCAAATATAGTATCTGGGAATATAATTTGTGTAATGTTTCTTTTAATTTTATTTAAGTACCAAAGTAATTTGTCCACGTACTTTGGACAGACATTGTCCAGTCCTTTAAAAAAAAACGTCTGTCATAAGCTTGCTTGTGTTTAGAAAAAAAAACTTTCAGTTCTTTCCGTATTACGTATATTAATTATCAAAAGTTTCGGTTAGAAAAATTATTTGTTATACAACTTGTTTATTGCTACAAACAAAAATTGGTCAAATCGGTCTAGTCGTTATCATTAAGTGTTGTGAGAATCAACATATAGCAGCCTATGCATCTTTTCGTCATTTTTGCTCAACTCCGTCCTATCCTATGTTACTTAACAAACAGCTTAACCGATTACGATTATTCACACGTTATTAGATCCATCTTGAAAACTCGCGTACTATTATCAAAAATAAAATGACGGATCTTAGGCATTTATTTGTGTTTTAAAAAAAATGTTCGTCCAAATCAATAGATTGGGGTTTCAAAAGGTAAAGGTTTTTAAGAGGCAATTACAAAAATATACACAATTTAAACGTTTAAAAATAATTTAGGATGTCAAATTGTTAAATAAAAGCTAAAAATGTGTAACTGACCAAAACTAAAAAACTGTAAATAATAGAATTTTTATATTGAATTTTATCATTCGCAATCAGCTGGACATTAACTTTTCAATTCTAAACACGCTACCACACTAATATGGTACAATTATCACGTTTATAAAATAAAAACTTTTAAAGTTTTGTATTAAAATACAACAAACTTACAAACACTCATACGATTTCATTTACTTAAAATATTTTTCCGCTACCTTTTGACAGATGCACGGAGACTGTACGATTAGAACATGTATCATGCGAACGCTTAGTGCACGAAATGAACATCGGATAGAAAGTTATTAATGATTCAAAAGAATTCAATGGTGCTTCGCAATAGGGAGGAAATGTACCCGGAGTTCTGTGAAAAATTTCGTTTGCACATTGACAAAGGTTTTTTCGAAAAGTCTTCGCAACTACATCTTTTAAAATATACGGTCGGTAGATCACGCGATTTTTTTGTCTAATACAATGTGTTACCTGAAATGGATTGGAGTTTCATTTTTATTACTACTCTTAGCATTCAGCAGGCAATTTATGTAGAATATAACATTTACATATCTAACTTCGTATCTTATATATTACTAGCAGAACCCGCGGCTTCGCTCGCGCCAAAACTACAAAAAAAACTAAAAAGGTAGGTTTCATACAAACTTTCATCGCCTATTTTACCCCCTTATGAGATGCATTTCAAAAAATGCGAAAATACGTATTTATTTAATTTTATTGAAGAGCATTAATACCAAGTTTCAAGTAATTCTGATCATAAATATTTTTGTGGGTTGTATTATAACTTGTTTTCCCGTAGGAATTAGATAATCTCCCGCGATAAAAAGTAGCCTATGTCACTCTCCAGCCCTCCAAACAAGTCCACACAAAAATCACGCCAATCCATTACTCCGTTCCGATGTTAAAGAAAGTCAAAGAAACAAACAAACAAACAAACAAACAAACAAACAAACAAACAAACAAACAAACAAACAAACAAACAAACAAACAAACAAACAAACAAACAAACAAACAAACAAACAAACAAACAAACAAACAAACAAACAAACAAACACACAAACACACTTTCACATTTATAATATTTGTATGGATATAAGAACTAAACAAAAAACTTATAATATTTTTGTTATATACAGCATATCTTATATATCTAGTATTCATAATTTGTAGTGTATATATTTTTTTTAATTTGATAGTATATGTAATTTACCACTTTACCACGTACTTTAATACTGTATTCAATCAAAAATAACAATAAAAAATAAGAGATGACACAAAATAAATATTTTACGAAATTTTACAACGATGCATATATCTTTATATATATAATTCTTCTGTGAGTGTGTATGTCACTGAACTTCTCTCAAACGACTGGACCGATTTTGATGAAATTTTTTGTGTGTGTTCAAGGGGATCTGGGAATGGTTTAGATTCACAATTTTGTCCAAAAAGTTTGAAATTTTCAAATTAAAGACGTGTAGACAGGACAACGTCTGTCGGGTCCGCTAGTCTAATATATAAAATTTCCATGTCACAATGTTAGTTACCGTTTTCCTCCGAAACGGCTTCACCGATATTTACCAAATTTTATAAGCGTATTCAGTAGGTCTGAGAATCGGCTATTATACATTTTCCATACCCCTAAGTGATAAGGGTGGTCCACCCCAAAAAAAAATGTTATTCGGCATTAAATAATACATACAAACCTAAATTTTCACTAGGGACGAACCCAAGCGGAGCGAGGGTGAGTCGCTTGTTTTGTTATAATTGTATGAAACATTATTCTTACTTCAATATTGTAAGTAGCGCAGAAAACTTCTCTAAAACTTACAATTAATATATTGCATGTATACAAAAAGCAATATAATTAAATTCAATGTATCAGCTAAACACTTGTCATTTATCGAGCGTACACCTCTAAGTTCTAGTCATGGAATTGCATATATTAGTGATAGCGGTCTCATGTCAAACGTGCTTGTAGGTCAGTTAAGAGATTGTTCACCCCGCTGCTGTTGCGGGATGGAACATAGATGTGACCGATAACTCGATCCTATTTACTTAAAAATATTATTTTTTTCTAGCAGCCATCAACAAAAAACTTAAATAACAACCTGTATACTCGTATATATGGAAACGTCACTAAGATTTATCTTAGAAATGGTAATATATAGCTTTCTTTGGTATGATTATAAAGTTAGCTAGTTAATTAAAAACAATAATAAAAGGGTTTCCTATAAAATATAACAGCGTATAACTAGTGAAGGCAGAGTCTGGCTGGCACTTTATTATAGTGCACAAGTGTACGCAAACGCACGTGGACTCTCTATTTCTTTCACTCTTAAACTCCAGTGGGACGATAATCTGATTTCGTGTTTTCCGGGACGGGTGAAAGCACTGAAAACTTCAAAACTCCGAGATTGTACTGAAAATTTCTTGTTAACGAAATAATTATGCTTAGCCCGACCCAGGTTTCGAACCCAGAATTTCCGAGTTTGAAGCCGTACATACTAGCCACTAAATCTACGAGATAGTTAATAAATATAATATTAACAAGTCACAAGTCTACTCTTTATAATAATTAATTAATCCAACAACAAGCTCTACCGACAAATCTCATTTGCAACTAATCCGTAACATATGCTGTAATCCATTTAATTACTTTGAACTATAACCGTTAAGAGATGCAAAATTAATACGTATTAGTTGCATTTACATTTTATATCTTAGGATACTTTTACGAATTAGAACAAAGTTGGTGCTAACATATAAATCTATTTGAATACAATACCATTAATATTATAAACAAGCGGTTTACAAGCTTGACTAGCTAGGTACGTTTTAAATAGATATAAATAGTTATTAGCCAGCGTCAGCCATATAAATTTTAATTTTTTCTGTCAATAATATTAATATTTATACGATACTAACGTTACTCAATTGCTTTGCCTTCCTGGAACCTCTCCACTAACACTTTATGGTATGGTATTAAAGTTCAAATTGACTTTTAAGTATTACTACGAATCTTTTGTATGGGTATATAGAAAAGTGTTGTTTTTAGACTTTTTCAGGCAATTTTTTAAATTTTTCTCTCCGTAAGAACTATCCTCGTACTTCAAGGAATATTCTAAAAAAAGAATTAGCGAAATCGTTTCAGCAGCTCTCGAGATTTGCGCTTAGCAACACATTCAGCGATTCATTTTTATATTAAAAAAAATACAGTCGAATTGAGAACCTCCTCCTTTTTGAAATCGGTTGAAATAAGAAGATGCGAAAGTTTTGATGGATGGATATTTCTAACTGTTTCACTCCAGAACGGCTGAACCGATCTGGATGAAATTTGGCACAGAGATAGATTATACACTAAAATAGCACATAACTTTTTATCCCGGAAAATTTATGGCTCCCGTGGGATAGATTTGTTTTTGCTTTTCACGGATTGACTATCTATTCCATACTAACCGTTAAAATGCGAAATATTAAATCTCAATATATTATAAATACTGAAGCAGTTCCGTCTGACTGTGCACCTGAATGGTTTTCACAACTCAATAAATTTTGATAAGTATATATATATATATATATATATATATATATATATATATATATATATATATATATATATATATATATATATATATATATATATATATATATATATATATATATATATATATATAAAGCAAATACAAAAGGAACTGAATGTATACAACCGCGCTATTTGCTACCGCGATATAAAACTTTCGTCCGTGTCCATATCAGAATGTCCCATCAAATTTCAAAAGTAACTCTCAATAAATATTTGAAGAATAATATTTGAGTCTTTAAATTATTATGCTTGAAATAACAAAACGAAATTCTATACCACATGCAATTTTATTGTAAACTTTAACATGCAGAGCATATTGCAAAGTTAAAGAGAATTGAAATAGTAATATTTTTATCGTTTACAATTTTTATTTTTATGGTAAAATGTAAATTGTAGTTAGAAATGAAGTGTTCAAATATTCTTCTGCAACGGTCTGTGACATGATGTAACCGCTCTCTTTGAGGGCTCCGACCGAGGGTTCATTGAACAGCGTATTACGTAGTACCTATTACATGAGAAGCTTAAATGTTTCGTAGTAAATACAGAAATAGCCATATTATATAACTTTTCGCTTTGTTAGAGTTTTATTATATCGGATTGCTCGTTAGTTAAATAAGGACAAGGAAAAGTTGTTTATATATTATTACTAGCGGCTCACCCTCGCTTCGCTCGGGTTCGTCGCTAGGTACGTTTTAAATAGAGATAAATAGTTAGTAGCCAGCGCTAGCTAGAAATCCAAAAATTCAAATATCATAAAAATTGGTCCAGCCGTTCTTGAGTTTTATGTCACGTCACACGGGAACGCAATCGAACGGGATAAAAAGTACCCCATGTCCGTCTCCTGGGTCTAAGCTACTTCCCCACCAATTTTCAGCCAAATCGGTTCAGCCGTTGTTGAGTTATAAATAGTGTAACTAACACGACTTTCTTTTATATATATATATATATATATATATATATATATATATATATATATATATATATATATATATATATATATATATATATATATATATATATAGATGTAATTATAGGTGTGTTTTTTATAATAATAATCTTGGTTTAACTGAATTCTATGCTAGAGGTCGTGAGTTTGAATTTGCCATACAACAGTCAATGTTAGTTACAGGATTTTTGCGTAATGATGATAAATTACAATACAATACACTATGATGTCTTCTCAGCAAAAATAAATATGTTTAATTAAACAAATTGGTAATCAAAATAAATTGTGTAAGGGATATTTTAAAAGTTTTATGTAATAACAAATAAAAAGAACCTTTTCGTCAATATGCTAATATAATAATATTAAGTAAAAGTTCAATGCACAATATCTATTTGCTACTATTTTAGATATATGTATAAGCTTTTCTGTTTTTTCTTTATTTTTTAAAAACTACATAGATTTAAATAATAAAAACAAAATTTCTATTCTTAAAGAATACTCAGGTTATTTGGACACGTTGTAGCTCTTCAGTCTTATTGAAGAATTAGCATAAAACTTCTTATTTATAACATAATTAAGCAAATAAATATGTAAAAAACGTATATGCAAGAGTTTTCTAACTTCAGCTTGACGTAAGCGGTTCAGGGTCAACGGCTTCAGCTCAGTGCAAGTGCAATGGAGTGCATTCAACTACTACAGCTACACTGACAAGCTGTAGATGCTAGCTTGCTCCGCGGAACAAAAACTAATTAAAGTATAGGGTAAGAACTTTTATAATTTTACCATATTCATTTTGAAGTTAAATTGAAGATTTGAATACATTTTTAAATGTATTATGTCGTAAAACATATAATGTCGCATACAACCTTCAAAGGTACACTAGGTAGCTCACACCATGTCTAATTTTAGTATTGAAATTTTCAATTTTAGGATAATAAAATATTCCTTGTAAGTTTTTGACAATTTCATTGCTTCTACGTCTTTCTGCACTAAAAGTTAAGCTTTTGAGTTTCCACACTGATGACATTTATTATAATTGACAGAAAAATTGTAGTATAATATTATAATGATTACATGTTTTCTCTTTAGTATAAAGATTATATTATTTTGACAAAGGTATAATACAATAATATCAAAGGCCCGAGGAAGTAAAATAAATAAGAAAAAAGTAAAATTTTCATGTCTGTAATATTAGTAAAGATAATGATACAAAAGTACATCAAAAGCTTATTATATTTATAACAAAAAACAAACAGTATCAACATTTCCCAATAGTAGCATGAAGACGATCGAACTCCAAAAGTTTCTTTATCAAATGGCATTATGTCCAAGCCTTGATAATACTAAAACAAACTTTTTATAGAAAGTCGTACGAGTATTTTATGGACTTTCAACAGAAACAGATATTATTTACAAATTCGACACATTTACAGACTCGTAACGAAGCTGGAAATAGTAGATACATACTTCATAAAAGGTTATTTAAAATAATGATATATACACAAAGAAATATGAGAACGGTATATTTGTTATACTAATGTAATAGGTACATTGCATTGAGTTTGCCCGTGACCACGTCTGGTGCAACCCACTACTAAATACTTTTCTCGGATATGGCTAAGCGTTTCAATTTCATTTTTTTTTATTTATTATATGTATTTCGAAAATTATATTCCCTTAGTTTCATGAAAATCAAAAGATAATTCTAGAAATAAAAAATAAAAACCCAAGAAAAATTTAAAAACCGCGTTTTCTGCAAATATCTCGAAAATTTTGAGGTTTTTGTGAAAAGTGTTATTTATAAAAGTTGTAGATTTTTACTAGACCTACACCTGTTGTAAAAAATATTTTTCGATAGAACGTCACAGTAAGTCGGAAATTGAAAAAAAAAGAAACTATTTTTCAACGGGCATCGGGGGCATTTTACGAATTTCTATTCCTTATAACCTGCTAACACTTTAAAATCATAAAACTTCAGGTTTTCAATAATTTGTTCCTAAACCGGATTTCGATTAGACTAACAGTAATCCAATTATGTAGGATATTATTTGAAAAATATGGAAATACTGTAACATTATTGGATATCTAATATATCTAATATAACGTGCGAGCGCTGTCAAGATGTAACAGCCCTGGCGAGTTCTACAAAGGTCACTAAACATAAAAGCGAATTTATTTTCGGACTAATGAACATTCATACCTGAGGAAAGATTGAATAATATATAACTTTCGGAGTAGATTTTATCCCAGCGGGGCTGTAACTCAGCGCAATGCCCGGATTTTAGACGGGAAACATGAAATAATAATAACCTTTGGATTTGCAACGAGCTTTGTAAATGCCTGTCATTATAAACAGCTGATTCAAATGATAATTATTTTGTTTATCCAAGGATTGCATTATTTTAATAGACGTTCCTCTAATTTATATTACTCGATTATTACTTTGCTACTTGTTTGTTTTCTGAAAACACAGCAATAGATAGAAACAAAAATTAATTACATATTTTTTAATATTTCATCCATACTAATATTATAAATGTGAAAGTGTGTTTGTTTGTTTGGTTGTTTGTTTGTTTGTTTGTTTGTTTGTTTGTTTGTTTGTTTGTTTGTTTGTTTGTTGTTTGGTTTGTTTGTTTGTTTGTTTGTCCTTCTTTCACGTCGAAACGGAGTAATATAGGCTACTTTTAACCGCGGGAGATTATTTTATTCCCACGGGAAAACACGTTATTATACAATCCAAAAAAATATTTATGATCAGAATTACTTGAAATTTGGTATTAATGCCCTTCAATAAAATTAAATAAATACCTGTTTTAGCATTTTTCGAAATTCATCGTATAAGGGGGTTACATAGGGGATGAAAGTTTGTATGAAACTACCTTTTTAGAGATTTTTTGCAGTTTTAGAAGCCGCGGGTTCTCCTAGTATTATTTATATACAAGATCAATTAACGTAATCTTAGAAACTATTGTTTTTTACAGGTATTTTTATTTGATTGTCTATTCGATAATATATTAATCGAATTTAACAGGCCGTTGTTTGGTTTTTGGGCCAGAAATAAATATTTGAAGCAACGTTTATTTATTTATTTATTTTAATAAGTTTTGCTAGTGCTTATTACATGTTTTACAAGAAATCTTTAAATTAAATAATTAAATAGAGCACAAATTATTAAGCATAACCGATTAATATCAAACACAACTTGCATATTCTTCTGTCCGTTCTTACAATTTTAAAGTTTGTAATAACTCCTTTAAGAGTGTAGTCCAAATAAATTCTAATAATTAGAATGCAATCTATAATAATAATATTTATTTATCCATATTATATTGACCACCTTTTCTAACTAATTTTATTGTATCTATAATTTCTGTATATCTATTGTCAATAAAGAATAGTAATAATATATTTAACACTGAAGAGTTCTTTTGTTCGTCTGAAAGCTCTGATCCCCGAAACTCCTTCTCCAGTCTGACTTTTTATTTTATTTAATAGCTTATTTACTGACGAATTAAAAGGACTATAGGATCTAACATCATGGTACAACCTTTAAAAATTCTATATATATATATATATATATATATATATATATATATATATATATATATATATATATATATATATATATATATATATAATATAAATAAACATATATAACAATAATATGTTTACATATATATTGCACTTCTAAAGGTCGTACCATGGTGTTTGTTGTTACACATAGGAATAAGTAATTTTACATTAAAAAAACTGAAGGAGAGTAGCCGCGGGCAAACACTAGCTAAAACGAAACGAGGATTGTAGTCAGGGCCTGAGCAAAGCGAGATCGCGAGTATCATAATAATATACATATATAGTATATACAGACTGTTACATACGAGTACAAACAAACATCTATACAGAAAATGAAATGCATTGCATCGCGTCATATTGAAAGCAATTTACAGTCAAGTGAACACTGCAGGCGGGATTCGTCTAACGTATGTGAGACTCGAGTAATAAAATGCTGGTGCATATCTAAACTATTATGCCTTACGGTATTTATATTATTTCGGTATCTTATGAAAATAAACACATAGGAAATAACTTGAAAAGGTATAAAGTTAATACATTAAATAAAAATATTTTTCGGATACTTTCGCGGATTTATTTTGATTTTTGGTTCCCGACGATTCGAATGCTTTACAACAATCATGGGCACGGGAGAGACTGAGGTGTTAGATGTCTCAAAGGTATTATATAGTTGTTACAGATAGCCTACCCACAAAATCACAAAATGAATTCAAAAAATTGAAAAATGCCACCAAAATACCTTAAAATATTTTTTAATGCCACCACCGACTGGTCGACCAGTGGGTCGGTAGTTGTAGATTTTTACGAGACCTACAACTTTTGTAGAAAACATTTTTCGATAAAACGTCACAGTAAGCCGGAAATTGAAAAAAACTATTTTTCAACGCTTTGCGTCCGTCCCTCTATTTCTCGGGGGTAGTTGGGCATCGGAGGCATTTTACGAATTTCTATTCCTTATATGCTTGCTAACATTTTACAATCATAATACTTTAGGTTTTCAATTTTTTTTTTCTCTTAATAGTAAACGGATTCCGATTGGTCTAGATATGTATAATATAACGGACGGTGACATTTTGTTTTTACGTAAAGTAAGAAATACGATCTTAATTACAACACCGACCACTATATTTACGGCTAACTCTTTACAAAGCTAATTGTGACCTTAGAACAGTAAAATAGAAGAGCAGTATTAATACAACATAAGCATAGAAATGAATATATTTATTTAATACGCATAAAACATATTTTCCAGAAAATGTTAACATTTTAAAAGACCAACTTTTCAGATTTCTAGGTGCTATCTATTTTATTGCCTCCAAGATTTTATTATATCTATATAGGTATATAAAACAAAGTCGTATTAGTTACACCATTTATAACTCAAGAACGGCTGATTTCTCTTAGTCCGGAATAGAATAATAAGTATTAAAACATCAGAAAAATTAACGAAAAAAATGGCTAACGCTGGCTGGCTAATAACTATTTATATCTATGTAAAACCTACCTAGCGACGAACCCGAGCGAAGCAAGGGCGAGCCGCTAGTTACTTATATAGGTACATACCACATTTATCTTCTTGTATATTCTAAGGTCGTAACAGCCTACTGTCCTAATACCCGTCTATTTGCTGCAGTTCAATTAGTGAGTAGGTGTCGTCTGTTAATTAAAGCCAGCACAGTATCTGCTTATAATGGCTCCGGGTCACAACATAACGTCTCGTTATCTTGCATGCTCGTTCAATATAATGGTTTGATCAATTTATAGGTAAATAGGTATTATTTACTATAGTAAGTGGCTTCTGTGTAAGTATAAGTCCTAGGTTCGAGTTCTGGTTTTTATAAGAAAATTTAATGTATAAATATATATATATATATATATATAAATTAATGATTAGAAGGAGAGATATGTAATCACCTTTTTGTAAATTTTTGTAAATTTTTTGTAGATATTTTGAAAACTGCAAAAATTGTTATTTAATCCCTCCACGACCGCGGACACGCCGACGTGTCAATTAAGAATAGATTTATTAGAATTTTAATTAATTTCTTAGAAATTTACCTGGAGGTGTTAGCATACTAAATAAATAAATAAATTACTTTATAGACTTAACTTCCTGCAAGTACGATGCGTATAACAACACTGTTTCCTTTGCCTATCCGCTTCAGATACATTATGAAATAAATAATCGCATCTGATATCTCTATCGAGTTGATTATATTATATTTATTATTTTTTCTTTCTTCATATTAAACAAAATATATTAAAAATAATATTATTAATCTTACTAAAATAAGGCATATTTATACATATGAAACACTGGTGTTTTACGATGCGCCCTTGGGATAGGGAATAATTTAAGAAAGTATAGAGGACAAACATACAAAGAACAATTCTTTTTGTCAGGAACTCGAGTATACGTAAAACCACTCACCAAAGTTTTATCACAATCGGATGGGTGGTTTAGGAGCTATTAGACTCCATACAAAGAAACATGAATTTTTATTTATGTAGTTTTATGGAGATACAATGATATCGAAGTGGGTGTTTAGTCATCCAACCCCTTCTTTCATTCTTCCCCTTCGTTTTCTTTACGTATACTAGCTTTGTAAGAGTAATTAAATTGTATTCTGCTTATGAAGATCTTCAGAACCGTGTTTCACGACGTGGAAAATTAATTTCCGTTTTATAAAATTCATTTTCCAAAACGAAATTTGATCTCATTTGACAAAAATTATATCGACTTATATAAATTGTTAGAATTCGTGAACGCCAGAAGCAAGGTTCGACGACCTGAATATTTTAAGATACAGGCATCCATCCCCTTTGCCTCCGTTCAATCGCCTATGACCCTGTTTCTTCTAAATAAAAGAATTTATTTTCTTAGCTGGAAATGCTAAGCTCCAAATACCTATACCTATGCAATACATTGTACAAGTTAGTATTAATAAAAGAATGTAATGAATTTACCTGTCAGTATTTGATAAAATTTATGCCACAGATTAATAGTTCCTTACTTTATGCTATGTATCATCATATCCATAGAGCGTTTTTAAAGCCATGTATCTATCTATACATATAATAAAATTTTAACTAAGCCGAATCTGTACATTAAATATTTTTTGGAAAATCTTATTGAAATAAACATTATTATCGATACACAGGCCGAATCTATAGTTTTTAGAATTTTTGTTTGTCTGTTTGTCTGTCTGTTACCGCATCACAGAAAAACCACTGGAGGGATTTTGATGAAATTTGGTATGGTGATAATTGGTTATCCGGGTCAACATATAGGATACTTTTTACTGCGGGAAAATATCTCATTTCTGAGAAAAAATACAAAAACTGCATTGTAAGAGTATACTAACGTAAAACCTAAGAATTTGGCTTTTGGTCATCTGAAAGTGGGCAGAGCCGCGGGCAATGCTAGTATGTTATAAGCATGACAGATAGACTATACCACTGGAGATGTTCTCAGATTTAATTTCTACATACATTTTTAGCTTTATATTAAGCGCAATCCATAGTATAAATAGTTAGTACCGGTTAGTTTTCAACACGATTTAAGGTTATTCAATATTAATCATATATGTACATATATAATTCAATGTTAAGAAATATTAACTTCGTCCAAGCATCGAACACGTTATGACCTCTGGTATAATAAGCCTATTATATGAGACATATAA
Source organism: Brenthis hecate (assembly GCA_951806755.1). Taxonomy (NCBI): domain Eukaryota; kingdom Metazoa; phylum Arthropoda; class Insecta; order Lepidoptera; family Nymphalidae; genus Brenthis; species Brenthis hecate. Next base: position 11,818,038 of record OX638258.1, on the reverse strand, counting down.
AGTCATATACTTTTATTATTTGGCTAAAGTAACTAACATATACGTTATATATAACCGTCAGGTGGCAATTTATGATATCGCCATTACTTTACAGCATCCGCGATATGTTCGATTTATGGCACGCATTAGGCCCGTTTCCGTCCCGATTGCTACAGACTTAATTTCAATAGATAAATATACATGAAAACTTTACGTAATCCTTACTAATATTATAAGTTCGAGCGTGTGTTTTGTAGTCTGACTTTTTTTCACACAGAAACGGAGTGACAGACCGATTATTATGTGCTGGACAATGACATCAACTTGATCTCGTGAGTTACATCCTCGGTGTAAAACTTAACAAGAGACATTCGCTGACGTTTCATATGTTCATAGTAAAAATGTTTTTTTTTTTACATTTCTTCAATGGCCAACATATAACGTAAAAGTACATGACATATATTTATATAGATAAATTACGTCTGAATGCAATTACCCTTTCGTCTGATGGTGTATGGTTCTACTGAGTTAAGAGTGATGTCGCGAAATCGATGACTACGCACGGCAATCATTTACCAAGAGAAAAAGGAATCAATTCATTTCATAGTATAGAAGAAATCGTTACTGAACAAAGTACAAGTTTTATAAAAAAATATCTTAATAATCATGTAATATATTTTCAAATATTTATTTACATACATACACTACATGGAACAAAACAATCCTAGTAATTTTACTATTTCAATCGTGAAATGGGAATTACCCGAATAAACCCGATTTATGCCTAAAAAGAAGCATATTGAATACTTTGAAGACTCTGAAAGCTTCGTATGTGATACGAAGGAAATAATCAAAAACGACACTCATGAATCTCTGATAACGGGGTCACGACAGTTTTCTCTCCCTTTGACTACTCCGAGTGTTGTTATCATAAATGATTCGAACAATAATTTTCCGATTTATTGACGCTTATATTCGAAATTTTGCCTTAAACGATAGAATGGGTGGTAAAATATTCACACCGCGTACAGAGATATTTCATGCAAAAATAAGCAGGTAAGCCGTATACTCTATTAATTCTTTAGACACGATAAAAATGTCTACATTTATTTTGTGAAATATCGACACAAAACATACGTTTTTGTTATGTTTTTGTTAATGTTTTAAAGTTTTTTTCATGTTATTATATTATTTATTAAATTATTTATATTTATTTCATATTTATGTACATATTTTTATGTTCTAACTATTGTTACTATCTATTGTTACTAGACTCTATCTTATTCATAAAATCTTATCTTTATGCGACTTTGATCTAATCTAATGTATATCTGGACGCCTTCTTTATATGCGAAACTTATATTTTGGGACCTACTCAGCCAACTGAAATGAATCTAGAATCTGTTTCTAATTTCGGGCACAACGTGTACAATAAAAAAAAAACTCGTCATTTAATCAACTATTTTCAATTTTGTCATTCCCCTAACATCCCGTAAAGTCAATTTTAATAATATTGAACATGAATTTCGTACCATACTTACAATTATAAAAATTAAGGTGTCAATTGTTTGTTTTTGTTGATAAGTTAATTAGTTTGTCCAATTGCGCCCAATAAATATACCCAAGTGTTTTTTTTGCATAGTTAAGCTTATTTATGTGTTGGAGAGCTACTAGCTACTTTTTATTCTATAAAATATCACTTTATGCATGAAGTATTCGTCTATTAAAGAGGTAATAAGTGGCAGCCTAGTAGACCGAAGGCATATCACAAGTTTTATTATATAGATTTGATTGATGTATGTATGTTTGTCATCAAACGTTTACTTGACCTTGCAAAGTCAAATTAATTTTTTTTTACTCAAAAGCTAAGTACTTAATAAAAATCCATTTCATTCTAGTTATAGCAAATTTAAGTATTTTTGATCGTATCTGAAATTCAGTTTAAGAGGTGAGGAGTTTCGTAATTTATGCAAATTGTTAGCACTCGGCGAGAAAGGTAAGTCGAAATGGAAAATAATTTTCTGTAATGCCCTTCGAAGACTTAACTGACTCCTTGGTTCGATAAAATATTAAATTTTGTGATGTAAATATATTCTTAGTGATTTACTGTCAGTTGTATTTTTATTTATTTTTTATTATCTTAAAATACAAAATATAATATTATGATAATAAGTATTTAAATTATTATCCATACTTCCATACTAATATTATAAATGTGAAAGTGTGTTTGTTTGTTTATTTGTTTGTTCTAATTTCACGTCTAATAAAGTGACGAATTGGCGTGATTTTTTGTGTGGAGAGAATTGGAGGGCTGGAGAGTGACTTAGGATACTTTACCGCGGGAGATTATCTCATTACCTTGGGAAAACACATTATAATACATATAACCCAAAAACATATTTATGGTCAGAATTACTTGAAAGTTGGTATTAATGCTCTTCGATACAATTAAACACCTATATAGTATGTGTTTCAGTATTTCTCGAAATTCATCCTTTATGGGGGTAAAATAAGGGATGAAAATTTTTAAAAACCTACCTTTTTAATGTTTCTTTTTTTCTTTTTTTACTAGTATTATTTTTTTTATTTTTATAAGTGCTTAGTTTATTGAAGAAAATATGTTTTTTGTTGTTATATTAAATGAAATTTAACAAAACATCACTAATATTTTTTTTGCTTTTTTGGTTATACGTTGGTTGGCATATTTAATTAAAATCTACAAAGTCCAAGTTATGTCGAGATTTTATCTTGAAAGCTCAAAAATTAATTTCATTTCTTCAGATAAACTCCCATACCTTTTATAAGAATATAAAATAAGCTTATGAGCCTATTGTAGATTTAGCTTTATGAAACCATGAGATTATAATTTTTTTGTTTTATGTATTTACTAGGTAATTTTTTTGAAGGTGTACGTAAAATTCTATTATTATAACTTACTAAATTAAGATGCTGCTGTACCTAATTGAGTTTTTGTTTCTATGTTTTTTATATTTATCTCCACGCACAGGGAGGTGGCCCACTTCGGTGGGCGGTGGGAGGTGGCCCTTTTCGGAGGGAGGTGTACCATGCGGGTTGCTCCTGGTACTTCTCTGATAGCAGAGTGGACTTTGGAGCAACCCCATGGTCGTTGTGGTCTGTCTCGGCAGACCTGCCGTCGGGGCGTCGTAGTTGAATGCGTAAGCGATCCTGCGACGCCCCATTAAGACGGGGGTTTTATGCGATATCTTCTACAACGAACCAAATAAAATCACTATCAAAATAAAGATATAAGAAAAAAGTAGTATGTAAATTAACTGTAAAAAAACCTTTAAGCACATTATAATTACTATACACATATTCTTATGTACCTATACGCAAACAAAATACAGAGATAAGAAAACTAAGATACTATATTTAAAATTTAAGAAAAATCCTTGCATTGAAATCTTTATCGTTCCACTACAGTCTGTCTATAGAACAAATGGCAATTCATCAGTTTGCTTCAATCTATCATTGTCGTGGCACGAAGCGCAGCGGCCTTGCGAACCGCGATAAGGAACTCTAGTGGCCCAATATACCAAGATTAATTGAACCAACTTCAATACGCTTCTCGGGATTCCTTGCACTGAGCTAGCTTTTAGAATCTTTAAGTATTGATAGGATTTCTGCTCGCAAAGTTTAAAATAGTGTACACTTATAATAAAACTAGCGACTCACCCTCGCCCCGCTCGGGTTCGTCCCTAGGTACGTTTTCATTTTTTTGAGCGGAAATCTAATTCTTTTTCTAAAATAAAAGTGGCCTATTTTACTCCCTATAACATCAGCTATCTTCCAGTGAAATTTCCGACTAAATCAGTACAGCCGTTTCAGAGATTATCCGGAACAAACAGACAGACAAAAATTTAAAAAATTGTGTTTTTCTTATACTAAGTACCGTTTATAATTTCATATGCATTTATCAAAACGCTGTTATTTTGACATTACAAACATATCAATCGAAGCGAAATCGATGTGCGCGTTTCACGCAAAACGTATTACACAGATAGATTTTAACTAAATTTTGTGTAGTGATAAGTTATAACTCGGGTCAACGTTTAGGGTACCTTTTACTCAGGAAAATCTTTCATTCCCACGGGAAGACACAATAGCTAGTTCTATCGAGTTGTTCTTAATTTACATGTCTAACTTACTACTTTAAGAGATACATCAAAACTTAGTCCTAGAAAATTGTAGGTCTATATTGTATATAAGGCCTACAGAAAAAACTACAATAACATAAGACTTTCTCCTAAGATACACTCTAATAAATAACTTTTCATATCTAATACTTTCTTAGATTTACGCGAGTGTTTGACATTTTTAAATAAAACTATCGTTTCGGATTATTTCGCGGATTTATTTTGATTTTTGGTTCCCGACGTTTCGAATGCTTTACAGCATCCATGGTCACGGGAGAGACTGAGGTGTTACATGTCTTGAAGGTATAGTTGTTACAGACAGCCTACCCACAAATAACAAAATGAAAATTGCACCAATCACATTACAATATTTTTTTAACTTTAAACATTTTTATAATTTTAATTATAATTGAATATGGAATATTATTTATTTAATTTTTGCTATTATTTTTATAATTATTACAATTTTAAAAATATTAATTAGTAATCTATATTTAGTGTTGTCATTATTATATTTATAACCATAAAGAAAAATATAAAATATAGTCTCATAATAATCATAATAATCCGAAAAGATTTTGTTTAAAAAAAGTTTTATTTAAAAAATTTCATATCTATTTAAAACGTACCTAGGTACCTAGGCACACGGATGAACCGAGGGTAAGTCACTAGTTACTAATGAGTCATTTTCACTATTTGTTTACATAGTACATTTTTCGTAAAAACCTTTTCTTAGACAAGATTTAATTCTACAATCATACAAAAATAAAAATCTATAAAATATAAAGAAATGTCATACATATATTATTTTCTGATATATCGATTTAATTTATTATTTAAATACAATAATTATATCAATTTAATTCAATTTTCTGGTTTTGAACAATTTTTGCTGTAGGCGTAGAATGACATTTTGTTCCCTAGGCTCTGTAGATTTTTACAGTATATCCTGTCTTTGTCATTTATTCAAAATGAAAAAAAAAGCTGTATAGTTAGAATAAAATAATAAACAATATAAAATATGTTTTATATATTTATATTCTATACATCAGGAAAAATATTTTCGTGAATATACTTGTATAAGTAAAAAACTTTTTAACAAAAAATTAAAACCGACTTCCAGGCACTAAAAAGAAAGTAAGTACTTCGAAGTAGGTGCCAGCCGATGCAAGGCAAATCTCGATACGTTAAATACATATTTACCTATTAAATATTCATATCTTAAAATATTGTCGGTTGGCACCGACTTCGAAAATATCTGATTAGGTATCTATTCTAAATGAAAACCTCCCTTTAGTTATTTTTTACATTTTAGTGCCTGGAAGTCGGTTTTTATATTTTGTAAAAAGCTTTTATTTTTTCATTTTTAGTGTAGACGTAATAAGCAGGCAATTTGTAAGAAGAAAATTTTTTAATAACATATTAGATTAAGCAATTTATTTAAAAAAAATTTTTATTGTTGAATTTTTTTAATCCACTCTACCGATTTCGATAAATTTTATATGGGACCACCTGGAAAGTATACCTTTTGAAAGGAAAAAAAAATTCCAAATCGTTTCAGGCGTCTTCGAGTAATCGGTTAACATACGTAAAAAAAAGAAAAAAAAAGATTTCGGCGAATTGGTAACCTCCTCCTTTTTGGAAGTCGGTTAACATTATAGGTAGATACTAGCTATACGATTTTTAGAAAATACCTTCCATTAATAGTTAATTTTATAAGAATCTCCTGAGAAAGAAGCTGGAATAGCTTAGAACTTAATCCACTTATTCCTGTACACGTCTCACAGCGCCGGCACAACTTTATGTTTTAATGAGCTTTATCTTAGTAGCCTTGCAATCTATATAAGAACTGACAGGTAACACAATCTATACATATAATAAAATTGTAACTAAGCCGAATCTGTACATTAAATATTTTTTGGAAAATCTTATCTATCTATATATTATTATCGATACAGAGGCCGAATCTATAGTTTTTAGAATTTTTGTCTGTCTGTCTGTCTGTCTGTTACCGCATCACAGAAAAACCACTGGAGGGATTTTAATGAAATTCTAATACGTAAAACCTAAGAATTTGGTTTATGGTCATCTGAAGGCGGGCGGAGCGGCGGGCAATGCTAGTGATACATAAAATAATGCTAAGCCCAAAGTAATGTATGTATGTATTCAGCGTTCAGTGGGACGTTAAAAAAGGGCTGAATACATACTAATAGGGAATAAGGCCATAGTCCACCACGCTGGCCAAGTGCGGGTTGGCGGACTTCATATGTCTTTTGAAAACTTGCTTCTACTTTGCTTGAAAGAACCTATTTCAGATATGCAGGTTTCCTCACAATGTTTTCCTTCACCGTTAAGAAAACTGGTAAACATGTTGGAAATGATTCGCACTTGAATATATCAAAGGTGCGAGACCCGGGGTTTGAACCGGCTTCACTCGGTTTCCCAAGCGAGCGCGTTACCATTGGGCTACCACTACCACAAGTAATACGGTTTGATAATATAACTTAAGAACCGAGCGAAGCCAGGGCAAGTCACTAGTATAATAGATTTATTTTTATTTAAAAAATATATTTGCTTAAAAATATTCGTAAATCTTAGTTAAGTTTATTTCATCAATCACTATTATCTATATCTGAAGCACACAAGATTTACAGGTTTTACAATATGATTTTAAATCATGAATATATTAATTAGGTATATATACCTACGCTATTTTAAGCAAGTAAAACTTGTTTGTTTGTATATTGACACCTTGGATCAATATTTTTTTCAATATTGCTATTGTTAATAATAAGGCTAATAAGGCTACTTTTATTGATAGACTTCAAAAAAGTAATTAATAAAAATATTTTTTAATGTGATTGCTATATATCTTTCTTTATATAACAATGTTTAGTTTTAAAACTAATTATATTCGAAAGTAAAACTACCTATATAAATTTCAAATATAAAATTCCAACTCTATAAGCCGTACTTTTAAAACAAACATTCAAAACCGATCTGTCCTTTCAAAAATCAATAGCAAAAACTGGAATATAAAAAAAAATAAAAAAATATAGTATTGGAACAATTACTCTAAATCTAAACTGCGGAATAGAGTGGTCATTTGGACATATTAGTTTCAGCCGCATATCTGCGTTTAGTGCAGCAATCGTGATCGTGCGCCAAATTATGTGTTAGAATAGAACAATTGAAAGTGATTTATTAGTGCCATTTGTTATTCACCGATATGGAGCAGTGGAATTTAATATAATGTTTACAATATTAGATGCGACTTAGTTATATGAGATAAGTTTACATAATAAAGCAGTCTTGTGCTACAAAATCAATTTGAACGATCTTGGTTCGAGAACGCGTATTTGATGGATTGTAGATATATTGTTATGAGCTGTATAATAACCAAGAACATCTTTCTCTGTAAATTATCCTGATATCTTGTAGGTTGTAGAAACCCTTATAATTTCACACATATAGGTACAGTTTTTACTCAGAAGCTATTGGAATTGTGTAGCTGACATTTTGTAGGGATATGTCTCGTTAATAACAATGAAGAAGTAAAATTTGGATAAATAGGGGTGACACATGTAACAGAGGGTTGAAGGGTTTAAAACATCTTCCAATATTTTTTTAAATGATATAAGTATTTTAAAGAGTTTTTTTTTTTAATTAAGTCTGTAATTATTGATTTACGCTTCTAAAGTCGTTAACACTGTCTAGAAAGAAAGATGTGAATTTAATCTCTCCATCTTTCCTTAAGGGAAAGTATGTAAAAAGAAAACAATATGTAACTAATGGTTCTTCAAATGAGAAATAACTCATATTTTTTACCCACTACTTAAGAACTTACACGTATCTTTGCTTTGAACCGTACTACTGTGACCTAATTAATTTTTACTTTCGTTTTTTCAGTCCTAACTCACTAGTTGTATTTTTGCCATACTAAAAAATAATATAGTATCTAATTTTCTTCAGTGTCACTAAGTGTATTAAAGGTAATCTTCAATATCATAGAGCTTATCTCATATTGGAGTTATCAACTGAAAGAAGCCAAAGTCTACCGTCATTTTTATGAAAAAATCGACCGAACAAAATAAATATTTCGATATTATGTACGTATGTTATATATTACAGTTGCATATATGAACAGAAACATAAATAAAATAAATTTTATAGGAAAAATACAGTTTAAGCGACCTTATAATGATAATTTGACTGTTTTTAAATTGACAATTGGCAAGAGAACGACCATTTTTAACAGACCGAGTTTTATATATAAACTAGCATTGCCCGCGGCTCCGCCCGCGTTCAGAAGACCAAAAACCAAATTCTTAGGTTTTACATATTAGTATACTCTTACATTGCAGTTTTTGTATTTTTTCTCAAAAATGAGATATTTTCCTATATGTTGACCCGGATAACCAGCTATCACCATACCAAGTTTCATCAAAATCCCTCCAGTGGTTTTTCTGTGATGCGATAACAGACAGACAGACAGAAAGACAGACAGACAGATAAAAATTCTAAAAACTATAGATTCTGCCTCTGTATCGATAATAATGTCTGTTTCGATAAGATTTTCCAAAAAATATTTAATGTACAGATTCGACTCAGAATTTTATTATATGTATAGATCAAAATGTCACAAATATTGGTTAAAGACATGTCACATGTCACAAAAAATATTAATTGACATTCAGACAGCTATAATCCATTTATGATTAAATTTTTGCAACGGAAGCAATCATATTTAGTGTCCAAAACTAACAATAGTCGGAATGATCGCTCTAGTGATGCGTATCAACTAATAGACAAGCCGTTTATAACGCACTCATGCATTAACATGACCTAGCCAGGTTTTTATGTTTAATGTACCAAATCGCTATTAACCAAACATATTGTTTTATTTAAAACTTTTGTTATTAAATAATCAAAAAGGCTGATGACAATGACATTTTTTATTCTACATCACTGACCTCAAGTTAACTATTATTTGGTGAATATTTGAAGATATCTATCCTTCTTATATGTAACACATTGCTGTTAAAAAAAACTGAGTCAAACTTTTTTTAAACTTTCTAGTAACACTCTTGATATTAATACACATTGAAAAAAGTTAGATGCTGTATTATTAAATTAATATGGCAGTAATTGTCATAATTGACTAAACATATTTACGTTATTGATAATTTTTTTCGGTTATCTATTTATTGTGGAGTGGCAAAAACAATAAACATAAAAAAATCCTTAAGGCCACTGTCTAAAACAGTGGCCGTAACTACATTAGACGCACTCTATAAGGCAGTGCTGGCAACTGACGTGACAAAGATAGATTTATAAACTCTTATAAACATTTGTTCTGATATTCTTAAGTCAAGCCCACAACTGTTAAAACCACCATGGTATTTATATGATTAAATATCCTTAGTAGTGGTTTTTGGAACTGATTACCGCAGATTACAGTACTTCTGAACAATTAAAATAATTGCTCTTATCAGTGCCGGATTTAACCTTACCGCCCCTGGGCATAGAAAAAAATGCCTCCCTATTATCGAAATTTTGAATAAAATGTTAAAAGTTTTGTTTTTTTTATTTTTTTTTTTGAAAAATGCAAAGAAATTATTTGTTAATGAAATAAATTTTTCTTTTTCTCATTTTTTTTATTTTGTGTGAAGTAAAACAGCATTTTCAATGACGCGAAGGAAAATTTTTTCCCGCCCTCCGAATTTTGCCGCCCTGGGCACTAGTACCGAGTGCCCTAGTGTTAATCTAGCGCTGGCTCGTATTACCTACATAATACTTTCTTAGATTTACGCTGATTGAATAATCAATACAGATTTTTCTGATTTTTGATACTGATTTTTCTGTTTTTTTGTTCCAAAAAATCCGAAAAGATAGTATAATTTTTTTAGTCTTTACATATATTTGGCTATACTCTTATAAATATTATGTACAGATTGGATAGTGAGTTTATCGGTCGAAACTAGTTCTGTGACATGTTAGTAGGAAATCCATTCACCACCAACATCATCTAGATAGTAACTATGTATTTATTAAATTTTGCAATAGTTGGAAAATTTAATAATTCCTAAGTAACTTAATCATATTTTTTTAATTTATAAAAATGGTTTTGTGTTCACAAAAATAACTTCGGTAACCCAAGGTGGTGCTGTGGTCGAATTATTAATAATTATTTCCTTAAAAGACCAGAGTTACAGTAGTCACATCTTCCGGAACAACAATTAATAAGATGAGTACCTATATATTATGTATTATTTTTACATTATATAGATGAAAATCAAATAATCAAATAAAATCGTATTAACAAATTTATTCGATTTCAGTAGCTGCCGGTGCTGAATACCGAAATTACACTACCTTAGTTGAGGGGAGTAATTATATTAAATAATTAGACTGGGAACAGTGCAGTAGTGACTGTAGTGAGATTCAGACGCTACAAATTACAAGCGCCTCTAACATCAAAATGTAACAGTCCACTATGTTCTTCAAAGCAGTTCTGGTATCTACACTGAATAATTATGCAGTCTCTTTACTTTACATTATAACCACATTGTCAATTACTATTCCAAGTGTTTATTTATAAACCATCCATTTACTTCCAGATTGAAGATAAATAGATAACATCCCGTACCTACGCATCTGTGGGTGACATGAGGTCTGAGACTTATTTCCCAAACAATTGGCATTGAGATTTCGTGGGAACACAAGGGCGCACGATTACCATTTCTGTGGCGCCGTGATCTAGTATACATTATAAAAAATCGACCCATTGTCGTTTAGTTTTGAGGATATCGATAGTTGAAATATTTAGTTTTAAATGCAGTTCCTACACATAAGTACAGTTCTTTCATAAATACACCCAAAACTACAGAAGAAATACCCAGAAATTGAAGTTTTAGTGCGACTATAATCGTAACTCATTATTGTAAAAGTGTTGATGATATAATACTAGATCAGATGATATGAGTTATGTACTCGCAAGTAACTGTCTTACGATGTGGCTGAACTATCTATTAAATTTGAGATCATCACTTTAACCTTTGGACAGATATTAGCAAAACTAATACTTGTCTTGATCTGGTTAATGAATATAGTAAACACATCATAATTTAAATACTTAAAAACATACTACATATCTACATACAATTTTTGATTCTCATAACTGCATAACTTGGAAACGTTTTAACGGTTATTATAGATTTATCAGAGATGACATATTTTCCCGCATTAAAAAGTATCCTGTATGTTAACCCGAATAACCAGCTATCATCATACCAAATTTCATCAAAATTCATCCTGTGGTTTTTCAGTGATGCGTTCCCAGACAGACAGACAGACAGAAAAAAAAATTAAAATTATAGATTCGACCTCTGTATCGATAAAAATGACTATTTCAATAAGATTTTCCTAAAACACAGCACAGATTCGACTCAGCTAGAATTTTATTATATGTATAGATGATGGTCATCTTAAAATCTGGTAGGTAGTAATTAAGATGCGCTCTTATCTAAAGATATTTAAACCAGCGAACAGTTTCACCAGGAATTGGTTTGGTCATAAATAATGATTTGTGGTCCCCAAGCGTCCTAGTTTACTCGAAGTTCTATTTGGTACAGTGATTTCTGGATATAGTTTGTTAGTTTAGGTCTTAGGCTTTCAGTGCGGAGGTTGGAAAATTTTCGTCTAAACAAGATTTGAACACAGTTAACCACCGGTAGGTATTAGTAAAGGATTAATAAAGACCCTAGATATTAAATATTATTTGCTGCATACTAAATGTTTGATAAGCAAATCTCTTTGTTCGATGATTATCTATAAGACTGCTTAAGGTATAGCCTCTAATTTTATCATTCGACTTCAAAAAGGAGGAGGTTCTCAGTTCGGCTGTTTTTTTTTAATGTTTGTTACCTCAGAACTCATTTATTAACCGATTTGGACATTTTTGTATTGTTTGATAGTGTATACTTCCAATTTGGTCCCATTTAAATTTGAAAAAAATACCATCCCTAAGGGAGAACAAAATAGCTAATGATGAATTTAACCTACTACGAATTGTCATATTTATTTGAAACTTTGCAAGTGTTTCTATTTCCGTTGATAGTGCAGTGGTTCGGTATTGTTGACCTGATCTGATGGTAAGGCCAGAAGGTGGATAGGTGGAACTTTTCAACAACTAATAGTACATACTTTGAGTTTGGGCTTATTTTGTTTCCTTTTACAAGCCCAATACGTTAGAATTAGATTTAAGAGCCTGATTTTTAGTATTACTAGTAAAAGCGAATTTTAGTTTGTCAGTTTTCATATAAAAATTAGCATCAAACTAACTTAAAAAGCTTGAGAAAATATTTTAATAAAATAGTTTCTTCTTACTTTGCTACTACTACGAGTATGTCTAACTAAAAATGGAAAAATAAATTTTTTTAAGAAAAAAATAAAAATTGAATTCAAAAAAAAACTTCTTCTTCTTCTTCCTGCCCATTTCCCAAATTACTTGGGGTCGGCTTAGTATGTCTAGCATACTGCTGAACGGTTTTAGCAAAAGTTTTACGACCGGCCGCCTGCCTGACATCAACCCTCTTTGGGAATGCTATATATATTTGATAATGTTTACCAACGTCGTGCCGAAGACCCGAGATGCTATAACCAGCATAAAAAAATCACTAAAAAGTAAAAAATAACTGATTGGATTTTTTGACATTTTGTTTAAGTTTCAACCAAACCCATAATAGAGGAAGAGCCCGTGAATGCCAGACCTTCGTTATTTTATAATTTATAAAGGCTGAAAGTTTGTCAGCGCATGCTTCCAACACAGATAAGAACGATGGACCATTATGAAGTTCAGGCTATGGTGGCTTTGGCAGGTACACGGTACTAAAGGTGTGTAAAATACCGATCTAAATTCGTCAAATAATAAAGTGTGATTTTTTGGTATTACCTTCAGAATATTATTAAAAATCACGTCATTCAATGCCAGACACTTAATATCGTGGCAAACCCTTGCCAGACACCCTTTTCATGAAATCATAATTCTACTTACGTTTAGTACAAAAGCTGATTTTTATATACAATACTTGGGTAATAATTAGATGATTTATAAGACTGCTAGCATAGCATTTATTACACACCATCAAAAATGTTCCAAACAAGTTGGGAGGCATTTCTAAGAAAATGTTGCAAATGGGCACCAAATATGAAGCCCTAAGAATTACTTTATTTTTGATATATATATATATATATATATATATATATATATATATATATATATATATATATATATATATATATATATACGTAAATTATAATACGTAGGTTAATAAAAAATTACGTTAAGATTTAGTAAGATAAACACTCTATGTTCCAGAAACAAAACTAAGACAAAGAACTTTTATCCTTCAGTTGATTTATTAAGGAGCCTAAGAGCAGTAATGGAAGAATTCCATTGCAAACCCTATTAGGACGAGCAGAATAAATATTTATACATCTCCGTTCAATTAATATTAACAATTTAACCAACACACTGGTGTCGATATTGTACTAATACTATGAATATATGAACAATAAATAAGACCAAATAATGTTTTTTTGGAATTAATGAGTACAATTAATAAACAATATTGTCATGAATGTGCATTTTTTATAAAAAAACATATTAAATAATCATTATGAAGCTTAAGATTTATTTATTTGCATGACATTTAATGTAGAAGCCGTGTCCGTAGAGCGAGACAAGATAAAGCTAAAATGTCCAATTGTTTTGCTGAAATATTTAATTTGAAATAGTTGATATCCCCTAAAAACTTTAACATAGACTCGACGGGAATTTCTACATCAAAAACGTAAAAAACTGCTAACAAATTGTAACATTCCTTAACTACGAAATACAGATTAAAAATAAAAGGTAGAGTATATTAATAAATACCTTCATTTATTTTCTTGATTATAAAAATTAAATTATGTGGTTTCTAAATAAAAACTTCGGGTATAAGCCATATACATAATTATAAAAAGATAAATTCATTTAATAACTATGTATGATAAAAAAGAGTTTTTATACTATACTAGCGACTTACCCCGGTTTCGCTCGGGCGCGTCCCCTAGGTACGATTTATGAATAATTGCCTTGGGAAATAGACGTAAATATTGTAGACTTTCCTGTAGGCCTTTTTAAGACCTACAATTTTCTAGTACATTGTTTTAATGTATCTTTTAAGGATAAGCCAGCGTTAGCCAAATAAATATCTAAGGATGAATCGATAGAATCAGTTATTGTGCTTTCCCGTGGGAATGAAAAAAATCCTGTAAACTGTAAACGGTATCACTGCATTAAATTTAGTTAAAATCCGTTCAGTTCTTTTTGTGTGAGACGCGCACACACAAACAGATAAACAGGCAAACAGATATACACAAAACAGACAAACAGACAAAAAAATAACAGTTCTTGTTTTGGGGTCTCCATTCTGTACACAATACGTAACAATCATTGTTCCTAAAAAATATTCCATATACAGATTTCGCTAAGTTACTATTTTATTATACAAATATATAGAAATATTGGCGTATATTAGCTATTCGATAAATAAATTAAAGTAAAATTACTACAATCAATTTAATCCCACGAAGATTAAATAATTAATTTTAAGCTTAAAAAATGCCCAGTAGGCAGTGGTAGCCCAGTGGTAACGCGCTCGCTTGGGAAACCGAGTGAAGCAAGTTCATTCCGGTTCTCGCACCTTTGATATTTTCATGTGCTAATTATTTGTAACATGATTACCCCTTGCCTTACGGTGAAGGAAAAACATCGTGAGGAAACCTGCATGTTTGAGAGAACCTAGCAAGTTTTCGAAAGACATGTGAAGTTCGCTAACCCGCACTTGGCCAGCGTGGTGGACTATGGCCTGATCCCCCTCGTATTGGAGGGAGGCCCGTGCCCAGCAGTGGGACGTTAAAAAGGGCTGACTACAAGCTTATATAATTGGCAGCTGATTAATTAATGAACCTATAACGACGTCACAGGTAAACCAACCACCCTAGAAAACTAAATTCTGCCATCATCTGAGCGACTCATTCATATTCATGGTTAATTAAAACAAATGACCACAGATATTAATTTCTAGACAGGTCAAAATAAAAGGCTCGCAGTAAACAGATTATCGACTTTATTTAATTACGAGCGTCCCGCCATGTCGCCGCGTTTTTAGGTCCTTTCGCCATGCCTGTTTTAACATTGAAATGAATGAGAACGTAATTTCGTCAAAATAAAATATATATCTACTTCTAAGTACGTATAAGTTATATCATAAATTTATTATGTTAATTTTATTTGTTCGTAAAATGTTAATTTGATTAGTTTTTAGTTAAATGCCTCTCTTTTTTTTTAATATTATAGCTTTAATTTGGTGCAAGCGATGTCCTTATGTCTGCGACGTTATCTGTCAATAAAGAAAGAAAAAGGAATCACAATAATAATGCCATTGTCTATGAAAATTATTCTCAAATAATTACAATTTTTCCTAAAATTTCAATTACTAAACTCATAGCATATTACTAGGTACTTACTAACTCAGTAATGAGTGATTGAGTTGGAGGTACTTTTACTTTAACTAAAAAAAATAACATTATCTTGAATATTATATACAAAAGAAACATTTTTCACATATTTTTTTAAATATCATTCCTTCAAATGTTTATAGTATTTATAACACGTAGACAGACACAATTTGGCAATATAATATCAGAAGTAGGATTTATGATATTAATATTCAGGTAATGGTCTTGTCAAGCAGTCGTCCCACCGGAGTATGAGAGAGACAGGAACAGAGAGTGCACTTGTGCCTGCGCGTACACTTGCGCACTATAATATCTCCTGCACAGGCTCCCGTGGCTGGAATCGGTCAGTTGAACATTATCATCATCGTCATCATCATTCAGGTAATCAAAAATATATAATCATTTTCATTATTAACATTATTAAGTCTTAACAGATAATTTTTTTTATTTTAAAACATAACGCAAATGTAACAAACCTTCAACTGCATTTATTTATCTGCGCATAGTTTTTTCAATTTCCAACGTAAGTACTAAAATACAATTACATTACTAGTTACGTAAAACACCGCGATAGCGTGGCTTTATTGCACAACTTCTTGATAAAGCGTGGTGCAAGCGTATGTTATATGTAAACAATGACGTACGAGACGAGGACTTTTGTTTGTTGAGAT
Organism: Brenthis hecate; assembly: GCA_951806755.1. Taxonomy (NCBI): domain Eukaryota; kingdom Metazoa; phylum Arthropoda; class Insecta; order Lepidoptera; family Nymphalidae; genus Brenthis; species Brenthis hecate. The sequence continues at coordinate 11,801,666 of OX638258.1, read as the reverse complement.
GTTAATTTCTCTGATATTTTTGTATTTATTATTTATGAATGAAATAGAAAAATATGTAATTTCTGAATTGTACAACCTCACTGGTCTTGTGGCTAGCACGTACGGCTAATCCGGAGTAGTAGGTAGTAATGCGTTTAAATCCTAGGTCAAGCCAAATATAGGTATTGAGTGTTTCTTTTCTTTTACTATCTTGCGTCTCATCTCTTATAGGTCGTGTTGAAGTGTTGAGAGTGAGAGAATAGATAATAACGTCAAAAAACGCAATAGGCAAGGTTCAGTCAGATTGGCCTCCGTGGTATTATATATGTATGTATATGGTGTAATCTTATGTACTGAACGTTTACGGTCCACTTAATGTACATATTTCTTTGTTTTCTTTTAAGCTTCTTTGATAACGCCATCTATTGTTCAGATCTCAGAACTAGTGTTGTTAATATAACATTAATAAAAATAAGAAGAAAAAGAATACAGACAAAATAGAAAAAAAAATTATTTATTAAAATATGATATCTATGTACAATGTACATATAACAATTTTAAATTATTACAATTTTTATCCAAATCCTTTCAATGGATTACACGTGATTATGTAACAAACATTTACACATATTCATAACTATACATACATATAATACTATAGTAACTTAGCTAAGTCTGTATATGATATATTTTTTATAAACAATGACTGTAGCGTATTGTGTATGGAATATAGACCCCAAAACAGACATACATATGTGTTTGTCTATATGTCTGTTTGTGTGTACGCGTTTCACGCAAAAAGTACTAAACCGATTTTAACTAAATTTTGTGCAGTAATAACTTATTACTCGGGTCAACATTTAGGATACCTTTTACAGCAGGCATATTATTCATTCCCACGGAAAAACACAATAACTAGTTCTATCGATTCGTTCTTAGAAATTTAAATAGCTAACGATGGCTAAACCTTAAGAGGTACATAAAAACAATGTACTAGAAAATTCAAAGGTATTAAAAATGCCTATTCATATCTATTTAAAACGTAACTAGGGAGTAGGGACGCACCCAAGCAAAACGAGGGTAAGTCGCAAATTTTCATAATTTATAAGATTAGCCTGTAGTCTTTCTAAGATTGCCAGCCCATACAAAGCAAAGCACACCGACTTCGAAAATATTTGATTAGGTATGTATAGTAAATGAAAACTACCAATCAGTTATTTTTTACTTTTTAGTGCTTTTGTTTGAAGTCGGTTTTTATTTTTTTGTTAAAAAGTTTTCTTTCATACATCACCAACGAGTAGTTATAATTAATAAAATTAATTAAACAGTTCTTCCTGCGCATAATGTTTCTTGCAAAAAATATTTATGGCTTAAAAAATATATTTCACCTGTAAAAATAGTGAGGGGTCCACCACATAGAACGGGATCTCAATATAAATGGAAAACGTCAAATACTAATTTAATTATTTGTGTGGCTTCAAGGCATGGATGTTGAGCACAGTTTACTTCGTCAACAGCGCGTAGAATAAAAAGTATACAATAGAGATCGATTGATAAAATGAAATAAATTCGCATTGGCTTTGTATGGTTGATAAATTATTATATTATATGATAGGTATATTATGTATTTTTTCCCAGTGGTTGAGAAGATGAGGTGGACATCAGTTTAATTTTCTTACATAAATTATATTTTGATTACCTACGTATATTAAAATTGTAAAATGAATAGCGACTCACCGTCGCTCCTACTTGCATTTTAACGTTTAGTAGATTTATCACAGATGAGATATTGTCCCGCATTAAAAAGTATCCTATAGGTATGTTGGCCCTAATAACCAGCTATAGATATTATCATACCAAATTTCATCAAAATCCATCCAGTGGTTTTTACGTGATGCAGTCACAGACAGACAGACAAGCTAAAATCCTTAAAACTATAGATTCGGCCTCTGTATCGATAATAATGTCTATTTCAATAAGATTTTCCAAAAATTATTAAAAAAAAGATTTTGCAAAAGTTATACATATCATATGTATATGAGAATCATAAAATATGTAGGTATTCACTTATTCACTCTGTAGGAGACGCCCGTCATTGGATCCCTCAACTCAACATATGGACCAAATTTCCATATATTTAGTCCAGTAGATTCGGTGAAAATATGTTTACCTTCTCAGGTACAGAATCCTAATACTTCAAAAGTCAACCAATAAAGGCGATCACGTTTTTTTTCAAAGTGCATAATAAAATATATCGCTTTTCTTGCAAATATTTTATTGTTCAAATTGTTTTTTTTGTTACATTTAAACACGGAATATAAAAATTGATAATGGATGACTTAGGTACATTTATCCCACACAATGAATTCTTACTACACGGAAGTTCTTTCTCAAATAATATTATATCAAACAAACCTCTATAAATAAATGGACAAAAATAATGAATAAATACTTTTACTATTAGCGAAGTTATTTATGCTGAGGGTCCATAAAACTACGAGTAGGTATATTTATAGTTTATATCCTGAGCAAGACCTGCCTGTCAGTCATAGCGCGTCTGTAATAAATTCCAATAAAATATATTATAATATGTATATTACAAAGAAATATTTTTTAGAATTTACAAAAAAACATACTTTTTATAAAGGTCAATTTTATTAGAGCAGGAAGAGACTTGTTCTTGAGTTGTTTTCAACCTTCGAAGCCCTTTATGTTTTTTGTCGAAATCGTTGTTCTTCGTTACGGAATCACTTTTAGGAAGGAGGAAATGCATCTACAGTGACCTCCAAACGCATTCATTTCGTTACGGTTAGTTACGTCTGTTTGTGCGCAGTTATTCCACAAATTATGTCAGCATTGAAAGTCTACACACCCATATTTTATTTACAGTAACATTAGAAAAAAAAACTAGTAAGTTTCTTTCTTAACCACATAAAGCAACTATCATCATCATCTCTTTCTTCGTGAAGCGTTTGTAGGAAATAAATATACAATATTTTTACAAATATATTTAACTATCGTTTTATGGCTTTCTCCGCTCACGTATTTAATTTATATTATAATTATATAAATACAAAAAAAAAACAAGTATATTAAATAATACTTTCTTAGATTTACGCGAATATTTGACATTTTAAATAAAACTAACTATCTTTACAGTTTTTTTCGCGGATTTATTTTGATTTTTCGTTTCCTACGTTTCGAATGTTTTACAGCAATAATGATAGATAGAGTTTTATTTAAAAAGCTATATTAAATGCTGAAAGTATATTTCAACAAAATAAAACATCCATAAAGGAATGAATGAAAGAATTGTCATTCATTCTGAAAATGAAAATACTAAATGGCTCATCACAAGTGATTGACATTGCATGTAGTGGACATTAACACAAATCTAGAGAAGAACATATAAGAAGTCTCTTGAAACCATTCAAATGTCAATGTGAGTAAGTAATTAAAATCTTTACACTGATGAATTGAATATTATAATTATATCATCACAATAACGTGAAATATTTTTTTTTTTTTAGTAAATGCCTTTACGCATAGCACCTACATAAATAAAGGTGATTATCTGGGACTCCTCTTGTAGAAAAGCCAGTACTACCCACTAAAGCCCAACAGAACCTCCCTTTTTTTAATGTTGGGAAATGCATTTACACATAACACCTGTAGACATACAGGTGGTTATGTGGGACTCGCCGACTGAAAAATCGAGTACTACCCACTAAAACACAATAAGACCTCCCCCGTTATTATGGGGTGACGGCAGACCTGCTGAAGCAGACCAAAGACTTGTAAGAGATGAACCCGGAGCACCACGACAAGGAGAACACAAATCAATGGAAATGCGAAATAGCCTGTCTGAGCAGTAAGTATATTATGTATATTATATATGATATATTATGTGACATTAACAAACAGCACCATCTAGTTCCATGGTAAGCTACGAACGAGGCTTGTGTTATGGATACCAGATAGTTGATACACTACACATTAATATACCTTTAAATACATACATATTATAAATATAAACACCCATGACTGGAGTACAGACATTCTTGCTCGTCACAAAAATGAATGCCCCCAGCGGGACTCAAACCCACGACCGCTGGCACAGTAAGTAGTGTCACTACAAATTGAGCCAAAGTAATAAGGCTGAAGCGAATAATGAAGTGTATAAACTATCAAATTATAAAAATCTCTATAGTGTACTTTTTGATTTAAATAAAAGAAATTATGAGTAATTTATTTATTGATTCAAACTCATATCTATACATATAACAAAATTGTAACTAAGTCGAATCTGTACATTAAATATTTTTTGGAAAATCTTATTGAAATAAACATCATTATCGATACAGAGGCTGAATCTATAGTTTTAAGAATTTTTGTCTGTCTGTCTGTCTGTCTGTCTGTTACCGCATCACAGAAAAACCACTGGAGGGATTTTGATGAAATTTGGGTTAGTGATAGCTGGTTATCCGGGTTACCATATAGAATACTTTTTACTTCGGGAAAATATCTCATTTCCGAGAAAAAATGCAAAAACTGCAACGTAAGACTAAACGAATCTGTAAAACCTAAGAATTTGGTTTTTGGTCATCTGAATGCGGGCGGAGCCGCGGGCAATACTAGTCTTAAATAAATCTTTTAAACTAAAGTCTTTCAATTTAAAAAATTATATTGAATACAAGTACAATTAAAAGATTGTATCATAATACTCTTATGTATCTAAAAATATATTACGTAAATGAATAAATAGGTACATCTCATGATTAGCAAGTAACCATGTAACACGCACATCTGCATGTATACATATAATGTTCCATTTAGCGTTTGATTCGTGACTAACGAGTGTAACTATGGACATTTCTCATACGTCGTTAAACAAATAATAATCTGTTGTAAGTTTTGAAACCATTCAAGGTGATTTAAATATACGTAGAAAAATAACTACAGATCTATGTCCATAAAGCCTATGTAAATAAAGTAATAAAGTAATCAAATGGACAGACTTTTTATATAATACTAGCGACTTACCCTCGCTTCGCTCGGGTTCGTCCCTAGGTTCTTAGTCTTGCCCATACAAACTTTCATCCACATTTTCAACCACTTAAGGGATGATTTCCGGGATAAAAACTATCCTATGTCCTTCCCAGAGTCTCAACCTATCTTGTTACTAAATTTCATCTAAATCGGTTCAGTCCTTTCGGAGCTTATTCGGTACAAGCCAGCAAACAAACAAAAAAATATTTCGTCTTTATAATATCTATACATATTTATGTCTCCGACTGCATAATACTATATTCCTTCGTGAACTTGTTTTCATCTTTTTAGTTAGCTTTCATGCAGTCGGGTTTTTATTTTTATAATATATAATTATTAATTTACAGCTTTTTAAGTAGTTTTAAGTAAGATTTTTTTAAATTGACTATTAACCAACTTTAAATCATTATATAACCTAAACTGTTATTTAGAATGAATAATGCAGGGATGTTATACCTTTTTGGAATACTTGTTATGAACCCTTTAATTTTATACCCATATTGCAGAAAAAGAAGATTTAAAAAAATCACCTTAAACAATGAAATCTAGCAGCCCCCATAATTAATTTTTTTTATATGTCACCTATGTAAGAACACTAGGACTAATGAGACGAATCTAACGATACTTTAATTTTGAGAAATCCATCGAGTGGCTTGGAAGATATGAGGGAATAAAGAATATTACACACAAACAAACATACAAACATAGGCGCGAAAAACATAACCCGTTCCTTGCAGTCGGGTAAAAAGAAGCTTTTATTTTTTAATGCTCTGAAAAGAGGCAACCCTATACCCAGCAGCCAAATCATGCTAGATTTTAGAACTTTCTATAATAATTGAAAGTGTATGTAGAATTTCGTATCTGTACTGTTGACCGTTGAGAAGATGATTCCTCTGGAGCCAATCCTAGATGGAGAATCAGGTCATAATTATCATAAAAAGTGTTGTCACTGGAACTGAACGAATGTGGAAAATTTCAACGCTGTAGAATTAGAGGAAATAAGTTCTAATTCAGCTTGCAAGATTTGATCCATACCAACTAACAAAATAAAAGTTTCTAAAAATATCTTACAGTCTGAAAATAAAGTTACAAAATTTGCAGAGTCAAGTCGTTATAATAGGCATTGGTAGGCAATTTCATATTAACTTCACCAAATACCCGTTAGGCCGCACTTCAACATGTTAAATGACCGTTTCACTATAAAACATTCGTTCCACCTCGTTTTTCTAATAGCGTGCAAATATTTCGCTTCAATTCTTCTTAATTTCCTTCAACGAAATTACTTTTACCATTTTTGCTGCTATAAATATTTAAGTACTTTTTGAAAGGTCAAATATGTGTTCTATTAACGATTATTTTATATATATATATATATATATATATATATATATATATATATATATATATATATATATATATATATATATATATATATATTACTTAGCGACGAAACCGAGCGAAGCGAGCGTGAGCCGCTAGTAATTTATTATAAGCCACAAGAAAGTAGAAACAATTGATATGTCGAGATAAAAAGAAGGTTGTGCCACTCAAAGGTAATTTAGCTATATATTAGTAAAAATGAATTCTAAGAAACGGATCAGTTTTTAATGTTTTCATATGAATACGTTTCTCGACCTTAAATCTACATTTTTTTTTCTTCATTCTTCTTAGTTTCTTAGTAGTCAGGTTTTGGTATGTTAATAACAAAAGATATCTATAAGAATTTAAATTGCGTTGATTTGAAAGAAAATCCGTGAGCGAGTTCATTTTAATTTACGTAGAGACTATACAACAAGGACATGTTGGTACTGGCGACCGCCCGTATCCACCATCGCCCTGCGCGTTTCGCTGTCCCCGCGTTGTTTTTTTGTCTTTAGTTGATTTTAATTAAACACCAACATTAGGTACTTATTACGTAATATGTGATATGTATGAAAACAGTTTTTTTCATACATTCGATTATCCGGATTTTTGACTATCCGAATGCCTACCGACACCAGTTAGTCCGGATAATCGAGTTTCCACTGTATATAGTTAATAGTTGTGTAAGGTATTCTTTTCACTTTCACTTCGAAGGTATCTATACTTATAAACATCGTTTCATTTTCTTTATACTGTGAGTACTATGGTTATAAAGACGGTACTAAAGTTCCAATAACATTTTAAAAAAATTGTCTGTCTGTGTGTTTGTTACCCTCAAACCTCTAATATAGTTTAATCATTTTTATTATCCACTAGCAGTACCCGGTTTTGCTCGCGTTTAAACACTTCACAGGACTCGGCAAATCTGAAGATTGCCTGAAAATGTTCATCATCGTTCTTATTTTTTTTGAAACCATAAGGAACATATATACACACATCGATTTTTATATACATATAAATTTTGTTGGTCGATTTTTGCACCGAAGTTGCGTGCTAAGCTTAGTTTAAGGTAAATAATATTATTTACTAAAATGAATTTCTTTTTATGCTAAAGATACTTCTAGATAATATATATATATATATTTGATCATAGCTTCAGTAAATAAATTACTTTCTATTTTTAAAAGCGCGGAATATTTTCTTTGCATGGAAGCTCAAAGAAAAGGGAAGTAACGTTGTATTTTTAGACGTATTCATCCTATTCAAATGAAAGTTGCTTACGTTTTCATCAAGACTTGTATAATACTATATTTATATATTATATTTATATCATATAATATATTTATATATTATATTTACATATCATATTTATATATTATATAATAGTGAAGACATGTTTGGCTCAGTTTGTAGTGACCCTATTTGCTATGCCAGCGGTCGCGGGTTCGAGTCCCGCTGGGGGTATTCATTTGTGTGAAGGTCACGAAGGTTTGTACTCCAGTCATGGATGTTTATATTTATAATATTGTGTATGTATTTAAAGTTATATATGTGTAGTGTATCAACTATCTGGTATCCATAACACAAGCCTCGTAGCTTACCATGGAACTAGATGGCGCTGTGTGTTAATGAAAAAAAAAATAATGTTGCATAGTTATGAGTGTAGAACGTCTTTAGTAAAAATTACACGTCTGTACCATGCTTAAGAATCTACTTCTTCTTTCTTTCTCAGTCTTCTCAGAATTAAATCGGTATGAATATTTTCGATTTTGTACATCGACGATTGTAGACATACATCTTATTTAATCCCCATGTATAGAAAGGGGCAAGAGTTTATCGAGCAATTTTTGAGAGTTTGAAATTTAAAAGAGCTTTTAAAATGCATTCGAATTTTTCCTTTTCCTTGTATATGAGTATTTCATAAATCTTACTAGATACATCCCTTGAGTAAAATATTTTCTCTTAACAAGTCTCTAGGTACAGTGGCTTAGGGCTTTATACTGGCATTGTTAGTCCATGTGTCAACTTTGAAAGCCTAAAACTACATCGAGATAGTGTTTTATTTTTAGTAGAAGATATAAATTTAGGTCGTCCTTCAACAATCTCATCCCCTGATAAAAAGTACTTTATATTAAACATAATATATAACCGA